>OX243801.1:14680000-14682500 GCA_945859595.2 Megachile willughbiella
CCCTTGTCTCTGTCTCTGTCTTTGTCTCTGTCTCTGTCCGTGTCTCTGCGTCTGTCTCGGTCTCCGTCTCTGTCTCTGTCTCTGTCACTGTCTCTGTCTGTGTCTCTGTCCATGTCTCTGTTCCTGTCTCTGTCTCTGTCCCTGTCTCTGTCTCTGTCTCTGTCTCTGTCTCTGTCTCTGTCCGTGTCTCTGCGTCTGTCTCGGTCTCTGTCTCTGTCCCTTGTCTCTGTCTCTGGATGTGTGCCTGTTCCTGTCTCTGTCTCTGTCTCTGTCTCTGTCTCTGTCTCTGTCTCTGTCTCTGTCTCTGTCTCTGTCTCTGTCTCTGTCTCTGTCTCTGTCTCTGTCTCTGTCTCTGTCTCTGTCTCTGTTCCTGTCTCTGTTTCTGTCTCTGTCTCTGTCTCTGTCTCTGTCTCTGTCTTCGTCTCTGTCCCTGTCTCTGTCTCTGTCTCTGTCTCTGTCTCTGTCTCTGTCTGTGTCTTTGTCCATGTCTCCGTTCCTGTCTCTGTCTCTGTCCCTGTCTCTGTCTCTGTCTCTGTCTCCGTCTCTGTCCGTGTCTCTGTCTCTTTCTCTGTCTCTGTCTCTGTCTCTGTCTCTGTTCCTGTCTCTGTCTCTGTCTCTGTCTCTGTCTCTGTCTCTGTCTCTGTCTCTGTCTCTGTCTCTGTCTCTGTCTCCGTTCCTGTCTCTGTCTCTGTCCCTGTCTCTGTCTCTGTCTCTGTCTCTGTCTCTGTCTCTGTCCGTGTCTCTCCGTCTGTCACGGTCTCTGTCTCTGTCCCTTGTCTCTGTCTCTGTCTCTGTCTCTGTCTCTGTCTCATTCTCTCTCCGTGTCTCTCCGTCTGTCACGGTCTCTGTCTCTGTCCCTTGTCTCTGTCTCTGTCTCTGTCTCTGTCTCTGTCTCTGTCTCTGTCTCTGTCTTCGTCTCTGTCTCTGTCTCTGACTCTGTCTCTGTCTCTGTCTCTGTCTCTGTCTCTGTCCGTGTCTCTGCGTCTGTCTCGGTCTCTGTCTGTGTCCCTTGTCTCCGTCTCTGAATGTGTGTCTGTTCCTGTCTCTGTCTCTGTCTCTGTCTGTAACTCTATCTCTGTCTCTGTCTCTGTCTCTGTCTCTGTCTCTGTCTCTGTCTCTGTCTCTGTCTCTGTTCCTGTCTCTGTCTCTGTCTCTGTCTCTGTCTCTGTCTCTGTCTCTGTCTTCGTCTCTGTCTGTGTCTCTGTCCATGTCTCCGTTCCTGTCTCTGTCTCTGTCCCTGTCTCTGTCTCTGTCTCTGTCTCTGTCTCTGTCCGTGTCTCTCCGTCTGTCTCGGTCTCTGTCTCTGTCCCTTGTCTCTGTCTCTGTCTCTGTCTCTGTCTCTGTCCGTGTCTCTGCGTCTGTCTCGGTCTCCGTCTCTGTCCCTTGTCTCTGTCTCTGTATGTGTGTCTGTTCCTGTCTCTGTCTCTGTCTCTGTCTGTGTCTCTATCTCTGTCTCTGTCTCTGTCTCTGTCTCTGTCTCTGTCTCTGTCTCTGTCTCTGTCTCTGTCTCTGTCTCTGTCTCTGTCTCTGTCTCTGTCTCTGTCTCTGTCTCTGTCTCTGTCTCTGTCTCTGTCTCTGTCTCTGTCTCTGTCTCTGTCTCTGTCTCTGTCTCTGTCTCTGTCTCTGTCTCTGTCTCTGTCTCTGTCTCTGTCTCTGTCTCTGTCTCTGTCTGTAACTCTATATCTGTCTCTGTCTCTGTCTCTGTCTCTGTCTCTGTCTCTGTCTCTGTCTCTGTCTCTGTCTCTGTCTCTGTCTCTGTCTCTGTCTCTGTCTCTGTCTCTGTTCCTGTCTCCGTCTCTGTCTCTGTCTCTGTCTCTGTCTCTGTCTCTGTCTCTGTCTTCGTCTCTGTCCCTGTCTCTGTCTCTGTCTCTGTCTCTGTCTCTGTCTCTGTCTCTGTCTGTGTCTTTGTCCATGTCTCCGTTCCTGTCTCTGTCTCTGTCTCTGTCCCTGTCTCTGTCTCTGTCTCTGTCTCTGTGTCTGTCTCTGTCTCTGTCTCTGTCTCTGTCTCTGTCTCTGTCTCTGTCTCTGTCTCTGTCTCTGTCTCTGTCTCTGTCTCTGTCTATGTCTCTGTGTCTTTGCCGCTGTCTCTGTGTCTGTGTCTCTGTCTCTGTGTCGCCTTCCTCTGTGTCTCTGTCTCTGTCTCTGTCTCTGTCTCTGTCTCTGTCTCTGTCTCTGTCTCTATCTCTGTCTCTGTCTCTGTCTCTGTCTCTGTCTCTGTCTCTGTCTCTGTCTCTGTCTCTGTCTCTGTATCTGTCTCTGTCTCTGTCTCTGTTTCTGTCTCTGTCTCTGTCTCTGTCTCTGTCTCTGTCTCTGTCTTTGTCTCTGTCTCTGTCTCTGTCTCTGTCTCTGTCTCTGTCTCTGTCTCTGTCTCTGTCTCTGTCTCTGTCTCTGTCTCTGTCCCTGTCCCTGTCTCTGTCTCTGTCTCTGTCTCTGTCTCTGTCCGTGTCTCACCGTCTGTCTCGGTCTCTGTCTCTGTCCCTTGTCTCTGTCTCTGTCTCTG
>OX243801.1:14692500-14695000 GCA_945859595.2 Megachile willughbiella
CTGCCTCTGTCTCTGTCCCTGTCTCTGTCTCTGTCTCTATCTCTGTCTCTGTCTCTGTCTCTGTCTCTGTCTCTGTCTCTGTCTCTGTCTCTGTCTCTGTCTCTGTCTCTGTCTCTGTCTCTGTTCCTGTCTCTGTCTCTGTCTCTGTCCCTGCCTCTGTCTCTGTCTCTGTCTCTGTCTGTGTCTCTGTCCATGTCTCCTTTCCTGTCTCTGTCTCTGTCCCTGTCTCTGTCTCTGTCTCTGTCTCTGTCTCTGTCTCTGTCCGTGTCTCTCCGTCTGTCTCGGTCTCTGTCTCTGTCCCTTGTCTCTGTCTCTGTCTCTGTCTCTGTCTCTGTCCGTGCCTCTGCGCCTGTCTCGGTCTCCGTCTCTGTCCCTTGTCTCTGTCTTTGTATGCGTGTCTGTTCCTGTCTCTGTCTCTGTCTCTGTCTCTGTCTCTGTCTGTATCTCTGTCTCTGTCTCTGTCTCTGTCTCTGTCTCTGTCTCTGTCTCTGTCTCTGTGTCTGTCTCTGTCTCTGTCTCTGTCTCTGTCTCTGTCTCTGTCTCTGTCTCTGTCTCTGTCTCTGTCTCTGTCTCTGTCTCTGTCTCTGTCTCTGTCTTCGCCTCTGTCCCTGTCTCTGTCTCTGTCTCTGTCTCTGTCTGTGTCTCTGTCCATGTCTCCTTTCCTGTCTCTGTCTCTGTCCCTGTCTCTGTCTCTGTCTCTGTCTCTGTCTCTGTCCGTGTCTCTCCGTCTGTCTCGGTCTCTGTCTCTGTCCCTTGTCTCTGTCTCTGTCTCTGTCTCTGTCTCTGTCCGTGCCTCTGCGCGTGTCTCGGTCTCCGTCTCTGTCCCTTGTCTCTGTCTTTGTATGCGTGTCTGTTCCTGTCTCTGTCTCTGTCTCTGTCTCTGTCTGTATCTCTGTCTCTGTCTCTGTCTCTGTCTCTGTCTCTGTCTCTGTCTCTGTGTCTGTCTCTGTCTCTGTCTCTGTCTCTGTCTCTGTCTCTGTCTCTGTCCCGGTCTCTGTCTCTGTCTCTGTCTCCGTCTCTGTCCGTGTCTCTGTCTCTGTCTCTGTCTCTGTCTCTGTTCCTGTCTCTGTCTCTGTCTCTGTCTCTGTCTCTGTCTCTGTCTCTGTCTCTGTCTCTGTCTCTGTCTCTGTCTCTGTCTCTGTCTCTGTCTCTGTCTCTGTCTCTGTCTCTGTCTCTGTCTCTGTCTCTGTCTCTGTCTCTGTCTCTGTCTCTGTTTCTGTTCCTGTCTCTGTCTCTGTCTCTGTCTCTGTCTCTGTCTCTGTCTCTGTCTCTGTCTTCGTCTCTGTCTGTGTCTCTGTCCATGTCTCCGTTCCTGTCTCTGTCTCTGTCCCTGTCTCTGTCTCTGTCCGTGTCTCTCCGTCTGTGTCGGTCTCTGTCTCTGTCCCTTGTCTCTGTCTCTGTCTCTGTCTCTGTATCTGTCTCTGTCCGTGTCTCTGCGTCTGTCTCGGTCTCCGTCTCTGTCCCTTATCTCTGTCTCTGTATGTGTGTCTGTTCCTGTCTCTGTCTCTGTCTCCATCTCTGTCTGTATCTCTGTCTGTATCTCTGTCTCTGTCTCTGTCTCTGTCTGTGTCTCTATCTCTGTCTCTGTCTCTGTCTCTGTCTCTGTCTCTGTCTCTGTCTCTGTCTCCGTCTCTGCCTCCGTCTCTGCCTCTGTCTCTGTCTCTGTCTCTGTCTCTGCCTCTGTCTCTGTCCCTGTCTCTGTCTCTGTCTCTGTCTCTGTCTCTGTCTCTGTCTCTGTCTCTGTCTCTGTCTCTGTCTCTGTCTTCGTCTCTGTCTGTGTCTCTGTCCATGTCTCCGTTCCTGTCTCTGTCTCTGTCCCTGTCTCTGTCTCTGTCTCTGTCTCTGTCTCTGTCCGTGTCTCTCCGTCTGTGTCGGTCTCTGTCTCTGTCCCTTGTCTCTGTCTCTGTCTCTGTCTCTGTCTCTGTCCGTGTCTCTGCGTCTGTCTCGGTCTCCGTCTCTGTCCCTTATCTCTGTCTCTGTATGTGTGTCTGTTCCTGTCTCTGTCTCTGTCTCCATCTCTGTCTGTATCTCTGTCTGTATCTCTGTCTCTGTCTCTGTCTCTGTCTCTGTCTCTGTCTCTGTCTCCGTCTCTGTCCGTGTCTCTCCGTCTGTCACGGTATCTGTCTCTGTCCTTTGTCTCTGTCTCTGTCCCTGTCTCATTCTCTCTCCGTGTCTTTCCGTCTGTCTCTGTCTCTGTCCCTTGTCTCTGTCTCTGTCTCGGTCTCTGTGTCGCCTTCCTCTGTGTCTCTGTCTCTGTCTTTGTCTCTGTCCATGTCTCTGTTCCTGTCTCTGTCCCTGTCTCTGTCTCTGTGTCTGTCTCTGTCGCTGTCTCTGTCCGTGTCTCTGCGTCTGTCTCGGTCTCCGTCTCTGTCTCTGTCTCTGTCTCTGTCTCTGTCTGTGTCTCTGTCCATGTCTCTGTTCCTGCCTCTGTCTCTGTCCCTGTCTCTGTCTCTGTCTCTATCTCTGTCTCTGTCTCTGTCTCTGTCTCTGTCTCTGTCTC
>OX243801.1:14697500-14700000 GCA_945859595.2 Megachile willughbiella
TGTCTCGGTCTCTGTCTCTGTCCCTTGTCTCTGTCTCTGTCTCTGTCTCTGTCTCTGTCTCTGTCCGTGCCTCTGCGCCTGTCTCGGCCTCCGTCTCTGTCCCGTGTCTCTGTCTTTGTATGTGTGTTTGTTCCTGTCTCTGTCGCTGTCTCTGTCTCTGTCTCTGTCTGTATCTCTGTCTCTGTCTCTGTCTCTGTCCCTGTCTCTGTCTCTGTCTCTGTCTCTGTGTCTGTCTCTGTCTCTGTCTCTGTCTCTGTCTCTGTCTCTGTCTCTGTCTCTGTCTCTGTCTCTGTCTCTGTCTCTGTCTCTGTCTCTGTCTCTGTCTCTGTCTCTGTCTCTGTCTCTGTCTCTGTCTCTGTCTCTGTCTCTGTCTCTGTCTCTGTCTCTGTCTCTGTCTGTATCTCTGTCTCTGTCTCTGTCTCTGTCTCTGTCTCTGTCTCTGTCTCTGTCTCCGTCTCTGTCTCTGTCTCTGTCTCTGTCCGTGTCTCTGCGTCTGTCTCGGTCTCTGTCTCTGTCCCTTGTCTCTGTCTCTGTATGTGTGTCTGTTCCTGTCTCTGTCTCTGTCTCTGCCTCTGTCTGCAACTCTATCTCTGTCTCTCTCTCTGTCTCTGTCTCTGTCTCTGTCTCTGTCTCTGTCTCTGTCTCTGTCTCTGTCTCTGTCTCTGTCTCTGTCTCTGTCTCTGTTCCTGTCTCTGTCTCTGCCTCTGTCTCTGTCTCTGTCTCTGTCTCTGTCTCTGTCTCTGTCTCTGTCTTCGTCTCTGTCTGTGTCTCTGTCCATGTCTCCGTTCCTGTCTCTGTCTCTGTCCCTGTCTCTGTCTCTGTCTCTGTCTCTGTCTCTGTCCGTGTCTCTCCGTCTGTCTCGGTCTCTGTCTCTGTCCCTTGTCTCTGTCTTTGTATGTGTGTTTGTTCCTGTCCCTGTCTCTGTCTCTGTCTCTGTCCCTTGTCTCTGTCTCTGTCTCTGTCTCTGTCTCTGTCTCTGTCCGTGCCTCTGCGCCTGTCTCGGACTCCGTCTCTGTCCCTTGTCTCTGTCTTTGTATGTGTGTTTGTTCCTGTCCCTGTCTCTGTCTCTGTCTCTGTCTGTATTTCTGTCTCTGTCTCTGTCTCTGTCCCTGTCTCTGTCTCTGTCTCTGTCTCTGTCTCTGTCTCTGTGTCTGCCTCTGTCTCTGCCTCTGACTCTGTCTCTGTCTCTGTCTCTGTCTTTGTCTCTGTCTCTGTCTCTGTCTCTATCTCTGTCTCTGTCTCTGTCTCTGTCCCTGTCTCTGTCTCTGTCTCTGTGTCTGTCTCTGTCTCTGTCTCTGTCTCTGTCTCTGTCTCTGTCTCTGTCTCTGTCTCTGTCTCTGTCTCTGTCTCCGTCTCTGTCTCTGTCTCTGTCTCTGTCTCTGTCTCTGTCTCTGTCTCTGTCTCTGTCCCTGTCTCTGTCTCTGTCTTCGTCTCTGTCCCTGTCTCTGTCTCTGTCTCTGTCTCTGTCTCTGTCTCTGTCTCTGTCTGCGTCTTTGTCCATGTCTCCGTTCCTGTCTCTGTCTCTGTCCCTGTCTCTGTCTCTGTCTCTGTCTCTGTCTCTGTCCGTGTCTCTCCGTCTGTCACGGTCTCTGTCTCTGTCCCTTGTCTCTGTCTCTGTCTCTGTGTCATTCTCTCTCCTTGTCTCTCCGTCTGTCACGGTCTCTGTCTCTGTCCCTTGTCTCTGTCTCTGTCTCTGTCTCTGTGTCGCCTTCCTCTGTGTCTCTGTCTCTGTCTTTGTCTCTGTCTCTGTCTCTGTCTCTGTCTCTGTCTCTGTCTCTGTCTCTGTCTCTGTCTCTGTCTCTGTCTCTGTCTCTGTCTCTGTCTCTGTCCGTGTCTCTGCGTCTGTCTCGGTCTCTGTCTCTGTCCCTTGCCTCTGTCTCTGTATGTGTGTCTGTTCCTGTCTCTATCTCTGTCTCTGTCTGTAACTCTATCTCTGTCTCTGTCTCTGTCTCTGTCCGTGTCTCTGCGTCTGTCTCTGTCTCTGTCTCTGTCTCTGTCTCTGTCTCTGTCTCTGTCTCTGTCTCTGTCTCTGTCTCTGTCTCTGTCTCTGTCTCTGTCTCTGTCTCTGTCTCTGTCTCTGTCTCTGTCTCTGTCTCTGTCTCTGTCTCTGTCTCTGTCTCTGTCTCTGTCTCTGTCTCTGTCTCTGTCTCTGTCTCTGTCTCTGTCTCTGTCTCTGTCTCTGTCTCTGTCTCTGTCTTCGCCTCTGTCCCTGTCTCTCTCTCTGTCACTGTCTCTGTCTGTGTCTCTGTCCATGTCTCCTTTCCTGTCTCTGTCTCTGTCCCTGTCTCTGTCTCTGTCTCTGTCTCTGTCTCTGTCCGTGTCTCTGCGTCTGTCTCGGTCTCTGTCTCTGTCCCTTGTCTCTGTCTCTGTATGTGTGTCTGTTCCTGTCTCTGTCTCTGTCTCTGTCTCTGCCTCTGTCTCTGTCTCCGTCTCTGTCTCTGTCTCTGTCCCTGTCTCTGTCTCTGTCTCTGTCTCTGTTCCTGTCTCTGTTTCTGTCTCT
>OX243801.1:14705000-14770000 GCA_945859595.2 Megachile willughbiella
TCATTCTCTCTCCGTGTCTCTCCGTCTGTCACGGTCTCTGTCTCTGTCCCTTGTCTCTGTCTCTGTCTCTGTCTCTGTGTCGCCTTCCTCTGTGTCTCTGTCTCCGTCTGTCTCGGTCTCTGTCTCTGTCCCTTGTCTCTGTCTCTGTCTCTGTCTCTGTCTCTGTCCGTGCCTCTGCGCCTGTCTCGGACTCCGTCTCTGTCCCTTGTCTCTGTCTTTGTATGTGTGTTTGTTCCTGTCTCTGTCTCTGTCTCTGTCTGTATCTCTGTCTCTGTCTCTGTCTCTGTCCCTGTCTCTGTCTCTGTCTCTGTCTCTGTCTCTGTCTCTGTGTCTGTCTCTGTCTCTGTCTCTGTCTCTGTCTCTGTCTCTGTCTCTGTCTCTGTCTCTGTCTCTGTCTCTGTCTCTGTCTCTGTCTCTGTCTCTGTTCCTGTCTCTGTCTCTGTCTCTGTCTCTGTCTCTGTCTCTGTCTCTGTCTCTGTCTTCGTCTCTGTCTGTGTCTCTGTCCATGTCTCCGTTCCTGTCTCTGTCTCTGTCCCTTGTCTCTGTCTCTGTCTCTGTCTCTGTCTCTGTCCGTGTCTCTGCGTCTGTCTCGGTCTCCGTCTCTGTCCCTTGTCTCTGTCTCTGTCTCTGTCTCTGTCTCTGTCTCTGTCTCTGCCTCTGTCTCTGTCTGTATCTCTGTCTCTGTCTCTGTCTCTGTCCCTGTCTCTGTCTCTGTCTCCATCTCTGTCTGTATCTCTGTCTGTATCTCTGTCTCTGTCTCTGTCTCTGTCTCTGTCTCTGTCTCTGTCTCTGTCTCTGTCTCTGTCTCTGTTCCTGTCTCTGTCTCTGTCTCTGTCTCTGTCTCTGTCTCTGTCTCTGTCTCTGTCTCTGTCTCTGTCTCTGTCTCTGTCTCTGTCTCTGTCTTCGTCTCTGTCTGTGTCTCTGTCCATGTCTCCGTTCCTGTCTCTGTCTCTGTCCCTGTCTCTGTCTCTGTCTCTGTCTCTGTCTCTGTCCGTGTCTCTCCGTCTGTGTCGGTCTCTGTCTCTGTACCTTGTCTCTGTCTCTGTCTCTGTCTCTGTCTCTGTCCGTGTCTCTGCGTCTGTCTCGGTCTCCGTCTCTGTCCCTTGTCTCTGTCTCTGTATGTGTGTCTGTTCCTGTCTCTGTCTCTGTCTCCATCTCTGTCTGTATCTCTGTCTGTACCTCTGTCTCTGTCTCTGTCTCCGTCTGTGTCTCTATCTCTGTCTCTGTCTCTGTCTCTGTCTCTGTCTCTGTCTCTGTCTCTGTCTCTGTCTCTGTCTCTGTCTCTGTCCGTGTCTCTCCGTCTGTCTCGGTCTCTGTCTCTGTCCCTTGTCTCTGTCTCTGTCTCTGTCTCTGTCCCTGTCTCTGTCTCTGTCTCTGTCTCTGTCTCTGTCCGTGTCTCTGCGTCTGTCTCGGTCTCTGTCTCTGTCCCTTGTCTCTGTCTCTGGATGTGTGCCTGTTCCTGTCTCTGTCTCTGTCTCTGTCTCTGCCTCTGCCTCTGTCTGTGTCTCTGTCTCTGTCTCTGTCTCTGTCTCTGTCCCTTGTCTCTGTCTCTGTCTCTGTCTCATTCTCTCTCCGTGTCTCTCCGTCTGTCACGGTCTCTGTCTCTGTCCCTTGTCTCTGTCTCTGTCTCTGTCTCTGTGTCGCCTTCCTCTGTGTCTCTGTCTCTGTCTTTGTCTCTGTCTCTGTCTCTGTCTCTGTCTCTGTCTCTGTCTCTGTCTCTGTCTCTGTCTCTGTCTCTGTCTCAGTCTCTGTCTCTGTCTCTGTCTCTGTCTCTGTCCTCGTCTCTGTCCCTGTCTCTGTCTCTGTCTCTGTCTCTGTCTCTGTCTGTGTCTTTGTCCATGTCTCCGTTCCTGTCTCTGTCTCTGTCCCTGTCTCTGTCTCTGTCTCTGTCTCTGTCTCTGTCCGTGTCTATCCGTCTGTCACGGTCTCTGTCTCTGTCCCTTGTCTCTGTCTCTGTCTCTGTCTCATTCTCTCTCCGTGTCTCTCCGTCTGTCACGGTCTCTGTCTCTGTCCCTTGTCTCTGTCTCTGTCTCTGTCTCTGTGTCGCCTTCCTCTGTGTCTCTGTCTCCGTCTGTCTCGGTCTCTGTCTCTGTCCCTTGTCTCTGTCTCTGTCTCTGTCTCTGTCTCTGTCCGTGCCTCTGCGCCTGTCTCGGACTCCGTCTCTGTCCCTTGTCTCTGTCTTTGTATGTGTGTTTGTTCCTGTCTCTGTCTCTGTCTCTGTCTGTATCTCTGTCTCTGTCTCTGTCTCTGTCCCTGTCTCTGTCTCTGTCTCTGTCTCTGTCTCTGTCTCTGTGTCTGTCTCTGTCTCTGTCTCTGTCTCTGTCCCTGTCTCTGTCTCTGTCTCTGTCTCCGTCTCTGTCCGTGTCTCTCCGTCTGTCACGGTATCTGTCTCTGTTCCTTGTCTCTGTCTCTGTCTCTGTCTCATTCTCTCTCCGTGTCTCTCCGTCTGTCACGGTCTCTGTCTCTGTCCCTTGTCTCTGTCTCTGTCTCGGTCTCTGTGTCGCCTTCCTCTGTGTCTCTGTCTCTGTCTCTGTCTCTGTCTCTGTCTCTGTCTCTGTCTCTGTCTCTGTCTCTGTCTCTGTCTCTGTCTCTGTCTCTGTCTCTGTCTCTGTCTCTGTCTCTGTCTCTGTCTCTGTCTCTGTCTCTGTCTCTGTCTCTGTCTCTGTCTTCGTCTCTGTCTGTGTCTCTGTCCATGTCTCCGTTCCTGTCTCTGTCTCTGTCCCTGTCTCTGTCTCTGTCTCTGTCTCTGTCTCTGTCTCTGTCCGTGTCTCTCCGTCTGTCTCGGTCTCTGTCTCTGTCCCTTGTCTCTGTCTCTGTCTCTGTCTCTGTCTCTGTCCGTGCCTCTGCGCCTGTCTCGGACTCCGTCTCTGTCCCTTGTCTCTGCCTTTGTATGTGTGTTTGTTCCTGTCTCTGTCTCTGTCTCTGTCTCTGTCTCTGTCTCTGGCTGTATCTCTGTCTCTGTCTCTGTCTCTGTCCCTGTCTCTGTCTCTGTCTCTGTCTCTGTCTCTGTCCCTGTCTCTGTTCCTGTCTCTGTCTCTGTCTCTGTCTCTGTCTCTGTCTCTGTCTCTGTCTCTGTCTCTGTCTCTGTCTCTGTCTCTGTCTCTGTCTTCGTCTCTGTCCCTGTCTCTGTCTCTGTCTCTGTCTCTGTCTCTGTCTGTGTCTTTGTCCATGTCTCCGTTCCTGTCTCTGTCTCTGTCCCTGTCTCTGTCTGTGTCTTTGTCCATGTCTCCGTTCCTGTCTCTGTCTCTGTCCCTGTCTCTGTCTCTGTCTCTGTCTCTGTCTCTGTCCGTGTCTATCCGTCTGTCACGGTCTCTGTCTCTGTCCCTTGTCTCTGTCTCTGTCTCTGTCTCATTCTCTCTCCGTGTCTCTCCGTCTGTCACGGTCTCTGTCTCTGTCCCTTGTCTCTGTCTCTGTCTCTGTCTCTGTGTCGCCTTCCTCTGTGTCTCTGTCTCCGTCTTTGTCTCTGTCTCTGTCTCTGTCTCTGTCTCTGCCTCTGTCTCTGTCTCTGTCTCTGTCTCTGTCTCTGTCTCTGTCTCTGTCCATGTCTCCTTTCCTGTCTCTGTCTCTGTCTCTGTCTCTGTCTCTGTCCGTGTCTCTGCGTCTGTCTCGGTCTCTGTCTCTGTCCCTTGCCTCTGTCTCTGTATGTGTGTCTGTACCTGTCTCTGTCCCTGTCTCTGTCTCTGCCTCTGTCTCTGTCTCTGTCTCTGTCTCTGTCTCTGTCTCTGTCTCTGTTCCTGTCTCTGTCTCTGTCTCTGTCTCTGTCTCTGTCTCTGTCTCTGTCTCTGTCTCTGTCTCTGTCTCTGTCTCTGTCTCTGTCTTCGTCTCTGTCCCTGTCTCTGTCTCTGTCTCTGTCTCTGTCTCTGTCTCTGTCCGTGTCTCTCCGTCTGTCACGGTCTCTGTCTCTGTCCCTTGTCTCTGTCTCGGTCTCTGTCTCATTCTCTCTCCGTGTCTCTCCGTCTGTCACGGTCTATGTCTCTGTCCCTTGTCTCTGTCTCTGTCTCTGTCTCTGTGTCGCCTTCCTCTGTGTCTCTGTCTCTGTCTTTGTCTCTGTCTCTGTCTCTGTCTCTGTCTCTGTCTCTGTCTCTGTCTCTGTCTCTGTCTCTGTCTCTGTCTCTGTCTCTGTCTCTGTCTCTGTCTCTGTCTCTGTCCGTGTCTCTGCGTCTGTCTCGGTCTCTGTCTCTGTCCCTTGTTTCTGTCTCTGTATGTGTGTCTGTTCCTGTCTCTGTCTCTGTCTCTGTCTCTGTCTGCAACTCTATCTCTGTCTCTGTCTCTGTCTCTGTCTCTGTCTCTGTCTCTGTCTCTGTCTCTGTCTCTGTTCCTGTCTCTGTCTCTGTCTCTGTCTCTGTCTCTGTCTCTGTCTCTGTCTCTGTCTCTGTCTCTGTCTCTGTCTTCGTCTCTGTCTGTGTCTCTGTCCATGTCTCCGTTCCTGTCTCTGTCTCTGTCCCTGTCTCTGTCTCTGTCTCTGTCTCTGTCTCTGTCCGTGTCTCTCCGTCTGTCTCGGTCTCTGTCTCTGTCCCTTGTCTCTGTCTCTGTCTCTGTCTCTGTCTCTGTCTCTGTCTCTGTCTCTGTCCCTGTCTCTGTCTCTGTCTCTGTCTCTGTCTCTGTGTCTGCCTCTGTCTCTGCCTCTGACTCTGTCTCTGTCTCTGTCTCTGCCTCTGTCTCTGTCTCTGTCTGTATCTCTGTCTCTGTCTCTGTCTCTGTCCCTGTCTCTGTCTCTGTCTCTGTCTCTGTCTCTGTCTCTGTCTCTGTCTCTGTCTCTGTCTCTGTCTCTGTCTCTGTCTCTGTCTCTGTCTTCGTCTCTGTCCCTGTCTCTGTCTCTGTCTCTGTCTCTGTCTCTGTCTCTGTCTCTGTCTCTGTCTCTGTCTCTGTCTCTGTCTCTGTCTCTGTCTGTGTCTTTGTCCATGTCTCCGTTCCTGTATCTGTCTCTGTCCCTGTCTCTGTCTCTGTCTCTGTCTCTGTCTCTGTCTTTGTCTCTGTCTCTGTCTCTGTCTCTGTCTCTGTCTCTGTCTCTGTCTCTGTCTCTGTCTCTGTCTCTGTCTTCGCCTCTGTCCCTGTCTCTCTCTCTGTCTCTGTCTCTGTCTCTGTCTGTGTCTCTGTCCATGTCTCCTTTCCTGTCTCTGTCTCTGTCCCTGTCTCTGTCTCTGTCTCTGTCTCTGTCTCTGTCCGTGTCTCTGCGTCTGTCTCGGTCTCTGTCTCTGTCCCTTGTCTCTGTCTCTGTATGTGTGTCTGTTCCTGTCTCTGTCTCTGTCTCTGTCTCTGCCTCTGTCTCTGTCTCTGTCTCTGTCTCTGTCCCTGTCTCTGTCTCTGTCTCTGTCTCTGTTCCTGTCTCTGTCTCTGTCTCTGTCTCTGTCTCTGTCTCTGTCTCTGTCTCAGTCTCTGTCTCTGTCTCTGTCTCTGTCTCTGTCCTCGTCTCTGTCCCTGTCTCTGTCTCTGTCTCTGTCTCTGTCTCTGTCTCTGTCTGTGTCTTTGTCCATGTCTCCGTTCCTGTCTCTGTCTCTGTCCCTGTCTCTGTCTCTGTCTCTGTCTCTGTCCGTGTCTATCCGTCTGTCACGGTCTCTGTCTCTGTCCCTTGACTCTGTCTCTGTCTCTGTCTCATTCTCTCTCCGTGTCTCTCCGTCTGTCACGGTCTCTGTCTCTGTCCCTTGTCTCTGTCTCTGTCTCTGTCTCTGTGTCGCCTTCCTGTGTGTCTCTGTCTCCGTCTGTCTCGGTCTCTGTCTCTGTCCCTTGTCTCTGTCTCTGTCTCTGTCTCTGTCTCTGTCCGTGCCTCTGCGCCTGTCTCGGACTCCGTCTCTGTCCCTTGTCTCTGTCTTTGTATGTGTGTTTGTTCCTGTCTCTGTCTCTGTCTCTGTCCGTATCTCTGTCTCTGTCTCTGTCTCTGTCCCTGTCTCTGTCTCTGTCTCTGTCTCTGTCCCTATCTCTGTCTCTGTCTCTGTCTCTGTCTCTGTCTCTGTCTCTGTCTCTGTCTCTGTCTCTGTCTCTGTCTCTGTCTCTGTCTCCGTCTCTGTCTCTGTCTCTGTCTCTGTCTCTGTCTCTGTCTCTGTCTCTGTTCCTGTCTCTGTCTCTGTCTCTGTCTCTGTCTCTGTCTCTGTCTCTGTCTCTGTCTCTGTCTCTGTCTCTGTCTTCGTCTCTGTCTGTGTCTCTGTCCATGGCTCCGTTCCTGTCTCTGTCTCTGTCCCTGTCTCTGTCTCTGTCTCTGTCTCTGTCCGTGCCTCTGCGCCCGTCTCGGACTCCGTCTCTGACCCTTGTCTCTGTCTTTGTATTTGTGTTTGTTCCTGTCCCTGTCTCTGTCTCTGTCTCTGTCTCTGTCTGTATTTCTGTCTCTGTCTCTGTCTCTGTCCCTGTCTCTGTCTCTGTCTCTGTCTCTGTCTCTGTGTCTGCCTCTGTCTCTGCCTCTGACTCTGTCTCTGTCTCTGTCTCTGCCTCTGTCTCTGTCTCTGTCTGTATCTCTGTCTCTGTCTCTGTCTCTGTCCCTGTCTCTGTCTCTGTCTCTGTCTCTGTGTCTGTCTCTGTCTCTGTCTCTGTCTCTGTCTCTGTCTCTGTCTCTGTCTCTGTCTCTGTCTCTGTCTCTGTCTCTGTCTCTGTCTCTGTCTCTGTCTCTGTCTCTGTCTCTGTCTCTGTCCCTGTCTCTGTCTCTGTCTTCGTCTCTGTCCCTGTCTCTGTCTCTGTCTCTGTCTCTGTCTCTGTCTCTGCTCTGTCTCTGTCTCTGTCTCTGTCTCTGTCTCTGTCTCTGTCTCTGTCTCTGTCTGTGTCTTTGTCCATGTCTCCGTTCCTGTATCTGTCTCTGTCCCTGTCTCTGTCTCTGTCTCTGTCTCTGTCTCTGTCTTTGTCTCTGTCTCTGTCTCTGTCTCTGTCTCTGTCTCTGTCTCTGTCTCTGTCTCTGTCTCTGTCTCTGTCTTTGTCTCTGTCTCTGTCTCTGTCTCTGTCTCTGTCTCTGTCTCTGTCTCTGTCTCTGTCTCTGTCTCTGTCTCTGTCTCTGTCTTCGCCTCTGTCCCTGTCTCTCTCTCTGTCTCTGTCTCTGTCTGTGTCTCTGTCCATGTCTCCTTTCCTGTCTCTGTCTCTGTCCCTGTCTCTGTCTCTGTCTCTGTCTCTGTCTCTGTCCGTGTCTCTGCGTCTGTCTCGGTCTCTGTCTCTGTCCCTTGTCTCTGTCTCTGTATGTGTGTCTGTTCCTGTCTCTGTCTCTGTCTCTGTCTCTGCCTCTGTCTCTGTCTCTGTCTCTGTCTCTGTCTCTGTCCCTGTCTCTGTCTCTGTCTCTGTCTCTGTTCCTGTCTCTGTCTCTGTCTCTGTCTCTGTCTCTGTCTCTGTCTCTGTCTCTGTCTCAGTCTCTGTCTCTGTCTCTGTCTCTGTCTCTGTCCTCGTCTCTGTCCCTGTCTCTGTCTCTGTCTCTGTCTCTGTCTCTGTCTCTGTCTCTGTCTGTGTCTTTGTCCATGTCTCCGTTCCTGTCTCTGTCTCTGTCCCTGTCTCTGTCTCTGTCTCTGTCTCTGTCCGTGTCTATCCGTCTGTCACGGTCTCTGTCTCTGTCTCTGTCCGTGTCTCTGCGTCTGTCTCGGTCTCCGTCTCTGTCCCTTGTCTCTGTCTCTGTATGTGTGTATGTTCCTGTCTCTGTCTCTGTCTCTATCTCTGTCTGTATCTCTGTCTCTGTCTCTGTCTCTGTCTCTGTCTCTGTCTCTATCTCTGTCTCTGTCTCTGTCTCTGTCTCTGTCTCTGTCTCTGTCTCTGTCTCTGTCTCTGTCTCTCTCTCTGTCTCTGTCTCTGTCCGTGTCTCTGTCTCTGTCTCTGTCTCCGTCTCTGTCCGTGTCTCTCCGTCTGTCACGGTATCTGTCTCTGTTCCTTGTCTCTGTCTCTGTCTCTGTCTCATTCTCTCTCCGTGTCTCTCCGTCTGTCACGGTCTCTGTCTCTGTCCCTTGTCTTTGTCTCTGTCTCGGTCTCTGTGTCGCCTTCCTCTGTGTCTCTGTCTCTGTCTTTGTCTCTGTCTCTGTCTCTGTCTCTGTCTCTGTCTCTGTCTCTGTCTCTGTCTCTGTCTCTGTCTCTGTCTCTGTCTCTGTTCCTGTCTCTGTCTCTGTCTCTGTCTCTGTCTCTGTCTCTGTCTCTGTCTCTGTCTCTGTCTCTGTCTTCGTCTCTGTCTGTGTCTCTGTCCATGTCTCCGTTCCTGTCTCTGTTTCTGTCCCTGTCTCTGTCTCTGTCTCTGTCTCTGTCTCTGTCCGTGTCTCTCCGTCTGTCTCGGTCTCTGTCTCTGTCCCTTGTCTCTGTCTCTGTCTCTGTCTCATTCTCTCTCCGTGTCTCTCCGTCTGTCACGGTCTCTGTCTCTGTCCCTTGTCTCTGTCTCTGTCTCTGTCTCTGTGTCGCCTTCCTCTGTGTCTCTGTCTCTGTCTTTGTCTCTGTCTCTGTCTCTGTCTCTGTCTCTGTCTCTGTCTCTGTCTCTGTCTGTGTCTTTGTCCATGTCTCCGTTCCTGTCTCTGTCTCTGTCCCTGTCTCTGTCTCTGTCTCTGTCTCTGTCTCTGTGTCTGTCTCTGTCTCTGTCTCTGTCTCTGTCTCTGTCTCTGTCTCTGTCTCTGTCTCTGTTCCTGTCTCTGTCTCTGTCTCTGTCTCTGTCTCTGTCTCTGTCTCTGTCTCTGTCTCTGTCTCTGTCTCTGTCTTCGTCTCTGTCTGTGTCTCTGTCCATGTCTCCGTTCCTGTCTCTGTTTCTGTCCCTGTCTCTGTCTCTGTCTCTGTCTCTGTCTCTGTCCGTGTCTCTCCGTCTGTCTCGGTCTCTGTCTCTGTCCCTTGTCTCTGTCTCTGTCTCTGTCTCTGTCTCTGTCCGTGCCTCTGCGCCTGTCTCGGACTCCGTCTCTGTCCCTTGTCTCTGCCTTTGTATGTGTGTTTGTTCCTGTCTCTCTCTCTGTCTCTGTCTCTGTCTGTATCTCTGTCTCTGTCTCTGTCTCTGTCCCTGTCTCTGTCTCTGTCTCTGTCTCTGTGTCTGTCTCTGTCTCTGTCTCTGTCTCTGTGTCGCCTTCCTCTGTGTCTCTGTCTCTGTCTTTGTCTCTGTCTCTGTCTCTGTCTCTGTCTCTGTCTCTGTCTCTGTCTCTGTCTGTGTCTTTGTCCATGTCTCCGTTCCTGTCTCTGTCTCTGTCCCTGTCTCTGTCTCTGTCTCTGTCTCTGTCTCTGTGTCTGTCTCTGTCTCTGTCTCTGTCTCTGTCTCTGTCTCTGTCTCTGTCTCTGTCTCTGTCTCTGTCTCTGTCTGTATCTCTGTCTCTGTCTCTGTCTCTGTCCCTGTCTCTGCCTCTGTCTCTGTCTCTGTCTCTGTCCGTGTCTCTCCGTCTGTCACGGTCTCTGCCTCTGTCCCTTGTCTCTGTCTCTGTCTCTGTCTCATTCTCTCTCCGTGTCTCTCCGTCTGTCACGGTCTCTGTCTCTGTCCCTTGTCTCTGTCTCTGTCTCTGTCTCTGTGTCGCCTTCCTCTGTGTCTCTGTCTCTGTCTTTGTCTCTGTCTCTGTCTCTGTCTCTGCCTCTGTCTCTGTCTCTGTCTCTGTCTCTGTCCGTGTCTCTGCGTCTGTCTCGGTCTCTGTCTCTGTCCCTTGCCTCTGTATCTGTATGTGTGTCTGTTCCTGTCTCTGTCTCTGTCTCTGTCTGTAACTCTATCTCTGTCTCTGTCTCTGTCTCTGTCTCTGTCTCTGTCTCTGTCTCTGTTCCTGACTCTGTCTCTGTCTCTGTCTCTGTCTCTGTCTCTGTCTCTGTCTCTGTCTTCGTCTCTGTCTGTGTCTCTGTCCATGTCTCCGTTCCTGTCTCTGTCTCTGTCCCTGTCTCTGTCTCTGTCTCTGTCTCTGTCTCTGTCCGTGTCTCTCCGTCTGTCACGGTCTCTGTCTCTGTCTCTGTCCGTGTCTCTGCGTCTGTCTCGGTCTCCGTCTCTGTCCCTTGTCTCTGTCTCTGTATGTGTGTCTGTTCCTGTCTCTGTCTCTGTCTCTATCTCTGTCTGTATCTGTGTCTCTGTCTCTGTCTCTGTCTCTGTCTCTGTCTCTGTCTCTGTCTCTGTCTCTGTCTCTGTCTCTGTCTCTGTCTCTGTCTTCGTCTCTGTCTGTGTCTCTGTCCATGTCTCCGTTCCTGTCTCTGTTTCTGTCCCTGTCTCTGTCTCTGTCTCTGTCTCTGTCTCTGTCTCTGTCCGTGTCTCTCCGTCTGTCTCGGTCTCTGTCTCTGTCCCTTGTCTCTGTCTCTGTCTCTGTCTCTGTCTCTGTCCGTGCCTCTGCGCCTGTCTCGGACTCCGTCTCTGTCCCTTGTCTCTGCCTTTGTATGTGTGTTTGTTCCTGTCTCTGTCTCTGTCTCTGTCTCTGTCTCTGTCTGTATCTCTGTCTCTGTCTCTGTCTCTGTCCCTGTCTCTGTCTCTGTCTCTGTCTCTGTGTCTGTCTCTGCCTCTGTCTCTGTCTCTGTCTCTGTCTCTGTCTCTGTCTCTGTCTCTGTCTCTGTCTCTGTCTCTGTCTCTGTCTCTGTCTCTGTCTCTGTCTCTGTCTCTGTCTTCGTCTCTGTCTGTGTCTCTGTCCATGTCTCCGTTCCTGTCTCTGTCTCTGTCCCTGTCTCTGTCTCTGTCTCTGTGTCTGTCTCTGTCCGTGTCTCTCCGTCTGTCTCGGTCTCTGTCTCTGTCCCTTGTCTCTGTCTCTGTCTCTGTCTCATTCTCTCTCCGTGTCTCTCCGTCTGTCACGGTCTCTGTCTCTGTCCCTTGTCTCTGTCTCTGTCTCTGTCTCTGTGTCGCCTTCCTCTGTGTTTCTGTCTCTGTCTTTGGCTCTGTCTCTGTCTCTGTCTCTGTCTCTGTTTCTGTCTCTGTCTGTGTCTTTGTCCATGTCTCCGTTCCTGTCTCTGTCTCTGTCCCTGTCTCTGTCTCTGTCTCTGTCTCTGTCTCTGTCCGTGTCTCTCCGTCTGTGTCGGTCTCTGTCTCTGTACCTTGTCTCTGTCTCTGTCTCTGTCTCTGTCTCTGTCCGTGTCTCTGCGTCTGTCTCGGTCTCCGTCTCTGTCCCTTGTCTCTGTCTCTGTATGTGTGTCTGTTCCTGTCTCTGTCTCTGTCTCCATCTCTGTCTGTATCTCTGTCTGTACCTCTGTCTCTGTCTCTGTCTCTGTCTGTGTCTCTATCTCTGTCTCTGTCTCTGTCTCTGTCTCTGTCTCTGTCTCTGTCTCTGTCTCTGTCTCTGTCTCTGTCCGTGTCTCTCCGTCTGTCTCGGTCTCTGTCTCTGTCCCTTGTCTCTGTCTCTGTCTCTGTCTCTGTCCCTGTCTCTGTCTCTGTCTCTGTCTCTGTCTCTGTCCGTGTCTCTGCGTCTGTCTCGGTCTCTGTCTCTGTCCCTTGTCTCTGTCTCTGGATGTGTGCCTGTTCCTGTCTCTGTCTCTGTCTCTGTCTCTGCCTCTGCCTCTGTCTGTGTCTCTGTCTCTGTCTCTGTCTCTGTCTCTGTCCCTTGTCTCTGTCTCTGTCTCTGTCTCATTCTCTCTCCGTGTCTCTCCGTCTGTCACGGTCTCTGTCTCTGTCCCTTGTCTCTGTCTCTGTCTCTGTCTCTGTGTCGCCTTCCTCTGTGTCTCTGTCTCTGTCTTTGTCTCTGTCTCTGTCTCTGTCTCTGTCTCTGTCTCTGTCTCTGTCTCTGTCTCTGTCTCTGTCTCTGTCTCTGTCTCTGTCTCTGTCTCTGTCTCTGTCTCTGTCTCTGTCTCTGTCTCTGCCTCTGTCTCTGTCTCTGTCTCTGTCCGTGTCTCTGCGTCTGTCTCGGTCTCTGTCTCTGTCCCTTGCCTCTGTATCTGTATGTGTGTCTGTTCCTGTCTCTGTCTCTGTCTCTGTCTGTAACTCTATCTCTGGCTCTGTCTCTGTCTCTGTCTCTGTCTCTGTCTCTGTTCCTGACTCTGTCTCTGTCTCTGTCTCTGTCTCTGTCTCTGTCTCTGTCTCTGTCTTCGTCTCTGTCTGTGTCTCTGTCCATGTCTCCGTTCCTGTCTCTGTCTCTGTCCCTGTCTCTGTCTCTGTCTCTGTCTCTGTCTCTGTCCGTGTCTCTCCGTCTGTGTCGGTCTCTGTCTCTGTACCTTGTCTCTGTCTCTGTCTCTGTCTCTGTCTCTGTCCGTGTCTCTGCGTCTGTCTCGGTCTCTGTCTCTGTCCCTTGTCTCTGTCTCTGGATGTGTGCCTGTTCCTGTCTCTGTCTCTGTCTCTGTCTCTGCCTCTGCCTCTGTCTGTGTCTCTGTCTCTGTCTCTGTCTCTGTCTCTGTCCCTTGTCTCTGTCTCTGTCTCTGTCTCATTCTCTCTCCGTGTCTCTCCGTCTGTCACGGTCTCTGTCTCTGTCCCTTGTCTCTGTCTCTGTCTCTGTCTCTGTGTCGCCTTCCTCTGTGTCTCTGTCTCTGTCTTTGTCTCTGTCTCTGTCTCTGTCTCTGTCTCTGTCTCTGTCTCTGTCTCTGTCTCTGTCTCTGTCTCTGTCTCTGTCTCTGTCTCTGTCTCTGTCTCTGTCTCTGTCTCTGTCTCTGTCTCTGTCTCTGTCTCTGTCTCTGTCTCTGTCTCTGTCTCTGTCTCTGTCTCTGTCTCTGTCTCTGTCTCTGTCTCTGTCTCTGTCTCTGTCCGTGTCTCTGCGTCTGTCTCGGTCTCTGTCTCTGTCCCTTGTCTCTGTCTCTGTATGTGTGTCTGTTCCTGTCTCTGTCTCTGTCTCTGTCTCTGTCTCTGTCTGTAACTCTATCTCTGTCTCTGTCTCTGTCTCTGTCTCTGTCTCTGTCCCTGTCTCTGTCTCTGTCTCTGTCTCTGTCTCTGTCTCTGTCTCTGCCTCTGTCTCGGTCTCTGTCTCTGTCTTCGTCTCAGTCCCTGTCTCTGTCTCTGTCTTCGTCTCTGTCTGTGTCTCTGTCCATGTCTCCGTTCCTGTCTCTGTCTCTGTCCCTGTCTCTGTCTCTGTCTCTGTCTCTGTCTCTGTCCGTGCCTCTGCGCCTGTCTCGGACTCCGTCTCTGTCCCTTGTCTCCGTCTTTGTATGTGTGTTTGTTCCTGTCTCTGTCTCTGTCTCTGCCTCTGTCTCTGTCTCTGTCTCTGTCTTCGTCTCAGTCCCTGTCTCTGTCTCTGTCTCTGTCTCTGTCAGTGTCTTTGTCCATGTCTCCGTTCCTGTCTCTGTCTCACTCCCTGTCTCTGTCTCTGTCTCTGTCTCTGTCTCTGTCCGTGTCTCTCCGTCTGTCACGGTCTCTGTCTCTGTCTCTGTCCGTGTCTCTGCGTCTGTCTCGGTCTCCGTCTCTGTCCCTTGTCTCTGTCTCTGTATGTGTGTCTGTTCCTGTCTCTGTCTCTGTCTCTATCTCTGTCTGTATCTCTGTCTCTGTCTCTGTCGCTGTCTCTGTCTCTGTCTCTGTCTCTATCTCTGTCTCTGTCTCTGTCTCTGTCTCTGTCTCTGTCTCTGTCTCTGTCTCTGTCTCTGTCTCTGTCTCTGTCTCTGTCTCAGTCTCTGTCTCTGTCTCTGTCTCTCTCTCTGTCTCTGTCTCTGTCCGTGTCTCTGCGTCTGTCTCGGTCTCTGTCTCTGTGCCTTGTCTCTGTCTCTGTATGTGTGTCTGTTCCTGTCTCTGTCTCTGTCTCTGTCTCTGTCTCTGTCTGTAACTCTATATATGTCTCTGTCTCTGTCTCTGTCTCTGTCCCTGTCTCTGTCTCTGTCTCTGTCTCTGTCTCTGTCTCTGTCTTCGTCTCTGTCTGTGTCTCTGTCCATGTCTCCGTTCCTGTCTCTGTCTCTGTCCCTGTCTCTGTCTCTGTCTCTGTGTCTGTCTCTGTCCGTGTCTCTCCGTCTGTCTCGGTCTCTGTCTCTGTCCCTTGTCTCTGTCTCTGTCTCTGTCTCATTCTCTCTCCGTGTCTCTCCGTCTGTCACGGTCTCTGTCTCTGTCCCTTGTCTCTGTCTCTGTCTCTGTCTCTGTGTCGCCTTCCTCTGTGTCTCTGTCTCTGTCTTTGGCTCTGTCTCTGTCTCTGTCTCTGTCTCTGTTTCTGTCTCTGTCTGTGTCTTTGTCCATGTCTCCGTTCCTGTCTCTGTCTCTGTCCCTGTCTCTGTCTCTGTCTCTGTCTCTGTCTCTGTGTCTGTCTCTGCCTCTGTCTCTGTCTCTGTCTCTGTCTCTGTCTCTGTCTCTGTCTCTGTCTCTGTCTCTGTCTCTGTCTCTGTCTCTGTCTCTGTCTCTGTCTCTGTCTGTATCTCTGTCTCTGTCTCTGTCTCTGTCCCTGTCTCTGCCTCTGTCTCTGTCTCTGTCTCTGTCCGTGTCTCTCCGTCTGTCACGGTCTCTGCCTCTGTCCCTTGTCTCTGTCTCTGTCTCTGTCTCATTCTCTCTCCGTGTCTCTCCGTCTGTCACGGTCTCTGTCTCTGTCCCTTGTCTCTGTCTCTGTCTCTGTCTCTGTGTCGCCTTCCTCTGTGTCTCTGTCTCTGTCTTTGTCTCTGTCTCTGTCTCTGTCTCTGTCTCTGCCTCTGTCTCTGTCTCTGTCTCTGTCCGTGTCTCTGCGTCTGTCTCGGTCTCTGTCTCTGTCCCTTGCCTCTGTATCTGTATGTGTGTCTGTTCCTGTCTCTGTCTCTGTCTCTGTCTGTAACTCTATCTCTGGCTCTGTCTCTGTCTCTGTCTCTGTCTCTGTCTCTGTTCCTGACTCTCTCTCTGTCTCTGTCTCTGTCTCTGTCTCTGTCTCTGTCTCTGTCTTCGTCTCTGTCTGTGTCTCTGTCCATGTCTCCGTTCCTGTCTCTGTCTCTGTCCCTGTCTCTGTCTCTGTCTCTGTCTCTGTCTCTGTCCGTGTCTCTCCGTCTGTGTCGGTCTCTGTCTCTGTACCTTGTCTCTGTCTCTGTCTCTGTCTCTGTCTCTGTCCGTGTCTCTGCGTCTGTCTCGGTCTCCGTCTCTGTCCCTTGTCTCTGTCTCTGTATGTGTGTCTGTTCCTGTCTCTGTCTCTGTCTCCATCTCTGTCTGTATCTCTGTCTGTACCTCTGTCTCTGTCTCTGTCTCTGTCTGTGTCTCTATCTCTGTCTCTGTCTCTGTCTCTGTCTCTGTCTCTGTCTCTGTCTCTGTCTCTGTCTCTGTCTCTGTCTCTGTCCGTGTCTCTCCGTCTGTCTCGGTCTCTGTCACTGTCCCTTGTCTCTGTCTCTGTCTCTGTCTCTGTCCCTGTCTCTGTCTCTGTCTCTGTCTCTGTCTCTGTCCGTGTCTCTGCGTCTGTCTCGGTCTCTGTCTCTGTCCCTTGTCTCTGTCTCTGGATGTGTGCCTGTTCCTGTCTCTGTCTCTGTCTCTGTCTCTGCCTCTGTCTGTGTCTCTGTCTCTGTCTCTGTCTCTGTCTCTGTCCCTTGTCTCTGTCTCTGTCTCTGTCTCATTCTCTCTCCGTGTCTCTCCGTCTGTCACGGTCTCTGTCTCTGTCCCTTGTCTCTGTCTCTGTCTCTGTCTCTGTGTCGCCTTCCTCTGTGTCTCTGTCTCTGTCATTGTCTCTGTCTCTGTCTCTGTCTCTGTCTCTGTCTCTGTCTCTGTCTCTGTCTCTGTCTCTGTCTCTGTCTCTGTCTCTGTCTCTGTCTCTGTCTCTGTCTCTGTCTCTGTCTCTGTCTCTGTCTCTGTCTCTGTCTCTGTCTCTGTCTCTGTCTCTGTCCGTGTCTCTGCGTCTGTCTCGGTCTCTGTCTCTGTCCCTTGTCTCTGTCTCTGTATGTGTGTCTGTTCCTGTCTCTGTCTCTGTCTCTGTCTCTGTCTCTGTCTGTAACTCTATCTCTGTCTCTGTCTCTGTCTCTGTCTCTGTCTCTGTCCCTGTCTCTGTCTCTGTCTCTGTCTCTGTCTCTGTCTCTGTCTCTGCCTCTGTCTCGGTCTCTGTCTCTGTCTTCGTCTCAGTCCCTGTCTCTGTCTCTGTCTTCGTCTCTGTCTGTGTCTCTGTCCATGTCTCCGTTCCTGTCTCTGTCTCTGTCCCTGTCTCTGTCTCTGTCTCTGTCTCTGTCTCTGTCCGTGCCTCTGCGCCTGTCTCGGACTCCGTCTCTGTCCCTTGTCTCCGTCTTTGTATGTGTGTTTGTTCCTGTCTCTGTCTCTGTCTCTGCCTCTGTCTCTGTCTCTGTCTCTGTCTTCGTCTCAGTCCCTGTCTCTGTCTCTGTCTCTGTCTCTGTCTCTGTCTCTGTCAGTGTCTTTGTCCATGTCTCCGTTCCTGTCTCTGTCTCACTCCCTGTCTCTGTCTCTGTCTCTGTCTCTGTCTCTGTCCGTGTCTCTCCGTCTGTCACGGTCTCTGTCTCTGTCTCTGTCCGTGTCTCTGCGTCTGTCTCGGTCTCCGTCTCTGTCCCTTGTCTCTGTCTCTGTATGTGTGTCTGTTCCTGTCTCTGTCTCTGTCTCTGTCTCTGTCTCTGTCTCTGTCTCTGTCTCTGTCCCTGTCTCTGTCTCTGTCTCTGTCTCTGTCTCTGTCTCTGTCTCTGTCTCTGTCTCTGTCTCTGTCTCTGTCTCTGTCTCTGTCTCTGTCTCTGTCTCTGTCTCTGTCTCTGTCTTTGTCTCTGTCTCTGTCTCTGTCTCTGTCTCTGTCTCTGTCTTTGTCTCTGTCCATTTCTCTGTTCCTGTCTCTGTCTCTGTCTCTGTCTCTGTCTCTGTGTCTGTCTCTGTCGCTGTCTCTGTCCGTGTCTCTGCGTCTGTCTCGGTCTCCGTCGCTGTCTCTGTCTCTGTCTCTGTCTCTGTCTGTGTCTCTGTCTCTGTCTCTGTCTGTAACTCTATATATGTCTCTGTCTCTGTCTCAGTCTCTGTCCCTGTCTCTGTCTCTGTCTCTGTCTCTGTCTCTGTCTCTGTCTCTGTCTCTGTCTCTGTCTCTGTCTCTGTCTCTGTCTCTGTCTTTGTCTCTGTCTCTGTCTCTGTCTCTGTCTCTGTCTCTGTCTCTGTCTCTGTCTCTGTCTCTGTCCCTGTCTCTGTCTCTGTCTCTGTCTCTGTCCCTGTCTCTGTCTCTGTCTATGTCTCTGTGTCTTTGCCGCTGTCTCTGTGTCTGTGTCTCTGTCTCTGTGTCGCCTTCCTCTGTGTCTCTGTCTCTGTCTTTGTCTCTGTCTCTGTCTCTGTCTCTGTCTCTGTCTCTGTGTCTGTCTCTGTCTCTGTCACTGTCTCTGTCTCTGTCTCTGTCTCTGTCTCTGTTCCTGTCTCTGTCTCTGTCTTTGTCTCTGTCCATGTCTCTGTTCCTGTCTCTGTCTCTGTCTCTGTCTCTGTCTCTGTGTCTGTCTCTGTCGCTGTCTCTGTCCGTGTCTCTGCGTCTGTCTCGGTCTCCGTCGCTGTCTCTGTCTCTGTCTCTGTCTCTGTCTGTGTCTCTGTCCATGTCTCTGTTCCTGTCTCTGTCTCTGTCCCTGTCTCTGTCTCTGTCTCTGTCTCTGTCTCTGTCTCTGTCCGTGTCTCTGCGTCTGTCTCGGTCTCTGTCTCTGTCCCTTGTCTCTGTCTCTGGATGTGTGCCTGTTCCTGTCTCTGTCTCTGTCTCTGCCTCTGTCTGTGTCTCTGTCTCTGTCTCTGTCTCTGTCTCTGTCTCTGTCTCTGTCTCTGTCTCTGTCTCCGTCTCTGTCTCCGTCCCTGTCTCTGTCTGTATCTCTATCTCTGTCTCTGTCTCTGTCTCTGTCTCTGTCTCTATCTCTGTCTCTGTCTCTGTCTCTGTCTCTGTCTCTGTCTCTGTCTCTGTCTCTGTCTCTGTCTCTGTCTCTGTCTCTGTCTCTGTTCCTGTCTCTGTCTATGTCTCTGTCTCTGCCTCTGTCTCTGTCTTCGTCTCTGTCTGTGTCTCTGTCCATGTCTCCGTTCCTGTCTCTGTCTCTGTCCCTGTCTCTGTCTCTGTCTCTGTCTCTGTCTCTGTCTCTGTCTCTGTCTCTGTCTCTGTCTTCGTCTCTGTCTGTGTCTCTGTCTCTGTCTCTGTCTCTGTCTCTGTCTTCGTCTCTGTCTGTGTCTCTGTCCATGTCTCCGTTCTTGTCTCTGTCTCTGTTCCTGTCTCTGTCTCTGTCCCTGTCTATGTCTCTCCCTCTGTCTCTGTCTCTGTCTCTGTCCGTGTCTCTGCGTCTGTCTCGGTCTCTGTCTCTGTCCCTTGTCTCTGTCTCTGGATGTGTGCCTGTTCCTGTCTCTGTTTCTGTCTCTGTCTCTGCCTCTGTCTGTGTCTCTGTCTCTGTCTCTGTCTCTGTCTCTGTCTCTGTCTCTGTCTCTGTCTCTGTCTCTGTCCCTGTCTCTGTCTCTGTCTCTGTCTCTGTCTCTGTCTCTGTCTCTGTCTCTGTCTCTGTCTCTGTCTCTGTCTCTGTCTCTGTCTCTGTCTCTGTCTCTGTCTCTGTCTCTGTCTCTGTCTCTGTCTCTGTCTCTGTCTCTGTCTCTGTCTCTGTCTCTGTCTCTGTCTCTGTCTCTGTCTCTGTCTCTGTCTCCCTCTCTGTCTCCGTCTCTGTCTCTGTCTTTGTCTCTGTCTCTGTCTATGTCTCTGTGTCTTTGCCGCTGTCTCTGTGTCTGTGTCTCTGTCTCTGTGTCACCTTCCTCTGTGTCTTCGTCTGTGTCCCTGTCTCTGTCTCTGTCTCTGTCTCTGTCTCTGTCTCTGTCTCTGTCTCTGTCTCTGTTCCTGTCTCTGTCTCTGTCTCTGTCTCTGTCTCTGTCTCTGTCTCTGTCTCTGTCTTCGCCTCTGTCCCTGTCTCTCTCTCTGTCTCTGTCTCTGTCTGTGTCTCTGTCCATGTCTCCTTTCCTGTCTCTGTCTCTGTCCCTGTCTCTGTCTCTGTCTCTGTCTCTGTCTCTGTCCGTGTCTCTGCGTCTGTCTCGGTCTCTGTCTCTGTCCCTTGTCTCTGTCTCTGTATGTGTGTCTGTTCCTGTCTCTGTCTCTGTCTCTGTCTCTGCCTCTGCCTCTGTCTCTATCTCTGTCTCTGTCTCTGTCTCTGTCTCTGTCTCTGTCTCTGTCTCTGTTCCTGTCTCTGTCTCTGTCTCTGTCTCTGTCTCTGTCTCTGTCTCTGTGTCTGTCTCAGTCTCTGTCTCTGTCTCTGTCTGTGTCTCTGTCCATGTCTCCGTTCCTGTCTCTGTCTCTGTCCCTGTCTCTGTCTCTGTCTCTGTCTCTGTCTCTGTCCGTGTCTCTCCGTCTGTGTCGGTCTCTGTCTCTGTACCTTGTCTCTGTCTCTGTCTCTGTCTCTGTCTCTGTCCGTGTCTCTGCGTCTGTCTCGGTCTCCGTCTCTGTCCCTTGTCTCTGTCTCTGTATGTGTGTCTGTTCCTGTCTCTGTCTCTGTCTCCATCTCTGTCTGTATCTCTGTCTGTACCTCTGTCTCTGTCTCTGTCTCTGTCTGTGTCTCTATCTCTGTCTCTGTCTCTGTCTCTGTCTCTGTCTCTGTCTCTGTCTCTGTCTCTGTCTCTGTCTCTGTCCGTGTCTCTCCGTCTGTCTCGGTCTCTGTCTCTGTCCCTTGTCTCTGTCTCTGTCCCTGTCTCTGTCTCTGTCTCTGTCTCTGTCTCTGTCCGTGTCTCTGCGTCTGTCTCGGTCTCTGTCTCTGTCCCTTGTCTCTGTCTCTGGATGTGTGCCTGTTCCTGTCTCTGTCTCTGTCTCTGTCTCTGCCTCTGCCTCTGTCTGTGTCTCTGTCTCTGTCTCTGTCTCTGTCTCTGTCCCTTGTCTCTGTCTCTGTCTCTGTCTCATTCTCTCTCCGTGTCTCTCCGTCTGTCACGGTCTCTGTCTCTGTCCCTTGTCTCTGTCTCTGTCTCTGTCTCTGTGTCGCCTTCCTCTGTGTCTCTGTCTCTGTCTTTGTCTCTGTCTCTGTCTCTGTCTCTGTCTCTGTCTCTGTCTCTGTCTCTGTCTCTGTCTCTGTCTCTGTCTCTGTCTCTGTCTCTGTCTCTGTCTCTGTCTCTGTCTCTGTCTCTGTCTCTGTCTCTGTCTCTGTCTCTGTCTCTGTCTCTGTCTCTGTCTCTGTCTCTGTCTCTGTCTCTGTCTCTGTCTCTGTCCGTGTCTCTGCGTCTGTCTCGGTCTCTGTCTCTGTCCCTTGTCTCTGTCTCTGTATGTGTGTCTGTTCCTGTCTCTGTCTCTGTCTCTGTCTCTGTCTCTGTCTGTAACTCTATCTCTGTCTCTGTCTCTGTCTCTGTCTCTGTCTCTGTCCCTGTCTCTGTCTCTGTCTCTGTCTCTGTCTCTGTCTCTGTCTCTGTCTCTGCCTCTGTCTCGGTCTCTGTCTCTGTCTTCGTCTCAGTCCCTGTCTCTGTCTCTGTCTCTGTCTCTGTCTCTGTCAGTGTCTTTGTCCATGTCTCCGTTCCTGTCTCTGTCTCACTCCCTGTCTCTGTCTCTGTCTCTGTCTCTGTCTCTGTCCGTGTCTCTCCGTCTGTCACGGTCTCTGTCTCTGTCTCTGTCCGTGTCTCTGCGTCTGTCTCGGTCTCCGTCTCTGTCCCTTGTCTCTGTCTCTGTATGTGTGTCTGTTCCTGTCTCTGTCTCTGTCTCTATCTCTGTCTGTATCTCTGTCTCTGTCTCTGTCGCTGTCTCTGTCTCTGTCTCTGTCTCTATCTCTGTCTCTGTCTCTGTCTCTGTCTCTGTCTCTGTCTCTGTCTCTGTCTTCGTCTCTGTCTGTGTCTCTGTCCATGTCTCCGTTCCTGTCTCTGTCTCTGTCCCTGTCTCTGTCTCTGTCTCTGTGTCTGTCTCTGTCCGTGTCTCTCCGTCTGTCTCGGTCTCTGTCTCTGTCCCTTGTCTCTGTCTCTGTCTCTGTCTCATTCTCTCTCCGTGTCTCTCCGTCTGTCACGGTCTCTGTCTCTGTCCCTTGTCTCTGTCTCTGTGTCGCCTTCCTCTGTGTCTCTGTCTCTGTCTTTGGCTCTGTCTCTGTCTCTGTCTCTGTCTCTGTTTCTGTCTCTGTCTGTGTCTTTGTCCATGTCTCCGTTCCTGTCTCTGTCTCTGTCCCTGTCTCTGTCTCTGTCTCTGTCTCTGTCTCTGTCTCTGTCTCTGTCTCTGTCTCTGTCTCTGTCTCTGTCTCTGTCTCTGTCTCTGTCTCTGTCTCTGTCTCTGTCTCTGTCTCTGTCTCTGTCTCTGTCTCTGTCTCTGTCTCTCTCTCTGTCTCCGTCTCTGTCTCTGTCTTTGTCTCTGTCTCTGTCTATGTCTCTGTGTCTTTGCCGCTGTCTCTGTGTCTGTGTCTCTGTCTCTGTGTCACCTTCCTCTGTGTCTTCGTCTGTGTCCCTGTCTCTGTCTCTGTCTCTGTCTCTGTCTCTGTCTCTGTCTCTGTCTCTGTCTCTGTTCCTGTCTCTGTCTCTGTCTCTGTCTCTGTCTCTGTCTCTGTCTCTGTCTCTGTCTTCGCCTCTGTCCCTGTCTCTCTCTCTGTCTCTGTCTCTGTCTGTGTCTCTGTCCATGTCTCCTTTCCTGTCTCTGTCTCTGTCCCTGTCTCTGTCTCTGTCTCTGTCTCTGTCTCTGTCCGTGTCTCTGCGTCTGTCTCGGTCTCTGTCTCTGTCCCTTGTCTCTGTCTCTGTATGTGTGTCTGTTCCTGTCTCTGTCTCTGTCTCTGTCTCTGCCTCTGCCTCTGTCTCTATCTCTGTCTCTGTCTCTGTCTCTGTCTCTGTCTCTGTCTCTGTTCCTGTCTCTGTCTCTGTCTCTGTCTCTGTCTCTGTCTCTGTCTCTGTCTCTGTGTCTGTCTCAGTCTCTGTCTCTGTCTCTGTCTGTGTCTCTGTCCATGTCTCCGTTCCTGTCTCTGTCTCTGTCCCTGTCTCTGTCTCTGTCTCTGTCTCTGTCTCTGTCCGTGTCTCTCCGTCTGTGTCGGTCTCTGTCTCTGTACCTTGTCTCTGTCTCTGTCTCTGTCTCTGTCTCTGTCCGTGTCTCTGCGTCTGTCTCGGTCTCCGTCTCTGTCCCTTGTCTCTGTCTCTGTATGTGTGTCTGTTCCTGTCTCTGTCTCTGTCTCCATCTCTGTCTGTATCTCTGTCTGTACCTCTGTCTCTGTCCCTGTCTCTGTCTCTGTCTCTGTCTCTGTCTCTGTCTCTGTCTCTGTCTCTGTCTCTGTCTCTGTCTCTGTCTCTGTCTCTGTCTCTGTCTCTGTCTCTGTCTCTGTCTCTGTCTCTGTCTCTGTCTCTGTCTCTCTCTCTGTCTCCGTCTCTGTCTCTGTCTTTGTCTCTGTCTCTGTCTATGTCTCTGTGTCTTTGCCGCTGTCTCTGTGTCTGTGTCTCTGTCTCTGTGTCACCTTCCTCTGTGTCTTCGTCTGTGTCCCTGTCTCTGTCTCTGTCTCTGTCTCTGTCTCTGTCTCTGTCTCTGTCTCTGTCTCTGTTCCTGTCTCTGTCTCTGTCTCTGTCTCTGTCTCTGTCTCTGTCTCTGTCTCTGTCTTCGCCTCTGTCCCTGTCTCTCTCTCTGTCTCTGTCTCTGTCTGTGTCTCTGTCCATGTCTCCTTTCCTGTCTCTGTCTCTGTCCCTGTCTCTGTCTCTGTCTCTGTCTCTGTCTCTGTCCGTGTCTCTGCGTCTGTCTCGGTCTCTGTCTCTGTCCCTTGTCTCTGTCTCTGTATGTGTGTCTGTTCCTGTCTCTGTCTCTGTCTCTGTCTCTGCCTCTGCCTCTGTCTCTATCTCTGTCTCTGTCTCTGTCTCTGTCTCTGTCTCTGTCTCTGTTCCTGTCTCTGTCTCTGTCTCTGTCTCTGTCTCTGTCTCTGTCTCTGTGTCTGTCTCAGTCTCTGTCTCTGTCTCTGTCTGTGTCTCTGTCCATGTCTCCGTTCCTGTCTCTGTCTCTGTCCCTGTCTCTGTCTCTGTCTCTGTCTCTGTCTCTGTCCGTGTCTCTCCGTCTGTGTCGGTCTCTGTCTCTGTACCTTGTCTCTGTCTCTGTCTCTGTCTCTGTCTCTGTCCGTGTCTCTGCGTCTGTCTCGGTCTCCGTCTCTGTCCCTTGTCTCTGTCTCTGTATGTGTGTCTGTTCCTGTCTCTGTCTCTGTCTCCATCTCTGTCTGTATCTCTGTCTGTACCTCTGTCTCTGTCTCTGTCTCTGTCTGTGTCTCTATCTCTGTCTCTGTCTCTGTCTCTGTCTCTGTCTCTGTCTCTGTCTCTGTCTCTGTCTCTGTCCGTGTCTCTCCGTCTGTCTCGGTCTCTGTCTCTGTCCCTTGTCTCTGTCTCTGTCTCTGTCTCTGTCCCTGTCTCTGTCTCTGTCTCTGTCTCTGTCTCTGTCCGTGTCTCTGCGTCTGTCTCGGTCTCTGTCTCTGTCCCTTGTCTCTGTCTCTGGATGTGTGCCTGTTCCTGTCTCTGTCTCTGTCTCTGTCTCTGCCTCTGCCTCTGTCTGTGTCTCTGTCTCTGTCTCTGTCTCTGTCTCTGTCCCTTGTCTCTGTCTCTGTCTCTGTCTCATTCTCTCTCCGTGTCTCTCCGTCTGTCACGGTCTCTGTCTCTGTCCCTTGTCTCTGTCTCTGTCTCTGTCTCTGTGTCGCCTTCCTCTGTGTCTCTGTCTCTGTCTTTGTCTCTGTCTCTGTCTCTGTCTCTGTCTCTGTGTCTGTCTCTGTCTCTGTCTCTGTCTCTGTCTCTGTCTCTGTCTCTGTCTCTGTCTCTGTCTCTGTCTCTGTCTCTGTCTCTGTCTCTGTCTCTGTCTCTGTCTCTGTCTCTGTCTCTGTCTCTGTCTCTGTCTCTGTCTCTGTCTCTGTCTCTGTCTCTGTCCGTGTCTCTGCGTCTGTCTCGGTCTCTGTCTCTGTCCCTTGTCTCTGTCTCTGTATGTGTGTCTGTTCCTGTCTCTGTCTCTGTCTCTGTCTCTGTCTCTGTCTGTAACTCTATCTCTGTCTCTGTCTCTGTCTCTGTCTCTGTCTCTGTCCCTGTCTCTGTCTCTGTCTCTGTCTCTGTCTCTGTCTCTGTCTCTGTCTCTGCCTCTGTCTCGGTCTCTGTCTCTGTCTTCGTCTCAGTCCCTGTCTCTGTCTCTGTCTCTGTCTCTGTCTCTGTCAGTGTCTTTGTCCATGTCTCCGTTCCTGTCTCTGTCTCACTCCCTGTCTCTGTCTCTGTCTCTGTCTCTGTCTCTGTCCGTGTCTCTCCGTCTGTCACGGTCTCTGTCTCTGTCTCTGTCCGTGTCTCTGCGTCTGTCTCGGTCTCCGTCTCTGTCCCTTGTCTCTGTCTCTGTATGTGTGTCTGTTCCTGTCTCTGTCTCTGTCTCTATCTCTGTCTGTATCTCTGTCTCTGTCTCTGTCGCTGTCTCTGTCTCTGTCTCTGTCTCTATCTCTGTCTCTGTCTCTGTCTCTGTCTCTGTCTCTGTCTCTGTCTCTGTCTTCGTCTCTGTCTGTGTCTCTGTCCATGTCTCCGTTCCTGTCTCTGTCTCTGTCCCTGTCTCTGTCTCTGTCTCTGTGTCTGTCTCTGTCCGTGTCTCTCCGTCTGTCTCGGTCTCTGTCTCTGTCCCTTGTCTCTGTCTCTGTCTCTGTCTCATTCTCTCTCCGTGTCTCTCCGTCTGTCACGGTCTCTGTCTCTGTCCCTTGTCTCTGTCTCTGTGTCGCCTTCCTCTGTGTCTCTGTCTCTGTCTTTGGCTCTGTCTCTGTCTCTGTCTCTGTCTCTGTTTCTGTCTCTGTCTGTGTCTTTGTCCATGTCTCCGTTCCTGTCTCTGTCTCTGTCCCTGTCTCTGTCTCTGTCTCTGTCTCTGTCTCTGTGTCTGTCTCTGCCTCTGTCTCTGTCTCTGTCTCTGTCTCTGTCTCTGTCTCTGTCTCTGTCTCTGTCTCTGTCTCTGTCTCTGTCTCTGTCTCTGTCTCTGTCTGTATCTCTGTCTCTGTCTCTGTCTCTGTCCCTGTCTCTGCCTCTGTCTCTGTCTCTGTCTCTGTCCGTGTCTCTCCGTCTGTCACGGTCTCTGCCTCTGTCCCTTGTCTCTGTCTCTGTCTCTGTCTCATTCTCTCTCCGTGTCTCTCCGTCTGTCACGGTCTCTGTCTCTGTCCCTTGTCTCTGTCTCTGTCTCTGTCTCTGTGTCGCCTTCCTCTGTGTCTCTGTCTCTGTCTTTGTCTCTGTCTCTGTCTCTGTCTCTGTCTCTGCCTCTGTCTCTGTCTCTGTCTCTGTCCGTGTCTCTGCGTCTGTCTCGGTCTCTGTCTCTGTCCCTTGCCTCTGTATCTGTATGTGTGTCTGTTCCTGTCTCTGTCTCTGTCTCTGTCTGTAACTCTATCTCTGGCTCTGTCTCTGTCTCTGTCTCTGTCTCTGTCTCTGTTCCTGACTCTCTCTCTGTCTCTGTCTCTGTCTCTGTCTCTGTCTCTGTCTCTGTCTTCGTCTCTGTCTGTGTCTCTGTCCATGTCTCCGTTCCTGTCTCTGTCTCTGTCCCTGTCTCTGTCTCTGTCTCTGTCTCTGTCTCTGTCCGTGTCTCTCCGTCTGTGTCGGTCTCTGTCTCTGTACCTTGTCTCTGTCTCTGTCTCTGTCTCTGTCTCTGTCCGTGTCTCTGCGTCTGTCTCGGTCTCCGTCTCTGTCCCTTGTCTCTGTCTCTGTATGTGTGTCTGTTCCTGTCTCTGTCTCTGTCTCCATCTCTGTCTGTATCTCTGTCTGTACCTCTGTCTCTGTCTCTGTCTCTGTCTGTGTCTCTATCTCTGTCTCTGTCTCTGTCTCTGTCTCTGTCTCTGTCTCTGTCTCTGTCTCTGTCTCTGTCTCTGTCTCTGTCCGTGTCTCTCCGTCTGTCTCGGTCTCTGTCACTGTCCCTTGTCTCTGTCTCTGTCTCTGTCTCTGTCCCTGTCTCTGTCTCTGTCTCTGTCTCTGTCTCTGTCCGTGTCTCTGCGTCTGTCTCGGTCTCTGTCTCTGTCCCTTGTCTCTGTCTCTGGATGTGTGCCTGTTCCTGTCTCTGTCTCTGTCTCTGTCTCTGCCTCTGTCTGTGTCTCTGTCTCTGTCTCTGTCTCTGTCTCTGTCCCTTGTCTCTGTCTCTGTCTCTGTCTCATTCTCTCTCCGTGTCTCTCCGTCTGTCACGGTCTCTGTCTCTGTCCCTTGTCTCTGTCTCTGTCTCTGTCTCTGTGTCGCCTTCCTCTGTGTCTCTGTCTCTGTCATTGTCTCTGTCTCTGTCTCTGTCTCTGTCTCTGTCTCTGTCTCTGTCTCTGTCTCTGTCTCTGTCTCTGTCTCTGTCTCTGTCTCTGTCTCTGTCTCTGTCTCTGTCTCTGTCTCTGTCTCTGTCTCTGTCTCTGTCTCTGTCTCTGTCTCTGTCCGTGTCTCTGCGTCTGTCTCGGTCTCTGTCTCTGTCCCTTGTCTCTGTCTCTGTATGTGTGTCTGTTCCTGTCTCTGTCTCTGTCTCTGTCTCTGTCTCTGTCTGTAACTCTATCTCTGTCTCTGTCTCTGTCTCTGTCTCTGTCTCTGTCCCTGTCTCTGTCTCTGTCTCTGTCTCTGTCTCTGTCTCTGTCTCTGCCTCTGTCTCGGTCTCTGTCTCTGTCTTCGTCTCAGTCCCTGTCTCTGTCTCTGTCTTCGTCTCTGTCTGTGTCTCTGTCCATGTCTCCGTTCCTGTCTCTGTCTCTGTCCCTGTCTCTGTCTCTGTCTCTGTCTCTGTCTCTGTCCGTGCCTCTGCGCCTGTCTCGGACTCCGTCTCTGTCCCTTGTCTCCGTCTTTGTATGTGTGTTTGTTCCTGTCTCTGTCTCTGTCTCTGCCTCTGTCTCTGTCTCTGTCTCTGTCTTCGTCTCAGTCCCTGTCTCTGTCTCTGTCTCTGTCTCTGTCTCTGTCAGTGTCTTTGTCCATGTCTCCGTTCCTGTCTCTGTCTCACTCCCTGTCTCTGTCTCTGTCTCTGTCTCTGTCTCTGTCCGTGTCTCTCCGTCTGTCACGGTCTCTGTCTCTGTCTCTGTCCGTGTCTCTGCGTCTGTCTCGGTCTCCGTCTCTGTCCCTTGTCTCTGTCTCTGTATGTGTGTCTGTTCCTGTCTCTGTCTCTGTCTCTGTCTCTGTCTCTGTCTCTGTCTCTGTCTCTGTCCCTGTCTCTGTCTCTGTCTCTGTCTCTGTCTCTGTCTCTGTCTCTGTCTCTGTCTCTGTCTCTGTCTCTGTCTCTGTCTCTGTCTCTGTCTCTGTCTCTGTCTTTGTCTCTGTCTCTGTCTCTGTCTCTGTCTCTGTCTCTGTCTTTGTCTCTGTCCATGTCTCTGTTCCTCTCTCTGTCTCTGTCTCTGTCTCTGTCTCTGTGTCTGTCTCTGTCGCTGTCTCTGTCCGTGTCTCTGCGTCTGTCTCGGTCTCCGTCGCTGTCTCTGTCTCTGTCTCTGTCTCTGTCTGTGTCTCTGTCTCTGTCTCTGTCTGTAACTCTATATATGTCTCTGTCTCTCTCTCAGTCTCTGTCCCTGTCTCTGTCTCTGTCTCTGTCTCTGTCTCTGTCTCTGTCTCTGTCTCTGTCTCTGTCTCTGTCTCTGTCTCTGTCTCTGTCTCTGTCTCTGTCTTTGTCTCTGTCTCTGTCTCTGTCTCTGTCTCTGTCTCTGTCTCTGTCTCTGTCTCTGTCTCTGTCCCTGTCTCTGTCTCTGTCTCTGTCTCTGTCCCTGTCTCTGTCTCTGTCTATGTCTCTGTGTCTTTGCCGCTGTCTCTGTGTCTGTGTCTCTGTCTCTGTGTCGCCTTCCTCTGTGTCTCTGTCTCTGTCTCTGTCTCTGTCTCTGTCTCTGTGTCTGTCTCTGTCTCTGTCACTGTCTCTGTCTCTGTCTCTGTCTCTGTCTCTGTTCCTGTCTCTGTCTCTGTCTTTGTCTCTGTCCATGTCTCTGTTCCTGTCTCTGTCTCTGTCTCTGTCTCTGTCTCTGTGTCTGTCTCTGTCGCTGTCTCTGTCCGTGTCTCTGCGTCTGTCTCGGTCTCCGTCGCTGTCTCTGTCTCTGTCTCTGTCTCTGTCTGTGTCTCTGTCCATGTCTCTGTTCCTGTCTCTGTCTCTGTCCCTGTCTCTGTCTCTGTCTCTGTCTCTGTCTCTGTCTCTGTCCGTGTCTCTGCGTCTGTCTCGGTCTCTGTCTCTGTCCCTTGTCTCTGTCTCAGGATGTGTGCCTGTTCCTGTCTCTGTCTCTGTCTCTGTCTCTGCCTCTGTCTGTGTCTCTGTCTCTGTCTCTGTCTCTGTCTCTGTCTCTGTCTCTGTCTCTGTCTCCGTCTCTGTCTCCGTCCCTGTCTCTGTCTGTATCTCTATCTCTGTCTCTGTCTCTGTCTCTGTCTCTATCTCTGTCTCTGTCTCTGTCTCTGTCTCTGTCTCTGTCTCTGTCTCTGTCTCTGTCTCTGTCTCTGTCTCTGTCTCTGTCTCTGTTCCTGTCTCTGTCTCTGTCTCTGTCTCTGCCTCTGTCTCTGTCTTCGTCTCTGTCTGTGTCTCTGTCCATGTCTCCGTTCCTGTCTCTGTCTCTGTCCCTGTCTCTGTCTCTGTCTCTGTCTCTGTCTCTGTCTCTGTCTCTGTCTCTGTCTCTGTCTTCGTCTCTGTCTGTGTCTCTGTCTCTGTCTCTGTCTCTGTCTCTGTCTCTGTCTTCGTCTCTGTCTGTGTCTCTGTCCATGTCTCCGTTCTTGTCTCTGTCTCTGTTCCTGTCTCTGTCTCTGTCCCTGTCTATGTCTCTCCCTCTGTCTCTGTCTCTGTCTCTGTCCGTGTCTCTGCGTCTGTCTCGGTCTCTGTCTCTGTCCCTTGTCTCTGTCTCTGGATGTGTGCCTGTTCCTGTCTCTGTCTCTGTCTCTGTCTCTGCCTCTGTCTGTGTCTCTGTCTCTGTCTCTGTCTCTGTCTCTGTCTCTGTCTCTGTCTCTGTCTCTGTCTCTGTCTCTGTCTCTGTCTCTGTCTCTGTCTCTGTCTCTGTCTCTGTCTCTGTCTCTGTCTCTGTCTCTGTCTCTGTCTCTGTCTCTGTCTCTGTCTCTGTCTCTGTCTCTCTCTCTGTCTCCGTCTCTGTCTTCGCCTCTGTCCCTGTCTCTCTCTCTGTCTCTGTCTCTGTCTGTGTCTCTGTCCATGTCTCCTTTCCTGTCTCTGTCTCTGTCCCTGTCTCTGTCTCTGTCTCTGTCTCGGTCTCTGTCCGTGTCTCTGCGTCTGTCTCGGTCTCTGTCTCTGTCCCTTGTCTCTGTCTCTGTATGTGTGTCTGTTCCTGTCTCTGTCTCTGTCTCTGTCTCTGCCTCTGTCTCATTCTCTCTCCGTGTCTCTCCGTCTGTCACGGTCTCTGTCTCTGTCCCTTGTCTCTGTCTCTGTCTCTGTCTCTGTGTCGCCTTCCTCTGTGTCTCTGTCTCTGTCTTTGTCTCTGTCTCTGTCTCTGTCTCTGTCTCTGTCTCTGTCTCTGTCTCTGTCTCTGTCTCTGTCTCTGTCTCTGTCTCTGTCTCTGTCTCTGTCTCTGTCTCTGTCTCTGTCTCTGTCTCTGTCTCTGTCTCTGTCTCTGTCTCTGTCTCTGTCTCTGTCTCTGTCTCTGTCTCTGTCTCTGTCTCTGTCCGTGTCTCTGCGTCTGTCTCGGTCTCTGTCTCTGTCCCTTGTCTCTGTCTCTGTATGTGTGTCTGTTCCTGTCTCTGTCTCTGTCTCTGTCTCTGTCTCTGTCTGTAACTCTATCTCTGTCTCTGTCTCTGTCTCTGTCTCTGTCTCTGTCCCTGTCTCTGTCTCTGTCTCTGTCTCTGTCTCTGTCTCTGTCTCTGTCTCTGCCTCTGTCTCGGTCTCTGTCTCTGTCTTCGTCTCAGTCCCTGTCTCTGTCTCTGTCTCTGTCTCTGTCTCTGTCAGTGTCTTTGTCCATGTCTCCGTTCCTGTCTCTGTCTCACTCCCTGTCTCTGTCTCTGTCTCTGTCTCTGTCTCTGTCCGTGTCTCTCCGTCTGTCACGGTCTCTGTCTCTGTCTCTGTCCGTGTCTCTGCGTCTGTCTCGGTCTCCGTCTCTGTCCCTTGTCTCTGTCTCTGTATGTGTGTCTGTTCCTGTCTCTGTCTCTGTCTCTATCTCTGTCTGTATCTCTGTCTCTGTCTCTGTCGCTGTCTCTGTCTCTGTCTCTGTCTCTATCTCTGTCTCTGTCTCTGTCTCTGTCTCTGTCTCTGTCTCTGTCTCTGTCTTCGTCTCTGTCTGTGTCTCTGTCCATGTCTCCGTTCCTGTCTCTGTCTCTGTCCCTGTCTCTGTCTCTGTCTCTGTGTCTGTCTCTGTCCGTGTCTCTCCGTCTGTCTCGGTCTCTGTCTCTGTCCCTTGTCTCTGTCTCTGTCTCTGTCTCATTCTCTCTCCGTGTCTCTCCGTCTGTCACGGTCTCTGTCTCTGTCCCTTGTCTCTGTCTCTGTGTCGCCTTCCTCTGTGTCTCTGTCTCTGTCTTTGGCTCTGTCTCTGTCTCTGTCTCTGTCTCTGTTTCTGTCTCTGTCTGTGTCTTTGTCCATGTCTCCGTTCCTGTCTCTGTCTCTGTCCCTGTCTCTGTCTCTGTCTCTGTCTCTGTCTCTGTGTCTGTCTCTGCCTCTGTCTCTGTCTCTGTCTCTGTCTCTGTCTCTGTCTCTGTCTCTGTCTCTGTCTCTGTCTCTGTCTCTGTCTCTGTCTCTGTCTCTGTCTGTATCTCTGTCTCTGTCTCTGTCTCTGTCCCTGTCTCTGCCTCTGTCTCTGTCTCTGTCTCTGTCCGTGTCTCTCCGTCTGTCACGGTCTCTGCCTCTGTCCCTTGTCTCTGTCTCTGTCTCTGTCTCATTCTCTCTCCGTGTCTCTCCGTCTGTCACGGTCTCTGTCTCTGTCCCTTGTCTCTGTCTCTGTCTCTGTCTCTGTGTCGCCTTCCTCTGTGTCTCTGTCTCTGTCTTTGTCTCTGTCTCTGTCTCTGTCTCTGTCTCTGCCTCTGTCTCTGTCTCTGTCTCTGTCCGTGTCTCTGCGTCTGTCTCGGTCTCTGTCTCTGTCCCTTGCCTCTGTATCTGTATGTGTGTCTGTTCCTGTCTCTGTCTCTGTCTCTGTCTGTAACTCTATCTCTGGCTCTGTCTCTGTCTCTGTCTCTGTCTCTGTCTCTGTTCCTGACTCTCTCTCTGTCTCTGTCTCTGTCTCTGTCTCTGTCTCTGTCTCTGTCTTCGTCTCTGTCTGTGTCTCTGTCCATGTCTCCGTTCCTGTCTCTGTCTCTGTCCCTGTCTCTGTCTCTGTCTCTGTCTCTGTCTCTGTCCGTGTCTCTCCGTCTGTGTCGGTCTCTGTCTCTGTACCTTGTCTCTGTCTCTGTCTCTGTCTCTGTCTCTGTCCGTGTCTCTGCGTCTGTCTCGGTCTCCGTCTCTGTCCCTTGTCTCTGTCTCTGTATGTGTGTCTGTTCCTGTCTCTGTCTCTGTCTCCATCTCTGTCTGTATCTCTGTCTGTACCTCTGTCTCTGTCTCTGTCTCTGTCTGTGTCTCTATCTCTGTCTCTGTCTCTGTCTCTGTCTCTGTCTCTGTCTCTGTCTCTGTCTCTGTCTCTGTCTCTGTCTCTGTCCGTGTCTCTCCGTCTGTCTCGGTCTCTGTCACTGTCCCTTGTCTCTGTCTCTGTCTCTGTCTCTGTCCCTGTCTCTGTCTCTGTCTCTGTCTCTGTCTCTGTCCGTGTCTCTGCGTCTGTCTCGATCTCTGTCTCTGTCCCTTGTCTCTGTCTCTGGATGTGTGCCTGTTCCTGTCTCTGTCTCTGTCTCTGTCTCTGCCTCTGTCTGTGTCTCTGTCTCTGTCTCTGTCTCTGTCTCTGTCCCTTGTCTCTGTCTCTGTCTCTGTCTCATTCTCTCTCCGTGTCCCTCCGTCTGTCACGGTCTCTGTCTCTGTCCCTTGTCTCTGTCTCTGTCTCTGTCTCTGTGTCGCCTTCCTCTGTGTCTCTGTCTCTGTCATTGTCTCTGTCTCTGTCTCTGTCTCTGTCTCTGTCTCTGTCTCTGTCTCTGTCTCTGTCTCTGTCTCTGTCTCTGTCTCTGTCTCTGTCTCTGTCTCTGTCTCTGTCTCTGTCTCTGTCTCTGTCTCTGTCTCTGTCTCTGTCTCTGTCTCTGTCCGTGTCTCTGCGTCTGTCTCGGTCTCTGTCTCTGTCCCTTGTCTCTGTCTCTGTATGTGTGTCTGTTCCTGTCTCTGTCTCTGTCTCTGTCTCTGTCTCTGTCTGTAACTCTATCTCTGTCTCTGTCTCTGTCTCTGTCTCTGTCTCTGTCCCTGTCTCTGTCTCTGTCTCTGTCTCTGTCTCTGTCTCTGTCTCTGTCTCTGCCTCTGTCTCGGTCTCTGTCTCTGTCTTCGTCTCAGTCCCTGTCTCTGTCTCTGTCTTCGTCTCTGTCTGTGTCTCTGTCCATGTCTCCGTTCCTGTCTCTGTCTCTGTCCCTGTCTCTGTCTCTGTCTCTGTCTCTGTCTCTGTCCGTGCCTCTGCGCCTGTCTCGGACTCCGTCTCTGTCCCTTGTCTCCGTCTTTGTATGTGTGTTTGTTCCTGTCTCTGTCTCTGTCTCTGCCTCTGTCTCTGTCTCTGTCTCTGTCTTCGTCTCAGTCCCTGTCTCTGTCTCTGTCTCTGTCTCTGTCTCTGTCAGTGTCTTTGTCCATGTCTCCGTTCCTGTCTCTGTCTCACTCCCTGTCTCTGTCTCTGTCTCTGTCTCTGTCTCTGTCCGTGTCTCTCCGTCTGTCACGGTCTCTGTCTCTGTCTCTGTCCGTGTCTCTGCGTCTGTCTCGGTCTCCGTCTCTGTCCCTTGTCTCTGTCTCTGTATGTGTGTCTGTTCCTGTCTCTGTCTCTGTCTCTGTCTCTGTCTCTGTCTCTGTCTCTGTCTCTGTCCCTGTCTCTGTCTCTGTCTCTGTCTCTGTCTCTGTCTCTGTCTCTGTCTCTGTCTCTGTCTCTGTCTCTGTCTCTGTCTCTGTCTCTGTCTCTGTCTCTGTCTCTGTCTTTGTCTCTGTCTCTGTCTCTGTCTCTGTCTCTGTCTCTGTCTTTGTCTCTGTCCATGTCTCTGTTCCTGTCTCTGTCTCTGTCTCTGTCTCTGTCTCTGTGTCTGTCTCTGTCGCTGTCTCTGTCCGTGTCTCTGCGTCTGTCTCGGTCTCCGTCGCTGTCTCTGTCTCTGTCTCTGTCTCTGTCTGTGTCTCTGTCTCTGTCTCTGTCTGTAACTCTATATATGTCTCTGTCTCTGTCTCAGTCTCTGTCCCTGTCTCTGTCTCTGTCTCTGTCTCTGTCTCTGTCTCTGTCTCTGTCTCTGTCTCTGTCTCTGTCTCTGTCTCTGTCTCTGTCTCTGTCTCTGTCTCTGTCTTTGTCTCTGTCTCTGTCTCTGTCTCTGTCTCTGTCTCTGTCTCTGTCTCTGTCTCTGTCTCTGTCCCTGTCTCTGTCTCTGTCTCTGTCTCTGTCCCTGTCTCTGTCTCTGTCTATGTCTCTGTGTCTTTGCCGCTGTCTCTGTGTCTGTGTCTCTGTCTCTGTGTCGCCTTCCTCTGTGTCTCTGTCTCTGTCTTTGTCTCTGTCTCTGTCTCTGTCTCTGTCTCTGTCTCTGTGTCTGTCTCTGTCTCTGTCACTGTCTCTGTCTCTGTCTCTGTCTCTGTCTCTGTTCCTGTCTCTGTCTCTGTCTTTGTCTCTGTCCATGTCTCTGTTCCTGTCTCTGTCTCTGTCTCTGTCTCTGTCTCTGTGTCTGTCTCTGTCGCTGTCTCTGTCCGTGTCTCTGCGTCTGTCTCGGTCTCCGTCGCTGTCTCTGTCTCTGTCTCTGTCTCTGTCTGTGTCTCTGTCCATGTCTCTGTTCCTGTCTCTGTCTCTGTCCCTGTCTCTGTCTCTGTCTCTGTCTCTGTCTCTGTCTCTGTCCGTGTCTCTGCGTCTGTCTCGGTCTCTGTCTCTGTCCCTTGTCTCTGTCTCAGGATGTGTGCCTGTTCCTGTCTCTGTCTCTGTCTCTGTCTCTGCCTCTGTCTGTGTCTCTGTCTCTGTCTCTGTCTCTGTCTCTGTCTCTGTCTCTGTCTCTGTCTCCGTCTCTGTCTCCGTCCCTGTCTCTGTCTGTATCTCTATCTCTGTCTCTGTCTCTGTCTCTGTCTCTATCTCTGTCTCTGTCTCTGTCTCTGTCTCTGTCTCTGTCTCTGTCTCTGTCTCTGTCTCTGTCTCTGTCTCTGTCTCTGTCTCTGTTCCTGTCTCTGTCTCTGTCTCTGTCTCTGCCTCTGTCTCTGTCTTCGTCTCTGTCTGTGTCTCTGTCCATGTCTCCGTTCTTGTCTCTGTCTCTGTTCCTGTCTCTGTCTCTGTCCCTGTCTATGTCTCTCCCTCTGTCTCTGTCTCTGTCTCTGTCCGTGTCTCTGCGTCTGTCTCGGTCTCTGTCTCTGTCCCTTGTCTCTGTCTCTGGATGTGTGCCTGTTCCTGTCTCTGTCTCTGTCTCTGTCTCTGCCTCTGTCTGTGTCTCTGTCTCTGTCTCTGTCTCTGTCTCTGTCTCTGTCTCTGTCTCTGTCTCTGTCTCTGTCTCTGTCCCTGTCTCTGTCTCTGTCTCTGTCTCTGTCTCTGTCTCTGTCTCTGTCTCTGTCTCTGTCTCTGTCTCTGTCTCTGTCTCTGTCTCTGTCTCTGTCTCTGTCTCTGTCTCTGTCTCTGTCTCTGTCTCTGTCTCTGTCTCTGTCTCTGTCTCTGTCTCTGTCTCTGTCTCTCTCTCTGTCTCCGTCTCTGTCTCTGTCTTTGTCTCTGTCTCTGTCTATGTCTCTGTGTCTTTGCCGCTGTCTCTGTGTCTGTGTCTCTGTCTCTGTGTCACCTTCCTCTGTGTCTTCGTCTGTGTCCCTGTCTCTGTCTCTGTCTCTGTCTCTGTCTCTGTTCCTGTCTCTGTCTCTGTCTCTGTCTCTGTCTCTGTCTTCGCCTCTGTCCCTGTCTCTCTCTCTGTCTCTGTCTCTGTCTGTGTCTCTGTCCATGTCTCCTTTCCTGTCTCTGTCTCTGTCCCTGTCTCTGTCTCTGTCTCTGTCTCTGTCTCTGTCCGTGTCTCTGCGTCTGTCTCGGTCTCTGTCTCTGTCCCTTGTCTCTGTCTCTGTATGTGTGTCTGTTCCTGTCTCTGTCTCTGTCTCTGTCTCTGCCTCTGCCTCTGTCTCTGTCTCTGTCTCTGTCTCTGTCTCTGTCTCTGTCTCTGTCTCTGTCTCTGTCTCTGTCTCTGTCTTCGTCTCTGTCCCTGTCTATGTCTCTGTCTCTGTCTCTGACTCTGTCTGTGTCTTTGTCCATGTCTCCGTTCCTGTCTCTGTCTCTGTCCCTGTCCCTGTCTCTGTCTCTGTCTCTGTCTCTGTCTCTGTCCGTGTCTATCCGTCTGTCACGGTCTCTGTCTCTGTCCCTTGTCTCTGTCTCTGTCTCTGTCTCATTCTCTATCCGTGTCTCTCCGTCTGTCACGGTCTCTGTCTCTGTCCCTTGTCTCTGTCTCTGTCTCTGTCTCTGTGTCGCCTTCCTCTGTGTCTCTGTCTCTGTCTTTGTCTCTGTCTCTGTCTCTGTCTCTGTCTCTGTCTCTGTTCGTGCCTCTGCGCCTGTCTCGGACTCCGTCTCTGTCCCTTGTCTCTGTCTTTGTATGTGTGTTTGTTCCTGTCTCTGTCTCTGTCTCTGTCTCTGCCTCTGTCTGTGTCTCTGTCTCTGTCTCTGTCTCTGTCTCTGTCTCTGTCTCTGCCTCTGTCTCTGTCTCTGTCTGTATCTCTATCTCTATCTCTGTCTCTGTCTCTGTCTCTGTCTCTGTCTCTGTCTCTGCCTCTGTCTCTGTCTCTGTCTCTGTCTCTGTCTCTGTCTCTGTCTCTGTCTCTGTCTCTGTCTCTGTCTCTGTCTCTGTCTCTGTGTCACCTTCCTCTGTGTCTTCGTCTGTGTCCCTGTCTCTGTCTCTGTCTCTGTCTCTGTCTCTGTTCCTGTCTCTGTCTCTGTCTCTGTCTCTGTCTCTGTCTCTGTCTCTGTCTCTGTCTCTGTATTCGCCTCTGTCCCTGTCTCTCTCTCTGTCTCTGTCTCTGTCTGTGTCTCTGTCCATGTCTCCTTTCCTGTCTCTGTCTCTGTCCCTGTCTCTGTCTCTGTCTCCGTCTCTGTCTCTGTCCGTGTCTCTGCGTCTGACTCGGTCTCTGTCTCTGTCCCTTGTCTCTGTCTCTGTATGTGTGTCTGTTCCTGTCTCTGCCTCTGTCTCTGTCTCTGTCTCTGTCTCTGTCTCTGTCTCTGTCTCTGTCTCTGTCTCTGTTCCTGTCTCTGTCTCTGTCTCTGTCTCTGTCTCTGTCTCTGTCTCTGTCTCTGTCTCTGTCTCTGTCTCTGTCTCTGTCTCTGTCTCTGTCTCTGTCTCTGTCTCTGTCTCTGTCTCTGTCTCTGTCTCTGTCTCTGTCTCTGTCTTCGTCTCTGTCCCTGTCTCTGTCTCTGTCTCTGTCTCTGTCTCTGTCTGTGTCTTTGTCCATGTCTCCGTTCCTGTCTCTGTCTCTGTCCCTGTCTCTGTCTCTGTCTCTGTCTCCGTCTCTGTCCGTGTCTCTGTCTCTGTCTCTGTCTCTGTCCGTGTCTCTGCCTCTGTCTCGGTCTCCGTCTCTGTCCCTTGTCTCTGTCTCTGTATGTGTGTCTGTTCCTGTCTCTGTCTCTGTCTCCATCTCTGTCTGTATCTCTGTCTGTATCTCTGTCTCTGTCTCTGTCTCTGTCTGTGTCTCTATCTCTGTCTCTGTCTCTGTCTCTGTCTCTGTCTCTGTCTCTGTCTCTGTCTCTGTCTCTGTCTCTGTCTCTGTCTCTGTCTCTGTCTCTGTCTCTGTCTCTGTCTCTGTCTCTGTCTCTGTCTCTGTCTCTGTCCGTGTCTCTGCGTCTGTCTCGGTCTCTGTCTCTGTGCCTTGTCTCTGTCTCTGTATGTGTGTCTGTTCCTGTCTCTGTCTCTGTCTCTGTCTCTGTCTCTGTCTGTAACTCTATATCTGTCTCTGTCTCTGTCTCTGTCTCTGTCCCTGTCTCTGTCTCTGTCTCTGTCTCTGTTTCTGTCTCTGTCTCTGTCTCTGTCTCTGTCTCTGTCTCTGTCCGTGTCTCTGCGTCTGTCTCGGTCTCTGTCTCTGTGCCTTGTCTCTGTCTCTGTATGTGTGTCTGTTCCTGTCTCTGTCTCTGTCTCTGTCTGTAACTCTACATCTGTCTCTCCCTCTGTCTCTGTCTCTGTCCCTGTCTCTGTCTCTGTCTCTGTCTCTGTCTCTGTTCCTGTCTCTGTCTCTGTCTCTGTCTCTGTCTCTGTCTCTGTCTCTGTCTCTGTCTCTGTCTCTGTCTTCGTCTCTGTCCCTGTCTCTGTCTCTGTCTCTGTCTCTGTCTCTGTCTGTGTCTTTGTCCATGTCTCCGTTCCTGTCTCTGTCTCTGACCCTGTCTCTGTCTCTGTCTCTGTCTCTGTCTCTGTCTCTGTCTCTGTCTCTGTCTCTGTCTCTGTCTCTGTCTCTGTCTCTGTCCGTGTCTCTGCGTCTGTCTCGGTCTCTGTCTCTGTCCCTTGTCTCTGTCTCTGTATGTGTGTCTGTTCCTCTCTCTGTCTCTGTCTCTGTCTCTGCCTCTGTCTCTGTCTCTGTCTCTGTCTCTGTCTCTGTCTCTGTCTCTGTCTCTGTCTCTGTCTCTGTTCCTGTCTCTGTCTCTGTCTCTGTCTCTGTCTCTGTCTCTGTCTCTGTCTCTGTCTCAGTCTCTGTCTCTGTCTCTGTCTCTGTCTCTGTCTCTGTCTTCGTCTCTGTCCCTGTCTCTGTCTCTGTCTCTGTCTCTGACTCTGTCTGTGTCTTTGTCCATGTCTCCGTTCCTGTCTCTGTCTCTGTCCCTGTCCCTGTCTCTGTCTCTGTCTCTGTCTCTGTCTCTGTCCGTGTCTATCCGTCTGTCACGGTCTCTGTCTCTGTCCCTTGTCTCTGTCTCTGTCTCTGTCTCATTCTCTATCCGTGTCTCTCCGTCTGTCACGGTCTCTGTCTCTGTCCCTTGTCTCTGTCTCTGTCTCTGTCTCTGTGTGGCCTTCCTCTGTGTCTCTGTCTCTGTCTTTGTCTCTGTCTCTGTCTCTGTCTCTGTCTCTGTCTCTGTTCGTGCCTCTGCGCCTGTCTCCGACTCCGTCTCTGTCCCTTGTCTGTGTCTTTGTATGTGTGTTTGTTCCTGTCTCTGTCTCTGTCTCTGTCTCTGCCTCTGTCTGTGTCTCTGCCTCTGTCTCTGTCTCTGTCTCTGTCTCTGTCTCTGTCTCTGTCTGTATCTCTATCTCTATCTCTGTCTCTGTCTCTGTCTCTGTCTCTGTCTCTGTCTCTGTCTCTGTCTCTGTCTCTGTCTCTGTCTCTGTCTCTGTCTCTGTTCCTGTCTCTGTCTCTGTCTCTGTCTCTGTCTCTGTCTCTGTCTCTGTCTCTGTCTCTGTCTTCGCCTCTGTCCCTGTCTCTCTCTCTGTCTCTGTCTCTGTCTGTGTCTCTGTCCATGTCTCCTTTCCTGTCTCTGTCTCTGTCCCTGTCTCTGTCTCTGTCTCTGTCTCTGTCTCTGTCCGTGTCTCTGCGTCTGTCTCGGTCTCTGTCTCTGTCCCTTGTCTCTGTCTCTGTATGTGTGTCTGTTCCTGTCTCTGTCTCTGTCTCTGTCTCTGCCTCTGTCTCTGTCTCTGTCTCTGTCTCTGTCTCTGTCTCTGTCTCTGTCTCTGTCTCTGTTCCTGTCTCTGTCTCTGTCTCTGTCTCTGTCTCTGTCTCTGTCTCTGTCTCAGTCTCTGTCTCTGTCTCTGTCTCTGTCTCTGTCTTCGTCTCTGTCTCTGTCTCTGTCTCTGTCTCTGTCTTCGTCTCTGTCTGTGTCTCTGTCCATGTCTCCGTTCCTGTCTCTGTCTCTGTCCCTGTCTCTGTCTCTGTCTCTGTCTCTGTCTCTGTCTCTGTCCGTGTCTCTCCGTCTGTCTCGGTCTCTGTCTCTGTCCCTTGTCTCTGTCTCTGTCTCTGTCTCTGTCTCTGTTCGTGCCTCTGCGCCTGTCTCGGACTCCGTCTCTGTCCCTTGTCTCTGGCTTTGTATGTGTGTTTGTTCCTGTCTCTGTCTCTGTCTCTGTCTCTGTCTCTGTCTGTATCTCTGTCTCTGTCTCTGTCCGTGTCTCTGCGTCTGTCTGTGTCTTTGTCCATGTCTCCGTTCCTGTCTCTGTCTCTGTCCCTGTCTCTGTCTCTGTCTCTGTCTCTGTCTCTGTCTCTGTCTCTGTCTCTGTCTCTGTCTCTGTCTCTGTTCCTGTCTCTGTCTCTGTCTTTGTCTCTGTCCATGTCTCTGTTCCTGTCTCTGTCTCTGTCTCTGTCTCTGTCTCTGTCTCTGTCTCTGTCCGTGTCTATCCGTCTGTCACGGTCTCTGTCTCTGTCCGTTGTCTCTGTCTCTGTCTCTGTCTCATTCTCTCTCCGTGTCTCTCCGTCTGTCACGGTCTCTGTCTCTGTCCCTTGTCTCTGTCTCTGTCTCTGTCTCTGTGTCGCCTTCCTCTGTGTCTCTGTCTCCGTCTTTGTCTCTGTCTCTGTCTCTGTCTCTGTCTCTGTCTCTGCCTCTGTCTCTGTCTCTGTCTCTGTCTCTGTCTCTGTTTCTGTCTCTGTCTCTGTCCATGTCTCCTTTCCTGTCTCTGTCTCTGTCTCTGTCTCTGTCTCTGTCCGTGTCTCTGCGTCTGTCTCGGTCTCTGTCTCTGTCCCTTGTCTCTGTCTCTGTATGTGTGTCTGTTCCTGTCTCTGTCTCTGTCTCTGTCTCTGTCTCTGTCTCTGTCTCTGTTCCTGTCTCTGTCTCTGTCTCTGTCTCTGTCTCTGTCTCTGTCTCTGTCTCTGTCTCTGTCTCTGTCTCTGTCTCTGTCTCTGTCTCTGTCTCTGTCTCTGTCTCTGTCTCTGTCTCTGTCTCTGTCTCTGTCTCTGTCTCTGTCTCTGTCTTCGTCTCTGTACCTGTCTCTGTCTCTGTCTCTGTCTCTGTCTCTGTCTGTGTCTTTGTCCATGTCTCCGTTCCTGTCTCTGTCTCTGTCCCTGTCTCTGTCTCCGTCTCTGTCTCCGTCTCTGTCCGTGTCTCTGTCTCTGTCTCTGTCTCTGCCCGTGTCTCTGCGTCTGTCTCGGTCTCCGTCTCTGTCCCTTGTCTCTGTCTCTGTATGTGTGTCTGTTCCTGTCTCTGTCTCTGTCTCCATCTCTGTCTGTATCTCTGTCTGTATCTCTGTCTCTGCCTCTGTCTCTGTCTGTGTCTCTATCTCTGTCTCTGTCTCTGTCTCTGTCTCTGTCTCTGTCTCTGTCTCTGTCTCTGTCTCTGTCTCTGTCTCTGTTCCTGTCTCTGTCTCTGTCTCTGTCTCTGTCTCTGTCTCTGTCTCTGTCTCTGTCTCTGTCTCTGTCTCTGTCTCTGTCTCTGTCTGTATCTCTGTCTCTGTCTCTGTCTCTGTCTGTGTCTCTATCTCTGTTTCTGTCTCTGTCTCTGTCCATGTCTCCTTTCCTGTCTCTGTCTCTGTCTCTGTCTCTGTCTCTGTCCGTGTCTCTGCGTCTGTCTCGGTCTCTGTCTCTGTCCCTTGTCTCTGTCTCTGTATGTGTGTCTGTTCCTGTCTCTGTCTCTGTCTCTGTCTCTGTCTCTGTCTCTGTCTCTGTTCCTGTCTCTGTCTCTGTCTCTGTCTCTGTCTCTGTCTCTGTCTCTGTCTCTGTCTCTGTCTCTGTCTCTGTCTCTGTCTCTGTCTCTGTCTCTGTCTCTGTCTCTGTCTCTGTCTCTGTCTCTGTCTCTGTCTCTGTCTCTGTCTCTGTCTCTGTCTCTGTCTCTGTCTTCGTCTCTGTACCTGTCTCTGTCTCTGTCTCTGTCTCTGTCTCTGTCTGTGTCTTTGTCCATGTCTCCGTTCCTGTCTCTGTCTCTGTCCCTGTCTCTGTCTCCGTCTCTGTCTCCGTCTCTGTCCGTGTCTCTGTCTCTGTCTCTGTCTCTGCCCGTGTCTCTGCGTCTGTCTCGGTCTCCGTCTCTGTCCCTTGTCTCTGTCTCTGTATGTGTGTCTGTTCCTGTCTCTGTCTCTGTCTCCATCACTGTCTGTATCTCTGTCTGTATCTCTGTCTCTGTCTCTGTCTCTGTCTGTGTCTCTATCTCTGTCTCTGTCTCTGTCTCTGTCTCTGTCTCTGTCTCTGTCTCTGTCTCTGTCTCTGTCTCTGCCTCTGTTCCTGTCTCTGTCTCTGTCTCTGTCTCTGTCTCTGTCTCTGTCTCTGTCTCTGTCTCTGTCTCTGTCTCTGTCTCTGTCTCTGTCTCTGTCTCTGTCTCTGTCTCTGTCTCTGTCTCTGTCTCTGTCTCTGTCTCTGTCTCTGTCTCTGTCTCTGTCTCTGTCTCTGTCTCTGTCTCTGTCTCTGTCTCTGTCTCTGTCTCTGTCTCTGTCTCTGTCTTCGTCTCTGTCCCTGTCTATGTCTCTGTCTCTGTCTCTGACTCTGTCTGTGTCTTTGTCCATGTCTCCGTTCCTGTCTCTGTCTCTGTCCCTGTCCCTGTCTCTGTCTCTGTCTCTGTCTCTGTCTCTGTCCGTGTCTATCCGTCTGTCACGGTCTCTGTCTCTGTCCCTTGTCTCTGTCTCTGTCTCTGTCTCATTCTCTATCCGTGTCTCTCCGTCTGTCACGGTCTCTGTCTCTGTCCCTTGTCTCTGTCTCTGTCTCTGTCTCTGTGTCGCCTTCCTCTGTGTCTCTGTCTCTGTCTTTGTCTCTGTCTCTGTCTCTGTCTCTGTCTCTGTCTCTGTTCGTGCCTCTGCGCCTGTCTCGGACTCCGTCTCTGTCCCTTGTCTCTGTCTTTGTATGTGTGTTTGTTCCTGTCTCTGTCTCTGTCTCTGTCTCTGCCTCTGTCTGTGTCTCTGTCTCTGTCTCTGTCTCTGTCTCTGTCTCTGTCTCTGCCTCTGTCTCTGTCTCTGTCTGTATCTCTATCTCTATCTCTGTCTCTGTCTCTGTCTCTGTCTCTGTCTCTGTCTCTGCCTCTGTCTCTGTCTCTGTCTCTGTCTCTGTCTCTGTCTCTGTCTCTGTCTCTGTCTCTGTCTCTGTCTCTGTCTCTGTGTCACCTTCCTCTGTGTCTTCGTCTGTGTCCCTGTCTCTGTCTCTGTCTCTGTCTCTGTCTCTGTTCCTGTCTCTGTCTCTGTCTCTGTCTCTGTCTCTGTCTCTGTCTCTGTCTCTGTCTCTGTATTCGCCTCTGTCCCTGTCTCTCTCTCTGTCTCTGTCTCTGTCTGTGTCTCTGTCCATGTCTCCTTTCCTGTCTCTGTCTCTGTCCCTGTCTCTGTCTCTGTCTCCGTCTCTGTCTCTGTCCGTGTCTCTGCGTCTGACTCGGTCTCTGTCTCTGTCCCTTGTCTCTGTCTCTGTATGTGTGTCTGTTCCTGTCTCTGCCTCTGTCTCTGTCTCTGTCTCTGTCTCTGTCTCTGTCTCTGTCTCTGTCTCTGTCTCTGTTCCTGTCTCTGTCTCTGTCTCTGTCTCTGTCTCTGTCTCTGTCTCTGTCTCTGTCTCTGTCTCTGTCTCTGTCTCTGTCTCTGTCTCTGTCTCTGTCTCTGTCTCTGTCTCTGTCTCTGTCTCTGTCTCTGTCTCTGTCTTCGTCTCTGTCCCTGTCTCTGTCTCTGTCTCTGTCTCTGTCTCTGTCTGTGTCTTTGTCCATGTCTCCGTTCCTGTCTCTGTCTCTGTCCCTGTCTCTGTCTCTGTCTCTGTCTCCGTCTCTGTCCGTGTCTCTGTCTCTGTCTCTGTCTCTGTCCGTGTCTCTGCCTCTGTCTCGGTCTCCGTCTCTGTCCCTTGTCTCTGTCTCTGTATGTGTGTCTGTTCCTGTCTCTGTCTCTGTCTCCATCTCTGTCTGTATCTCTGTCTGTATCTCTGTCTCTGTCTCTGTCTCTGTCTGTGTCTCTATCTCTGTCTCTGTCTCTGTCTCTGTCTCTGTCTCTGTCTCTGTCTCTGTCTCTGTCTCTGTCTCTGTCTCTGTCTCTGTCTCTGTCTCTGTCTCTGTCTCTGTCTCTGTCCGTGTCTCTGTCTCTGTCTCTGTCTCTGTCTCTGTCTCTGTCTCTGTCTCTGTCTCTGTCTCTGTCTCTGTCTCTGTCTCTGTCTCTGTCTCTGTCTCTGTCTCTGTCTCTGTCCGTGTCTCTGCGTCTGTCTCGGTCTCTGTCTCTGTGCCTTGTCTCTGTCTCTGTATGTGTGTCTGTTCCTGTCTCTGTCTCTGTCTCTGTCTCTGTCTCTGTCTGTAACTCTATATCTGTCTCTGTCTCTGTCTCTGTCTCTGTCCCTGTCTCTGTCTCTGTCTCTGCCTCTGTTTCTGTCTCTGTCTCTGTCTCTGTCTCTGTCTCTGTCTCTGTCCGTGTCTCTGCGTCTGTCTCGGTCTCTGTCTCTGTGCCTTGTCTCTGTCTCTGTATGTGTGTCTGTTCCTGTCTCTGTCTCTGTCTCTGTCTGTAACTCTACATCTGTCTCTCCCTCTGTCTCTGTCTCTGTCCCTGTCTCTGTCTCTGTCTCTGTCTCTGTCTCTGTTCCTGTCTCTGTCTCTGTCTCTGTCTCTGTCTCTGTCTCTGTCTCTGTCTCTGTCTCTGTCTCTGTCTTCGTCTCTGTCCCTGTCTCTGTCTCTGTCTCTGTCTCTGTCTCTGTCTGTGTCTTTGTCCATGTCTCCGTTCCTGTCTCTGTCTCTGACCCTGTCTCTGTCTCTGTCTCTGTCTCTGTCTCTGTCTCTGTCTCTGTCTCTGTCTCTGTCTCTGTCTCTGTCTCTGTCTCTGTCCGTGTCTCTGCGTCTGTCTCGGTCTCTGTCTCTGTCCCTTGTCTCTGTCTCTGTATGTGTGTCTGTTCCTCTCTCTGTCTCTGTCTCTGTCTCTGCCTCTGTCTCTGTCTCTGTCTCTGTCTCTGTCTCTGTCTCTGTCTCTGTCTCTGTCTCTGTCTCTGTTCCTGTCTCTGTCTCTGTCTCTGTCTCTGTCTCTGTCTCTGTCTCTGTCTCTGTCTCAGTCTCTGTCTCTGTCTCTGTCTCAGTCTCTGTCTCTGTCTTCGTCTCTGTCCCTGTCTCTGTCTCTGTCTCTGTCTCTGACTCTGTCTGTGTCTTTGTCCATGTCTCCGTTCCTGTCTCTGTCTCTGTCCCTGTCCCTGTCTCTGTCTCTGTCTCTGTCTCTGTCTCTGTCCGTGTCTATCCGTCTGTCACGGTCTCTGTCTCTGTCCCTTGTCTCTGTCTCTGTCTCTGTCTCATTCTCTATCCGTGTCTCTCCGTCTGTCACGGTCTCTGTCTCTGTCCCTTGTCTCTGTCTCTGTCTCTGTCTCTGTGTGGCCTTCCTCTGTGTCTCTGTCTCTGTCTTTGTCTCTGTCTCTGTCTCTGTCTCTGTCTCTGTCTCTGTTCGTGCCTCTGCGCCTGTCTCCGACTCCGTCTCTGTCCCTTGTCTGTGTCTTTGTATGTGTGTTTGTTCCTGTCTCTGTCTCTGTCTCTGTCTCTGCCTCTGTCTGTGTCTCTGCCTCTGTCTCTGTCTCTGTCTCTGTCTCTGTCTCTGTCTCTGTCTGTATCTCTATCTCTATCTCTGTCTCTGTCTCTGTCTCTGTCTCTGTCTCTGTCTCTGTCTCTGTCTCTGTCTCTGTCTCTGTCTCTGTCTCTGTCTCTGTTCCTGTCTCTGTCTCTGTCTCTGTCTCTGTCTCTGTCTCTGTCTCTGTCTCTGTCTCTGTCTTCGCCTCTGTCCCTGTCTCTCTCTCTGTCTCTGTCTCTGTCTGTGTCTCTGTCCATGTCTCCTTTCCTGTCTCTGTCTCTGTCCCTGTCTCTGTCTCTGTCTCTGTCTCTGTCTCTGTCCGTGTCTCTGCGTCTGTCTCGGTCTCTGTCTCTGTCCCTTGTCTCTGTCTCTGTATGTGTGTCTGTTCCTGTCTCTGTCTCTGTCTCTGTCTCTGCCTCTGTCTCTGTCTCTGTCTCTGTCTCTGTCTCTGTCTCTGTCTCTGTCTCTGTCTCTGTTCCTGTCTCTGTCTCTGTCTCTGTCTCTGTCTCTGTCTCTGTCTCTGTCTCAGTCTCTGTCTCTGTCTCTGTCTCTGTCTCTGTCTTCGTCTCTGTCTCTGTCTCTGTCTCTGTCTCTGTCTTCGTCTCTGTCTGTGTCTCTGTCCATGTCTCCGTTCCTGTCTCTGTCTCTGTCCCTGTCTCTGTCTCTGTCTCTGTCTCTGTCTCTGTCTCTGTCCGTGTCTCTCCGTCTGTCTCGGTCTCTGTCTCTGTCCCTTGTCTCTGTCTCTGTCTCTGTCTCTGTCTCTGTTCGTGCCTCTGCGCCTGTCTCGGACTCCGTCTCTGTCCCTTGTCTCTGGCTTTGTATGTGTGTTTGTTCCTGTCTCTGTCTCTGTCTCTGTCTCTGTCTCTGTCTGTATCTCTGTCTCTGTCTCTGTCCGTGTCTCTGCGTCTGTCTGTGTCTTTGTCCATGTCTCCGTTCCTGTCTCTGTCTCTGTCCCTGTCTCTGTCTCTGTCTCTGTCTCTGTCTCTGTCTCTGTCTCTGTCTCTGTCTCTGTCTCTGTCTCTGTTCCTGTCTCTGTCTCTGTCTTTGTCTCTGTCCATGTCTCTGTTCCTGTCTCTGTCTCTGTCTCTGTCTCTGTCTCTGTCTCTGTCTCTGTCCGTGTCTATCCGTCTGTCACGGTCTCTGTCTCTGTCCGTTGTCTCTGTCTCTGTCTCTGTCTCATTCTCTCTCCGTGTCTCTCCGTCTGTCACGGTCTCTGTCTCTGTCCCTTGTCTCTGTCTCTGTCTCTGTCTCTGTGTCGCCTTCCTCTGTGTCTCTGTCTCCGTCTTTGTCTCTGTCTCTGTCTCTGTCTCTGTCTCTGTCTCTGCCTCTGTCTCTGTCTCTGTCTCTGTCTCTGTCTCTGTTTCTGTCTCTGTCTCTGTCCATGTCTCCTTTCCTGTCTCTGTCTCTGTCTCTGTCTCTGTCTCTGTCCGTGTCTCTGCGTCTGTCTCGGTCTCTGTCTCTGTCCCTTGTCTCTGTCTCTGTATGTGTGTCTGTTCCTGTCTCTGTCTCTGTCTCTGTCTCTGTCTCTGTCTCTGTCTCTGTTCCTGTCTCTGTCTCTGTCTCTGTCTCTGTCTCTGTCTCTGTCTCTGTCTCTGTCTCTGTCTCTGTCTCTGTCTCTGTCTCTGTCTCTGTCTCTGTCTCTGTCTCTGTCTCTGTCTCTGTCTCTGTCTCTGTCTCTGTCTCTGTCTCTGTCTTCGTCTCTGTACCTGTCTCTGTCTCTGTCTCTGTCTCTGTCTCTGTCTGTGTCTTTGTCCATGTCTCCGTTCCTGTCTCTGTCTCTGTCCCTGTCTCTGTCTCCGTCTCTGTCTCCGTCTCTGTCCGTGTCTCTGTCTCTGTCTCTGTCTCTGCCCGTGTCTCTGCGTCTGTCTCGGTCTCCGTCTCTGTCCCTTGTCTCTGTCTCTGTATGTGTGTCTGTTCCTGTCTCTGTCTCTGTCTCCATCTCTGTCTGTATCTCTGTCTGTATCTCTGTCTCTGCCTCTGTCTCTGTCTGTGTCTCTATCTCTGTCTCTGTCTCTGTCTCTGTCTCTGTCTCTGTCTCTGTCTCTGTCTCTGTCTCTGTCTCTGTCTCTGTTCCTGTCTCTGTCTCTGTCTCTGTCTCTGTCTCTGTCTCTGTCTCTGTCTCTGTCTCTGTCTCTGTCTCTGTCTCTGTCTCTGTCTGTATCTCTGTCTCTGTCTCTGTCTCTGTCTGTGTCTCTATCTCTGTTTCTGTCTCTGTCTCTGTCCATGTCTCCTTTCCTGTCTCTGTCTCTGTCTCTGTCTCTGTCTCTGTCCGTGTCTCTGCGTCTGTCTCGGTCTCTGTCTCTGTCCCTTGTCTCTGTCTCTGTATGTGTGTCTGTTCCTGTCTCTGTCTCTGTCTCTGTCTCTGTCTCTGTCTCTGTCTCTGTTCCTGTCTCTGTCTCTGTCTCTGTCTCTGTCTCTGTCTCTGTCTCTGTCTCTGTCTCTGTCTCTGTCTCTGTCTCTGTCTCTGTCTCTGTCTCTGTCTCTGTCTCTGTCTCTGTCTCTGTCTCTGTCTCTGTCTCTGTCTCTGTCTCTGTCTCTGTCTCTGTCTCTGTCTTCGTCTCTGTACCTGTCTCTGTCTCTGTCTCTGTCTCTGTCTCTGTCTGTGTCTTTGTCCATGTCTCCGTTCCTGTCTCTGTCTCTGTCCCTGTCTCTGTCTCCGTCTCTGTCTCCGTCTCTGTCCGTGTCTCTGTCTCTGTCTCTGTCTCTGCCCGTGTCTCTGCGTCTGTCTCGGTCTCCGTCTCTGTCCCTTGTCTCTGTCTCTGTATGTGTGTCTGTTCCTGTCTCTGTCTCTGTCTCCATCACTGTCTGTATCTCTGTCTGTATCTCTGTCTCTGTCTCTGTCTCTGTCTGTGTCTCTATCTCTGTCTCTGTCTCTGTCTCTGTCTCTGTCTCTGTCTCTGTCTCTGTCTCTGTCTCTGTCTCTGCCTCTGTTCCTGTCTCTGTCTCTGTCTCTGTCTCTGTCTCTGTCTCTGTCTCTGTCTCTGTCTCTGTCTCTGTCTCTGTCTCTGTCTCTGTCTCTGTCTCTGTCTCTGTCTCTGTCTCTGTCTCTGTCTCTGTCTCTGTCTCTGTCTCTGTCTCTGTCTCTGTCTCTGTCTCTGTCTCTGTCCGTGTCTCTGCGTCTGTCTCGGTCTCTGTCTCTGTGCCTTGTCTCTGTCTCTGTATGTGTGTCTGTTCCTGTCTCTGTCTCTGTCTCTGTCTCTGTCTTTGTCTGTAACTCTATATCTGTCTCTGTCTCTGTCTCTGTCTCTGTCCCTGTCTCTGTCTCTGTCTCTGTCTCTGTTTCTGTCTCTGTCTCTGTCTCTGTCTCTGTCTCTGTCTCTGTCTCTGTCCGTGTCTCTGCGTCTGTCTCGGTCTCTGTCTCTGTGCCTTGTCTCTGTCTCTGTATGTGTGTCTGTTCCTGTCTCTGTCTCTGTCTCTGTCTCTGTCTCTGTCTGTAACTCTATATCTGTCTCTGCCTCTGTCTCTGTCTCTGTCCCTGTCTCTGTCTCTGTCTCTGTCTCTGTCTGTGTTCCTGTCTCTGTCTCTGTCTCTGCCTCTGTCTCTGTCTCTGTCTCTGTCTCTGTCTCTGTCTTCGTCTCTGTCCCTGTCTCTGTCTCTGTCTCTGTCTCTGTCTCTGTCTCTGTCTCTGTCTCTGTCTCTGTCTGTGTCTTTGTCCATGTCTCCGTTCCTGTCTCTGTCTCTGTCCCTGTCTCTGTCTCTGTCTCTGTCTCTGTCTCTGTCTCTGTCTCTGTCTCTGTCTCTGTCTCTGTCTCTGTCTCTGTTCCTGTCTCTGTCTCTGTCTTTGTCTCTGTCCATGTCTCTGTTCCTGTCTCTGTCTCTGTCTCTGTCTCCGTCTCTGTCCGTGTCTATCCGTCTGTCACGGTCTCTGTCTCTGTCCCTTGTCTCTGTCTCTGTCTCTGTCTCATTCTCTCACCGTGTCTCTCCGTCTGTCACGGTTTCTGTCTCTGTCCCTTGTCTCTGTCTCTGTCTCTGTCTCTGTGTCGCCTTCCTCTGTGTCTCTGTCTCCGTCTTTGTCTCTGTCTCTGTCTCTGTCTCTGTCTCTGTCTCTGTCTCTGCCTCTGTCTCTGTCTCTGTCTCTGTCTCTGTTTCTGTCTCTGTCTCTGTCCATGTCTCCTTTCCTGTCTCTGTCTCTGTCTCTGTCTCTGTCTCTGTCTCTGTGTCGCCTTCCTCTGTGTCTCTGTCTCCGTCTTTGTCTCTGTCTCTGTCTCTGTCTCTGTCTCTGTCTCTGTCTCTGCCTCTGTCTCTGTCTCTGTCTCTGTCTCTGTCTCTGTGTCTGTCTCTGTCGCTGTCTCTGTCCGTGTCTCTGCGTCTGTCTCGGTCTCCGTCTCTGCCTCTGTCTCTGTCTCTGTCTCTGTCTGTGTCTCTGTCCATGTCTCTGTTCCTGTCTCTGTCTCTGTCCCTGTCTCTGTCTCTGTCTCTGTCTCTGTCTCTGTCCGTGTCTCTGCGTCTGTCTCGGTCTCTGTCTCTGTCCCTTGTCTCTGTCTCTGGATGTGTGCCTGTTCCTGTCTCTGTCTCTGTCTCTGTCTCTGCCTCTGTCTGTGTCTCTGTCTCTGTCTCTGTCTCTGTCTCTGTCTCTGTCCGTGTCTCTGCGTCTGTCTCGGTCTCTGTCTCTGTGCCTTGTCTCTGTCTCTGTATGTGTGTCTGTTCCTGTCTCTGTCTCTGTCTCTGTCTCTGTCTCTGTCTGTAACTCTATATCTGTCTCTGTCTCTGTCTCTGTCTCTGTCCCTGTCTCTGTCTCTGTCTCTGTCTCTGTCTCTGTCTCTGTCTCTGTCTCTGTCTCTGTCTCTGTCTCTGTCTCTGTCTCTGTCTCTGTCTTTGTCTCTGTCTCTGTCTCTGTCTCTGTCTCTGACTCTGTCACCGTCTGCGTCTCTGTCTCTGTCTCTGTCTCTGTCTCTGTCTCTGTCTCTGCCTCTGTCTCTGTCTCTGTCTCTGTCTCTGTCTGTGTCTCTGCCTCTGTCTCGGTCATTGTCTCCGTCTCTGTCTCTGTCTCTGTCTCTGTCTCTGTCCCTGTCTCTGTCTCTGTCTCTGTCTCTGTCTCTGTCTGAGACTCTGCCTCTGTCTCTGTCTCTGTCTCTGTCTCTGTCTCTGTCTCTGTCTCTGTCTCCGTCTCTGTCTCTGTCTCTGTCTCTGTCTCTGTCTCTGTCTCTGTCTCTGTCTCTGTCTCTGCCTCTGCCTCTGTCTCTGTCTCTGTCTCTGTCTCTGCCTCTGCCTCTGTCTCTGCCTCTGTCTGTGTCGCTGAGTCTCCCTCTGTCTCTGTCTCCGTCTCTGTCTCTGTCTCTGTCACTGTCTCTGTCTCTGTCTGTGTCTCTGTCTCTGTCTCTGTCTCTGTCTCTGTCTCTGTCTCTGTCTCTACCTCTGTCGCTGTCTCTCCCTCTGTCTCTGTCTCTGTCTCTGTCTCTGTCTCTGTCTCTGCCTCTGTCTCTGTCTCTGTCTCTGTCCCTGTCTCTGTCTCTGTCTCTGTCTCTGTCTCTGTCTCTGTCTCTGTCTCTGTCTCTGTCTCTGTCTCTGTCTCTGTCTCTGTCTCTGTCTCTGTCTCTGTCCGTGTCTCTGCGCCTGTCTCGGTCTCTGTCTCTGTGCCTTGTCTCTGTCTCTGTATGTGTGTCTGTTCCTGTCTCTGTCTCTGTCTCTGTCTCTGTCTCTGTCTGTAACTCTATATCTGTCTCTGTCTCTGTCTCTGACTCTGTCCCTGTCTCTGTCTCTGTCTCTGTCTCTGTCTCTGTTCCTGTCTCTGTCTCTGTCTCTGTCTCTGTCCCTGTCTCTGTCTCTGTCTCTGTCTCTGTCTCTGTCTCTGTCTCTGTCTCTGTCTCTGTCTCTGTCTCTGTCTCTGTCTCTGTCTCTGTGTGGCCTTCCTCTGTGTCTCTGTCTCTGTCTTTGTCTCTGTCTCTGTCTCTGTCTCTGTCTCTGTCTCTGTTCGTGCCTCTGCGCCTGTCTCCGACTCCGTCTCTGTCCCTTGTCTGTGTCTTTGTATGTGTGTTTGTTCCTGTCTCTGTCTCTGTCTCTGTCTCTGCCTCTGTCTGTGTCTCTGCCTCTGTCTCTGTCTCTGTCTCTGTCTCTGTCTCTGTCTCTGTCTGTATCTCTATCTCTATCTCTGTCTCTGTCTCTGTCTCTGTCTCTGTCTCTGTCTCTGTCTCTGTCTCTGTCTCTGTCTCTGTCTCTGTCTCTGTCTCTGTTCCTGTCTCTGTCTCTGTCTCTGTCTCTGTCTCTGTCTCTGTCTCTGTCTCTGTCTCTGTCTTCGCCTCTGTCCCTGTCTCTCTCTCTGTCTCTGTCTCTGTCTGTGTCTCTGTCCATGTCTCCTTTCCTGTCTCTGTCTCTGTCCCTGTCTCTGTCTCTGTCTCTGTCTCTGTCTCTGTCCGTGTCTCTGCGTCTGTCTCGGTCTCTGTCTCTGTCCCTTGTCTCTGTCTCTGTATGTGTGTCTGTTCCTGTCTCTGTCTCTGTCTCTGTCTCTGCCTCTGTCTCTGTCTCTGTCTCTGTCTCTGTCTCTGTCTCTGTCTCTGTCTCTGTCTCTGTTCCTGTCTCTGTCTCTGTCTCTGTCTCTGTCTCTGTCTCTGTCTCTGTCTCAGTCTCTGTCTCTGTCTCTGTCTCTGTCTCTGTCTTCGTCTCTGTCTCTGTCTCTGTCTCTGTCTCTGTCTTCGTCTCTGTCTGTGTCTCTGTCCATGTCTCCGTTCCTGTCTCTGTCTCTGTCCCTGTCTCTGTCTCTGTCTCTGTCTCTGTCTCTGTCTCTGTCCGTGTCTCTCCGTCTGTCTCGGTCTCTGTCTCTGTCCCTTGTCTCTGTCTCTGTCTCTGTCTCTGTCTCTGTTCGTGCCTCTGCGCCTGTCTCGGACTCCGTCTCTGTCCCTTGTCTCTGGCTTTGTATGTGTGTTTGTTCCTGTCTCTGTCTCTGTCTCTGTCTCTGTCTCTGTCTGTATCTCTGTCTCTGTCTCTGTCCGTGTCTCTGCGTCTGTCTGTGTCTTTGTCCATGTCTCCGTTCCTGTCTCTGTCTCTGTCCCTGTCTCTGTCTCTGTCTCTGTCTCTGTCTCTGTCTCTGTCTCTGTCTCTGTCTCTGTCTCTGTCTCTGTTCCTGTCTCTGTCTCTGTCTTTGTCTCTGTCCATGTCTCTGTTCCTGTCTCTGTCTCTGTCTCTGTCTCTGTCTCTGTCTCTGTCTCTGTCCGTGTCTATCCGTCTGTCACGGTCTCTGTCTCTGTCCGTTGTCTCTGTCTCTGTCTCTGTCTCATTCTCTCTCCGTGTCTCTCCGTCTGTCACGGTCTCTGTCTCTGTCCCTTGTCTCTGTCTCTGTCTCTGTCTCTGTGTCGCCTTCCTCTGTGTCTCTGTCTCCGTCTTTGTCTCTGTCTCTGTCTCTGTCTCTGTCTCTGTCTCTGCCTCTGTCTCTGTCTCTGTCTCTGTCTCTGTCTCTGTTTCTGTCTCTGTCTCTGTCCATGTCTCCTTTCCTGTCTCTGTCTCTGTCTCTGTCTCTGTCTCTGTCCGTGTCTCTGCGTCTGTCTCGGTCTCTGTCTCTGTCCCTTGTCTCTGTCTCTGTATGTGTGTCTGTTCCTGTCTCTGTCTCTGTCTCTGTCTCTGTCTCTGTCTCTGTCTCTGTTCCTGTCTCTGTCTCTGTCTCTGTCTCTGTCTCTGTCTCTGTCTCTGTCTCTGTCTCTGTCTCTGTCTCTGTCTCTGTCTCTGTCTCTGTCTCTGTCTCTGTCTCTGTCTCTGTCTCTGTCTCTGTCTCTGTCTCTGTCTCTGTCTCTGTCTTCGTCTCTGTACCTGTCTCTGTCTCTGTCTCTGTCTCTGTCTCTGTCTGTGTCTTTGTCCATGTCTCCGTTCCTGTCTCTGTCTCTGTCCCTGTCTCTGTCTCCGTCTCTGTCTCCGTCTCTGTCCGTGTCTCTGTCTCTGTCTCTGTCTCTGCCCGTGTCTCTGCGTCTGTCTCGGTCTCCGTCTCTGTCCCTTGTCTCTGTCTCTGTATGTGTGTCTGTTCCTGTCTCTGTCTCTGTCTCCATCTCTGTCTGTATCTCTGTCTGTATCTCTGTCTCTGCCTCTGTCTCTGTCTGTGTCTCTATCTCTGTCTCTGTCTCTGTCTCTGTCTCTGTCTCTGTCTCTGTCTCTGTCTCTGTCTCTGTCTCTGTCTCTGTTCCTGTCTCTGTCTCTGTCTCTGTCTCTGTCTCTGTCTCTGTCTCTGTCTCTGTCTCTGTCTCTGTCTCTGTCTCTGTCTCTGTCTGTATCTCTGTCTCTGTCTCTGTCTCTGTCTGTGTCTCTATCTCTGTTTCTGTCTCTGTCTCTGTCCATGTCTCCTTTCCTGTCTCTGTCTCTGTCTCTGTCTCTGTCTCTGTCCGTGTCTCTGCGTCTGTCTCGGTCTCTGTCTCTGTCCCTTGTCTCTGTCTCTGTATGTGTGTCTGTTCCTGTCTCTGTCTCTGTCTCTGTCTCTGTCTCTGTCTCTGTCTCTGTTCCTGTCTCTGTCTCTGTCTCTGTCTCTGTCTCTGTCTCTGTCTCTGTCTCTGTCTCTGTCTCTGTCTCTGTCTCTGTCTCTGTCTCTGTCTCTGTCTCTGTCTCTGTCTCTGTCTCTGTCTCTGTCTCTGTCTCTGTCTCTGTCTCTGTCTCTGTCTCTGTCTCTGTCTTCGTCTCTGTACCTGTCTCTGTCTCTGTCTCTGTCTCTGTCTCTGTCTGTGTCTTTGTCCATGTCTCCGTTCCTGTCTCTGTCTCTGTCCCTGTCTCTGTCTCCGTCTCTGTCTCCGTCTCTGTCCGTGTCTCTGTCTCTGTCTCTGTCTCTGCCCGTGTCTCTGCGTCTGTCTCGGTCTCCGTCTCTGTCCCTTGTCTCTGTCTCTGTATGTGTGTCTGTTCCTGTCTCTGTCTCTGTCTCCATCACTGTCTGTATCTCTGTCTGTATCTCTGTCTCTGTCTCTGTCTCTGTCTGTGTCTCTATCTCTGTCTCTGTCTCTGTCTCTGTCTCTGTCTCTGTCTCTGTCTCTGTCTCTGTCTCTGTCTCTGCCTCTGTTCCTGTCTCTGTCTCTGTCTCTGTCTCTGTCTCTGTCTCTGTCTCTGTCTCTGTCTCTGTCTCTGTCTCTGTCTCTGTCTCTGTCTCTGTCTCTGTCTCTGTCTCTGTCTCTGTCTCTGTCTCTGTCTCTGTCTCTGTCTCTGTCTCTGTCTCTGTCTCTGTCTCTGTCTCTGTCCGTGTCTCTGCGTCTGTCTCGGTCTCTGTCTCTGTGCCTTGTCTCTGTCTCTGTATGTGTGTCTGTTCCTGTCTCTGTCTCTGTCTCTGTCTCTGTCTTTGTCTGTAACTCTATATCTGTCTCTGTCTCTGTCTCTGTCTCTGTCCCTGTCTCTGTCTCTGTCTCTGTCTCTGTTTCTGTCTCTGTCTCTGTCTCTGTCTCTGTCTCTGTCTCTGTCTCTGTCCGTGTCTCTGCGTCTGTCTCGGTCTCTGTCTCTGTGCCTTGTCTCTGTCTCTGTATGTGTGTCTGTTCCTGTCTCTGTCTCTGTCTCTGTCTCTGTCTCTGTCTGTAACTCTATATCTGTCTCTGCCTCTGTCTCTGTCTCTGTCCCTGTCTCTGTCTCTGTCTCTGTCTCTGTCTGTGTTCCTGTCTCTGTCTCTGTCTCTGCCTCTGTCTCTGTCTCTGTCTCTGTCTCTGTCTCTGTCTTCGTCTCTGTCCCTGTCTCTGTCTCTGTCTCTGTCTCTGTCTCTGTCTCTGTCTCTGTCTCTGTCTCTGTCTGTGTCTTTGTCCATGTCTCCGTTCCTGTCTCTGTCTCTGTCCCTGTCTCTGTCTCTGTCTCTGTCTCTGTCTCTGTCTCTGTCTCTGTCTCTGTCTCTGTCTCTGTCTCTGTCTCTGTTCCTGTCTCTGTCTCTGTCTTTGTCTCTGTCCATGTCTCTGTTCCTGTCTCTGTCTCTGTCTCTGTCTCCGTCTCTGTCCGTGTCTATCCGTCTGTCACGGTCTCTGTCTCTGTCCCTTGTCTCTGTCTCTGTCTCTGTCTCATTCTCTCACCGTGTCTCTCCGTCTGTCACGGTTTCTGTCTCTGTCCCTTGTCTCTGTCTCTGTCTCTGTCTCTGTGTCGCCTTCCTCTGTGTCTCTGTCTCCGTCTTTGTCTCTGTCTCTGTCTCTGTCTCTGTCTCTGTCTCTGTCTCTGCCTCTGTCTCTGTCTCTGTCTCTGTCTCTGTTTCTGTCTCTGTCTCTGTCCATGTCTCCTTTCCTGTCTCTGTCTCTGTCTCTGTCTCTGTCTCTGTCTCTGTGTCGCCTTCCTCTGTGTCTCTGTCTCCGTCTTTGTCTCTGTCTCTGTCTCTGTCTCTGTCTCTGTCTCTGTCTCTGCCTCTGTCTCTGTCTCTGTCTCTGTCTCTGTCTCTGTGTCTGTCTCTGTCGCTGTCTCTGTCCGTGTCTCTGCGTCTGTCTCGGTCTCCGTCTCTGCCTCTGTCTCTGTCTCTGTCTCTGTCTGTGTCTCTGTCCATGTCTCTGTTCCTGTCTCTGTCTCTGTCCCTGTCTCTGTCTCTGTCTCTGTCTCTGTCTCTGTCCGTGTCTCTGCGTCTGTCTCGGTCTCTGTCTCTGTCCCTTGTCTCTGTCTCTGGATGTGTGCCTGTTCCTGTCTCTGTCTCTGTCTCTGTCTCTGCCTCTGTCTGTGTCTCTGTCTCTGTCTCTGTCTCTGTCTCTGTCTCTGTCCGTGTCTCTGCGTCTGTCTCGGTCTCTGTCTCTGTGCCTTGTCTCTGTCTCTGTATGTGTGTCTGTTCCTGTCTCTGTCTCTGTCTCTGTCTCTGTCTCTGTCTGTAACTCTATATCTGTCTCTGTCTCTGTCTCTGTCTCTGTCCCTGTCTCTGTCTCTGTCTCTGTCTCTGTCTCTGTCTCTGTCTCTGTCTCTGTCTCTGTCTCTGTCTCTGTCTCTGTCTCTGTCTCTGTCTTTGTCTCTGTCTCTGTCTCTGTCTCTGTCTCTGACTCTGTCACCGTCTGCGTCTCTGTCTCTGTCTCTGTCTCTGTCTCTGTCTCTGTCTCTGCCTCTGTCTCTGTCTCTGTCTCTGTCTCTGTCTGTGTCTCTGCCTCTGTCTCGGTCATTGTCTCCGTCTCTGTCTCTGTCTCTGTCTCTGTCTCTGTCCCTGTCTCTGTCTCTGTCTCTGTCTCTGTCTCTGTCTGAGACTCTGCCTCTGTCTCTGTCTCTGTCTCTGTCTCTGTCTCTGTCTCTGTCTCTGTCTCCGTCTCTGTCTCTGTCTCTGTCTCTGTCTCTGTCTCTGTCTCTGTCTCTGTCTCTGTCTCTGCCTCTGCCTCTGTCTCTGTCTCTGTCTCTGTCTCTGCCTCTGCCTCTGTCTCTGCCTCTGTCTGTGTCGCTGAGTCTCCCTCTGTCTCTGTCTCCGTCTCTGTCTCTGTCTCTGTCACTGTCTCTGTCTCTGTCTGTGTCTCTGTCTCTGTCTCTGTCTCTGTCTCTGTCTCTGTCTCTGTCTCTACCTCTGTCGCTGTCTCTCCCTCTGTCTCTGTCTCTGTCTCTGTCTCTGTCTCTGTCTCTGCCTCTGTCTCTGTCTCTGTCTCTGTCCCTGTCTCTGTCTCTGTCTCTGTCTCTGTCTCTGTCTCTGTCTCTGTCTCTGTCTCTGTCTCTGTCTCTGTCTCTGTCTCTGTCTCTGTCTCTGTCTCTGTCCGTGTCTCTGCGCCTGTCTCGGTCTCTGTCTCTGTGCCTTGTCTCTGTCTCTGTATGTGTGTCTGTTCCTGTCTCTGTCTCTGTCTCTGTCTCTGTCTCTGTCTGTAACTCTATATCTGTCTCTGTCTCTGTCTCTGACTCTGTCCCTGTCTCTGTCTCTGTCTCTGTCTCTGTCTCTGTTCCTGTCTCTGTCTCTGTCTCTGTCTCTGTCCCTGTCTCTGTCTCTGTCTCTGTCTCTGTCTCTGTCTCTGTCTCTGTCTCTGTCTCTGTCTCTGTCTCTGTCTCTGTCTCTGTCTCTGTCTCTGTCTCTGTCTCTGTCTCTGTCTCTGTCTCTGTCTCTGTCTCTGTCTCTGTCTCTGTTCCTGTCTCTGTCTCTGTCTCTGTCTCTGTCTCTGTCTCTGTCTCTGTCTCTGTCTTCGTCTCTGTCCCTGTCTCTGTCTCTGTCTCTGTCTCTGTCTCTGTCTGTGTCTTTGTCCATGTCTGCGTTCCTGTCTCTGTCCGTGTCTCTGTCTCTGTCTCTGTCTCTGTCTCTGTCTCTGTCTCTGTCTCTGTCTCTGTCTCTGTCTCTGTCTCTGTCTCTGTCTCTGTCTCTGTCCGTGTCTCTGCGTCTGTCTCGGTCATTGTCTCCGTCTCTGTCTCTGTCTCTGTCTCTGTCTCTGTCCGTGTCTCTGCGTCTGTCTCGGTCTCTGTCTCTGTGCCTTGTCTCTGTCTCTGTATGTGTGTCTGTTCCTGTCTCTGTCTCTGTCTCTGTCTCTGTCTCTGTCTCTGTCTGTAACTCTATATCTGTCTGTGTCTCTGTCTCTGTCTCTGTCCCTGTCTCTGTCTCTGTCTCTGTCTCTGTCTCTGTCTCTGTCTTTGTCTCTGTCTCTGTCTCTGTCTTTGTCTCTGTCTCTGTCTCTGTCTCTGTCTCTGTCTCTGTCTCTGTCTCTGTCTCTGTCTCTGTCTCTGTCTCTGTCTCTGTCTCTGTCTCTGTCTCTGTCCCTGTCTCTGTCTCTGTCTATGTCTCTGTGTCTTTGCCATTGTCTCTGTGTCTGTGTCTCTGTCTCTGTGTCGCCTTCCTCTGTGTCTCTGTCTCTGTCTTTGTCTCTGTCTCTGTCTCTGTCTCTGTGTCGCCTTCCTCTGTGTCTCTGTCTCTGTCTCTGTCTCTGTCTCTGTCTCTGTCTCTGTCTCTGTCTCTGTCTCTGTTCCTGTCTCTGTCTCTGTCTCTGTCTCTGTCTCTGTCTCTGTCTTCGTCTCTGTCTGTGTCTCTGTCCATGTCTCCGTTCCTGTCTCTGTCTCTGTCCCTGTCTCTGTCTCTGTCTCTGTCTCTGTCTCTGTCTCTGTCTCTGTCCGTGTCTCGCCGTCTGTGTCGGTCTCTGTCTCTGTCCCTTGTCTCTGTCTCTGTCTCTGTCTCTGTCTCTGTCCGTGTCTCTGTCTCTGTCTCTGTCTCTGTCTCTGTTCCTGTCTCTGTCTCTGTCTCTGTCTCTGTCTCTGTCTCCGTCTCTGTCTCTGTCTCTGTCTCTGTCTCTGTCTCTGTCTCTGTCTCTGTCTCTGTCTCTGTCTCTGTCTCTGTCTCTGTCTCTGTCTCTGTCTCTGTCTCTGTCTCTGTCTCTGTCTCTGTCTCTGTCTCTGTCTCTGTCTCTGTCTCCGTCTCTGTCTCTGTCTCTGTCTCTGTCTCTGTCTCTGTCTCTGTCTCTGTCTCTGACTCTGCCTCTGCCTCTGTCTCTGTCTCTGTCTCTGTCTCTGCCTCTGCCTCTGTCTCTGCCTCTGTCTGTGTCGCTGAGTCTCCCTCTGTCTCTGTCTCCGTCTCTGTCTCTGTCTCTGTCACTGTCTCTGTCTCTGTCTGTGTCTCTGTCTCTGTCTCTGTCTCTGTCTCTGTCTCTGTCTCTGTCTCTACCTCTGTCGCTGTCTCTCCCTCTGTCTCTGTCTCTGTCTCTGTCTCTGTCTCTGTCTCTGCCTCTGTCTCTGTCTCTGTCTCTGTCCCTGTCTCTGTCTCTGTCTCTGTCTCTGTCTCTGTCTCTGTCTCTGTCTCTGTCTCTGTCTCTGTCTCTGTCTCTGTCTCTGTCTCTGTCTCTGTCTCTGTCCGTGTCTCTGCGCCTGTCTCGGTCTCTGTCTCTGTGCCTTGTCTCTGTCTCTGTATGTGTGTCTGTTCCTGTCTCTGTCTCTGTCTCTGTCTCTGTCTCTGTCTGTAACTCTATATCTGTCTCTGTCTCTGTCTCTGACTCTGTCCCTGTCTCTGTCTCTGTCTCTGTCTCTGTCTCTGTTCCTGTCTCTGTCTCTGTCTCTGTCTCTGTCTCTGTCTCTGTCTCTGTCTCTGTCTCTGTCTCTGTCTCTGTATCTGTCTCTGTCTCTGTCTCTGTCTCTGTCTCTGTCTCTGTCTCTGTCTCTGTCTCTGTCTCTGTTCCTGTCTCTGTCTCTGTCTCTGTCTCTGTCTCTGTCTCTGTCTCTGTCTCTGTCTCTGTCTCTGTCTTCGTCTCTGTCCCTGTCTCTGTCTCTGTCTCTGTCTCTGTCTGTGTCTTTGTCCATGTCTGCGTTCCTGTCTCTGTCCGTGTCTCTGTCTCTGTCTCTGTCTCTGTCTCTGTCTCTGTCTCTGTCTCTGTCTCTGTCTCTGTCTCTGTCCGTGTCTCTGCGTCTGTCTCGGTCTCTGTCTCTGTGCCTTGTCTCTGTCTCTGTATGTGTGTCTGTTCCTGTCTCTGTCTCTGTCTCTGTCTCTGTCTCTGTCTCTGTCTGTAACTCTATATCTGTCTGTGTCTCTGTCTCTGTCTCTGTCCCTGTCTCTGTCTCTGTCTCTGTCTCTGTCTCTGTCTCTGTCTTTGTCTCTGTCTCTGTCTCTGTCTTTGTCTCTGTCTCTGTCTCTGTCTCTGTCTCTGTCTCTGTCTCTGTCTCTGTCTCTGTCTCTGTCTCTGTCTCTGTCTCTGTCTCTGTCTCTGTCCCTGTCTCTGTCTCTGTCTATGTCTCTGTGTCTTTGCCATTGTCTCTGTGTCTGTGTCTCTGTCTCTGTGTCGCCTTCCTCTGTGTCTCTGTCTCTGTCTTTGTCTCTGTCTCTGTCTCTGTCTCTGTGTCGCCTTCCTCTGTGTCTCTGTCTCTGTCTCTGTCTCTGTCTCTGTCTCTGTCTCTGTCTCTGTCTCTGTTCCTGTCTCTGTCTCTGTCTCTGTCTCTGTCTCTGTCTCTGTCTTCGTCTCTGTCTGTGTCTCTGTCCATGTCTCCGTTCCTGTCTCTGTCTCTGTCCCTGTCTCTGTCTCTGTCTCTGTCTCTGTCTCTGTCTCTGTCCGTGTCTCGCCGTCTGTGTCGGTCTCTGTCTCTGTCCCTTGTCTCTGTCTCTGTCTCTGTCTCTGTCTCTGTCTCTGTCTCTGTCTCTGTCTCTGTCTCTGTCTCTGTCTCTGTCTCTGTCTCTGTCTCTGTCTCTGTCTCTGTCTCTGTCTCTGTCTCTGTCTCTGTCTCTGTCTCTGTCTCTGTCTCTGTCTCTGTCTCTGTCTCTGTCTCTGTCTCTGTCTCTGTCTCTGTCTCTGTCTCTGTCTCTGTCTCTGTCTCTGTCTCTGTCTCTGTCTCTGTCTCTGTCTCTGTCTCTGTCTCTGTCTCTGTCTCTGTCTCTGTCTCTGTCTCTGTCTCTGTCTCTGTCTCTGTCTCTGTCTCTGTCTCTGTCTCTGTCTCTGTCTCTGTCCGTGTCTCTGCGCCTGTCTCGGTCTCTGTCTCTGTGCCTTGTCTCTGTCTCTGTATGTGTGTCTGTTCCTGTCTCTGTCTCTGTCTCTGTCTCTGTCTCTGTCTGTAACTCTATATCTGTCTCTGTCTCTGTCTCTGTCTCTGTCCCTGTCTCTGTCTCTGTCTCTGTCTCTGTCTCTGTTCCTGTCTCTGTCTCTGTCTCTGTCTCTGTCTCTGTCTCTGTCTCTGTCTCTGTCTCTGTCTCTGTCTCTGTCTCTGTCTCTGTCTCTGTCTCTGTCTCTGTCTCTGTCTCTGTCTCTGTCTCTGTCTCTGTCTCTGTTCCTGTCTCTGTCTCTGTCTCTGTCTCTGTCTCTGTCTCTGTCTCTGTCTCTGTCTCTGTCTCTGTCTCTGTCTCTGTCTTCGTCTCTGTCCCTGTCTCTGCCTCTGTCTCTGTCTCTGTCTCTGTCTGTGTCTTTGTCCATGTCTCCGTTCCTGTCTCTGTCCGTGTCTCTGTCTCTGTCTCTGTCGCTGTCTCTGTCTCTGTCTCTGTCTCTGTCTCTGTCTCTGTCTCTGTCTCTGTCTCTGTCTCTGTCTCTGTCCGTGTCTCTGCGTCTGTCTCGGTCTCTGTCTCTGTGCTTTGTCTCTGTCTCTGTATGTGTGTCTGTTCCTGTCTCTGTCTCTGTCTCTGTCTCTGTCTCTGTCTCTGTCTCTGTCTCTGTCTCTGTCTCTGTCTCTGTCTCTGTCTCTGTCTTCGTCTCTGTCAGTGTCTCTGTCCATGTCTCCGTTCCTGTCTCTGTCTCTGTCCCTGTCTCTGTCTCTGTCTCTGTCTCTGTCTCTGTCTCCGTCTCTGTCCGTGTCTCTGTCTCTGTCTCTGTCTCTGTCTCTGTTCCTGTCTCTGTCTCTGTCTCTGTCTCTGTCTCTGTCTCTGTCTCTGTCTCTGTCTCTGTCTCTGTCTCTGTCTCTGTCTCTGTCTCTGTCTCTGTCTCTGTCTCTGTCCGTGTCTCTGCGCCTGTCTCGGTCTCTGTCTCTGTGCCTTGTCTCTGTCTCTGTATGTGTGTCTGTTCCTGTCTCTGTCTCTGTCTCTGTCTCTGTCTCTGTCTGTAACTCTATATCTGTCTCTGTCTCTGTCTCTGTCTCTGTCCCTGTCTCTGTCTCTGTCTCTGTCTCTGTCTCTGTTCCTGTATCTGTCTCTGTCTCTGTCTCTGTCTCTGTCTCTGTCTCTGTCTCTGTCTCTGTCTCTGTCTCTGTCTCTGTCTCTGTCTCTGTCTCTGTCTCTGTCTTTGTCTCTGTCTCTGTCTCTGTCTCTGTCTCTGTCTCTGTCTCTGTCTCTGTCTCTGTCTCTGTCTCTGTCTCTGTCTCTGTCTCTGTCTCTGTCTCTGTCTCTGTCCCTGTCTCTGTCTCTGTCTATGTCTCTGTGTCTTTGCCATTGTCTCTGTGTCTGTGTCTCTGTCTCTGTGTCGCCTTCCTCTGTGTCTCTGTCTCTGTCTTTGTCTCTGTCTCTGTCTCTGTCTCTGTGTCGCCTTCCTCTGTGTCTCTGTCTCTGTCTCTGTCTCTGTCTCTGTCTCTGTCTCTGTCTCTGTCTCTGTTCCTGTCTCTGTCTCTGTCTCTGTCTCTGTCTCTGTCTCTGTCTTCGTCTCTGTCTGTGTCTCTGTCCATGTCTCCGTTCCTGTCTCTGTCTCTGTCCCTGTCTCTGTCTCTGTCTCTGTCTCTGTCTCTGTCTCTGTCCGTGTCTCGCCGTCTGTGTCGGTCTCTGTCTCTGTCCCTTGTCTCTGTCTCTGTCTCTGTCTCTGTCTCTGTCCGTGTCTCTGTCTCTGTCTCTGTCTCTGTCTCTGTTCCTGTCTCTGTCTCTGTCTCTGTCTCTGTCTCTGTCTCCGTCTCTGTCTCTGTCTCTGTCTCTGTCTCTGTCTCTGTCTCTGTCTCTGTCTCTGTCTCTGTCCCTGTCTCTGTCTCTGTCTCTGTCTCTGTCTCTGTCTCTGTCTCTGTCTCTGTCTCTGTCTCTGTCTCTGTCTCCGTCTCTGTCTCTGTCTCTGTCTCTGTCTCTGTCTCTGTCTCTGTCTCTGTCTCTGACTCTGCCTCTGCCTCTGTCTCTGTCTCTGTCTCTGTCTCTGCCTCTGCCTCTGTCTCTGCCTCTGTCTGTGTCGCTGAGTCTCCCTCTGTCTCTGTCTCCGTCTCTGTCTCTGTCTCTGTCACTGTCTCTGTCTCTGTCTGTGTCTCTGTCTCTGTCTCTGTCTCTGTCTCTGTCTCTGTCTCTACCTCTGTCGCTGTCTCTCCCTCTGTCTCTGTCTCTGCCTCTGTCTCTGTCTCTGTCTCTGCCTCTGTCTCTGTCTCTGTCTCTGTCCCTGTCTCTGTCTCTGTCTCTGTCTCTGTCTCTGTCTCTGTCTCTGTCTCTGTCTCTGTCTCTGTCTCTGTCTCTGTCTCTGTCTCTGTCTCTGTCTCTGTCCGTGTCTCTGCGCCTGTCTCGGTCTCTGTCTCTGTGCCTTGTCTCTGTCTCTGTATGTGTGTCTGTTCCTGTCTCTGTCTCTGTCTCTGTCTCTGTCTCTGTCTGTAACTCTATATCTGTCTCTGTCTCTGTCTCTGACTCTGTCCCTGTCTCTGTCTCTGTCTCTGTCTCTGTCTCTGTCTCTGTTCCTGTCTCTGTCTCTGTCTCTGTCTCTGTCTCTGTCTCTGTCTCTGTCTCTGTCTCTGTCTCTGTCTCTGTCTCTGTATCTGTCTCTGTCTCTGTCTCTGTCTCTGTCTCTGTCTCTGTCTCTGTCTCTGTCTCTGTCTCTGTTCCTGTCTCTGTCTCTGTCTCTGTCTCTGTCTCTGTCTCTGTCTCTGTCTTCGTCTCTGTCCCTGTCTCTGTCTCTGTCTCTGTCTCTGTCTGTGTCTTTGTCCATGTCTGCGTTCCTGTCTCTGTCCGTGTCTCTGTCTCTGTCTCTGTCTCTGTCTCTGTCTCTGTCTCTGTCTCTGTCTCTGTCTCTGTCTCTGTCTCTGTCTCTGTCTCTGTCTCTGTCTCTGTCTCTGTCCGTGTCTCTGCGTCTGTCTCGGTCTCTGTCTCTGTGCCTTGTCTCTGTCTCTGTATGTGTGTCTGTTCCTGTCTCTGTCTCTGTCTCTGTCTCTGTCTCTGTCTGTAACTCTATATCTGTCTGTGTCTCTGTCTCTGTCTCTGTCCCTGTCTCTGTCTCTGTCTCTGTCTCTGTCTCTGTCTCTGTCTTTGTCTCTGTCTCTGTCTCTGTCTTTGTCTCTGTCTCTGTCTCTGTCTCTGTCTCTGTCTCTGTCTCTGTCTCTGTCTCTGTCTCTGTCTCTGTCTCTGTCTCTGTCTCTGTCTCTGTCTCTGTCCCTGTCTCTGTCTCTGTCTATGTCTCTGTGTCTTTGCCATTGTCTCTGTGTCTGTGTCTCTGTCTCTGTGTCGCCTTCCTCTGTGTCTCTGTCTCTGTCTTTGTCTCTGTCTCTGTCTCTGTCTCTGTGTCGCCTTCCTCTGTGTCTCTGTCTCTGTCTCTGTCTCTGTCTCTGTCTCTGTCTCTGTCTCTGTCTCTGTTCCTGTCTCTGTCTCTGTCTCTGTCTCTGTCTCTGTCTCTGTCTTCGTCTCTGTCTGTGTCTCTGTCCATGTCTCCGTTCCTGTCTCTGTCTCTGTCCCTGTCTCTGTCTCTGTCTCTGTCTCTGTCTCTGTCTCTGTCCGTGTCTCGCCGTCTGTGTCGGTCTCTGTCTCTGTCCCTTGTCTCTGTCTCTGTCTCTGTCTCTGTCTCTGTCTCTGTCTCTGTCTCTGTCTCTGTCTCTGTCTCTGTCTCTGTCTCTGTCTCTGTCTCTGTCTCTGTCTCTGTCTCTGTCTCTGTCTCTGTCTCTGTCTCTGTCTCTGTCTCTGTCTCTGTCTCTGTTCCTGTCTCTGTCTCTGTCTCTGTCTCTGTCTCTGTCTCTGTCTCTGTCTCTGTCTTCGTCTCTGTCTGTGTCTCTGTCCATGTCTCCGTTCCTGTCTCTGTCTCTGTCCCTGTCTCTGTCTCTGTCACTGTCTCTGTCTCTGTCTCCGTCTCTGTCCGTGTCTCTGTCTCTGTCTCTGTCTCTGTCTCTGTTCCTGTCTCTGTCTCTGTCTCTGTCTCTGTCTCTGTCTCTGTCTCTGTCTCTGTCTCTGTCTCTGTCTCTGTCTCTGTCTCTGTCTCTGTCTCTGTCTCTGTCTCTATCTCTGTCTCTGTCTCTGTCTCTGTCTCTGTCTCTGTCTCTGTCTCTGTCTCTGTCTCTGTCTCTGTCTCTGTCTCTGTCTCTGTCTCTGTCTCTGTCCGTGTCTCTGCGCCTGTCTCGGTCTCTGTCTCTGTGCCTTGTCTCTGTCTCTGTATGTGTGTCTGTTCCTGTCTCTGTCTCTGTCTCTGTCTCTGTCTCTGTCTCTGTCTGTAACTCTATATCTGTCTCTGTCTCAGTCTCTGTCTCTGTCTCTGTCTCTGTCTCTGTCCGTGTCTCTGCGTCTGTCTCGGTCTCTGTCTCTGTCCCTTGTCTCTGTCTCTGGATGTGTGCCTGTTCCTGTCTCTGTCTCTGTCTCTGTCTCTGTCTCTGTCTCTGTCTCTGTCTCTGTCTCTGTCTCTGTCTCTGTCTCTGTCTCTGTCCGTGTCTCTGCGCCTGTCTCGGTCTCTGTCTCTGTGCCTTGTCTCTGTCTCTGTATGTGTGTCTGTTCCTGTCTCTGTCTCTGTCTCTGTCTCTGTCTCTGTCTGTAACTCTATATCTGTCTCTGTCTCTGTCTCTGTCTCTGTCCCTGTCTCTGTCTCTGTCTCTGTCTCTGTCTCTGTTCCTGTCTCTGTCTCTGTCTCTGTCTCTGTCTCTGTCTCTGTCTCTGTCTCTGTCTCTGTCTCTGCCTCTGTCTCTGTCTCTGTCTCTGTCCCTGTCTCTGTCTCTGTCTCTGTCTCTGTCTCTGTCTCTGTCTCTGTTCCTGTCTCTGTCTCTGTCTCTGTCTCTGTCTCTGTCTCTGTCTCTGTCTCTGTCTCTGTCTTCGTCTCTGTCCCTGTCTCTGTCTCTGTCTCTGTCTCTGTCTCTGTCTCTGTCTCTGTCTGTGTCTTTGTCCATGTCTCCGTTCCTGTCTCTGTCCGTGTCTCTGTCTCTGTCTCTGTCTCTGTCTCTGTCTCTGTCTCTGTCTCTGTCTCTGTCTCTGTCTCTGTCTCTGTCTCTGTCTCTGTCTCTGTCTCTGTCTCTGTCTCTGTCTCTGTCTCTGTCTCTGTCTCTGTCTCTGTTCCTGTCTCTGTCTCTGTCTCTGTCTCTGTCTCTGTCTCTGTCTCTGTCTCTGTCTCTGTCTTCGTCTCTGTCCCTGTCTCTGTCTCTGTCTCTGTCTCTGTCTCTGTCTGTGTCTTTGTCCATGTCTGCGTTCCTGTCTCTGTCCGTGTCTCTGTCTCTGTCTCTGTCTCTGTCTCTGTCTCTGTCTCTGTCTCTGTCTCTGTCTCTGTCTTCGTCTCTGTCCCTGTCTCTGTCTCTGTCTCTGTCTCTGTCTCTGTCTGTGTCTTTGTCCATGTCTGCGTTCCTGTCTCTGTCCGTGTCTCTGTCTCTGTCTCTGTCTCTGTCTCTGTCTCTGTCTCTGTCTCTGTCTCTGTCTCTGTCTCTGTCTCTGTCTCTGTCTCTGTCTCTGTCTCTGTCTCTGTCCGTGTCTCTGCGTCTGTCTCGGTCTCTGTCTCTGTGCCTTGTCTCTGTCTCTGTATGTGTGTCTGTTCCTGTCTCTGTCTCTGTCTCTGTCTCTGTCTCTGTCTGTAACTCTATATCTGTCTCTGTCTCTGTCTCTGTCTCTGTCCCTGTCTCTGTCTCTGTCTCTGTCTCTGTCTCTGTCTCTGTCTCTGTCTCTGTCTCTGTCTTTGTCTCTGTCTCTGTCTCTGTCTCTGTCTCTGTCTCTGTCTCTGTCTCTGTCTCTGTCTCTGTCTCTGTCTCTGTCTCTGTCCCTGTCTCTGTCTCTGTCTATGTCTCTGTGTCTTTGCCATTGTCTCTGTGTCTGTGTCTCTGTCTCTGTGTCGCCTTCCTCTGTGTCTCTGTCTCTGTCTTTGTCTCTGTCTCTGTCTCTGTCTCTGTCTCT
>OX243801.1:14775000-14815000 GCA_945859595.2 Megachile willughbiella
TCTCTGTCTCTGTCTCTGTCTCTGTCTCTGTCTCTGTCTCTGTCTCTGTCTCTGTCTCTGTCTCTGTCTCTGTCTCTGTCTCTGTCTCTGTCTCTGTCCGTGTCTCTGCGTCTGTCTCGGTCTCTGTCTCTGTGCCTTGTCTCTGTCTCTGTATGTGTGTCTGTTCCTGTCTCTGTCTCTGTCTCTGTCTCTGTCTCTGTCTGTAACTCTATATCTGTCTCTGTCTCTGTCTCTGTCTCTGTCCCTGTCTCTGTCTCTGTCTCTGTCTCTGTCTCTGTCTCTGTCTCTGTCTCTGTCTCTGTCTTTGTCTCTGTCTCTGTCTCTCTCTCTGTCTCTGTCTCTGTCTCTGTCTCTGTCTCTGTTTCTGTCTCTGTCTCTGTCTCTGTCTCTGTCTCTGTCTCTGTCTCTGTCTCTGTCTCTGTCTCTGTCTCTGTCTCTGTCTCTGTCTCTGTCTCTGTGTCTGTCTCTGTCGCTGTCTCTGTCCGTGTCTCTGCGTCTGTCTCGGTCTCCGTCTCTGTCTCTGTCTCTGTCTCTGTCTCTGTCTCTGTCTGTGTCTCTGTCCATGTCTCTGTTCCTGTCTCTGTCTCTGTCCCTGTCTCTGTCTCTGTCTCTGTCTCTGTCTCTGTCTGTGTCCGTGTCTCTGCGTCTGTCTCGGTCTCTGTCTCTGTCCCTTGTCTCTGTCTCTGGATGTGTGCCTGTTCCTGTCTCTGTCTCTGTCTCTGTCTCTGTCTCTGCCTCTGTCTGTGTCTCTGTCTCTGTCTCTGTCCCTGTCTCTGTCTCTCTCTCTGTCTCTGTCCCTGTCTCTGTCTCTGTCTATGTCTCTGTGTCTTTGCCGCTGTCTCTGTGTCTGTGTCTCTGTCTCTGTGTCGCCTTCCTCTGTGTCTCTGTCTCTGTCTTTGTCTCTGTCTCTGTCTCTGTCTCTGTCTCTGTCTCTGTGTCTGTCTCTGTCTCTGTCTCTGTCTCTGTCTCTGTCTCTGTCTCTGTCTCTGTTCCTGTCTCTGTCTCTGTCTCTGTCTCTGTCTCTGTCTCTGTATTCGTCTCTGTCTGTGTCTCTGTCCATGTCTCCGTTCCTGTCTCTGTCTCTGTCCCTGTCTCTGTCTCTGTCTCTGTCTCTGTCCGTGTCTCTCCGTCTGTGTCGGTCTCTGTCTCTGTCCCTTGTCTCTGTCTCTGTCTCTGTCTCTGTCTCTGTCCGTGTCTCTGTCTCTGTCTCTGTCTCTGTCTCTGTTCCTGTCTCTGTCTCTGTCTCTGTCTCTGTCTCTGTGTCTGTCTCTGTCTCTGTCTCTGTCTCTGTCTCTGTCTCTGTCTCTGTCTCTGTCTCTGTCTCTGTCTCTGTCTCTGTCTCTGTCTCTGTCTCTGTCTCTGTCTCTGTCTCTGTCTCTGTCTCTGTCTCTGTCTCTGTCTCTGTCTCTGTCTCTGTCTCTGTCTTCGTCTCTGTCAGTGTCTCTGTCCATGTCTCCGTTCCTGTCTCTGTCTCTGTCCCTGTCTCTGTCTCTGTCTCTGTCTCTGTCTCTGTCTCCGTCTCTGTCCGTGTCTCTGTCTCTGTCTCTGTCTCTGTCTCTGTTCCTGTCTCTGTCTCTGTCTCTGTCTCTGTCTCTGTCTCCGTCTCTGTCCGTGTCTCTGTCTCTGTCTCTGTCTCTGTCTCTGTTCCTGTCTCTGTCTCTGTCTCTGTCTCTGTCTCTGTCTCTGTCTCTGTCTCTGTCTCTGTCTCTGTCTCTGTCTCTGTCTCTGTCTCTGTCTCTGTCTCTGTCTCTGTCTCTGTCTCTGTCTCTGTCTCTGTCCCTTGTCTCTGTCTCTGTCTCTGTCCGTGTCTCTGCGTCTGTCTCGGTCTCCGTCTCTGTCCCTTGTCTCTGTCTCTGTATGTGTGTCTGTTCCTGTCTCTGTCTCTGTCTCCATCTCTGTCTGTATCTCTGTCTGTATCTCTGTCTCTGTCTCTGTCTCTGTCTCTGTCTCTGTCTCTGTCTCTGTCTCTGTCTCTGTCTCTGTCTCTGTCTCTGTCTCTGTCTCTGTCTCTGTCTCTGTCTCTGTCTCTGTCTCTGTCTCTGTCTCTGTCTCTGCCTCTGTCTCTGTATTCGTCTCTGTCTGTGTCTCTGTCCATGTCTCCGTTCCTGTCTCTGTCTCTGTCCCTGTCTCTGTCTCTGTCTCTGTCTCTGTCCGTGTCTCTCCGTCTGTGTCGGTCTCTGTCTCTGTCCCTTGTCTCTGTCTCTGTCTCTGTCTCTGTCTCTGTCCGTGTCTCTGTCTCTGTCTCTGTCTCTGTCTCTGTTCCTGTCTCTGTCTCTGTCTCTGTCTCTGTCTCCGTCTCTGTCTCTGTCTCTGTCTCTGTCTCTGTGTCTGTCTCTGTCTCTGTCTCTGTCTCTGTCTCTGTCTCTGTCTCTGTCTCTGTCTCTGTCTCTGTCTCTGTCTCTGTCTCTGTCTCTGTCTCTGTCTCTGTCTCTGTCTCTGTCTCTGTCTCTGTCTCTGTCTCTGTCTCTGTCTCTGTCTCTGTCTCTGTCTCTGTCTTCGTCTCTGTCAGTGTCTCTGTCCATGTCTCCGTTCCTGTCTCTGTCTCTGTCCCTGTCTCTGTCTCTGTCTCTGTCTCTGTCTCTGTCTCCGTCTCTGTCCGTGTCTCTGTCTCTGTCTCTGTCTCTGTCTCTGTTCCTGTCTCTGTCTCTGTCTCTGTCTCTGTCTCTGTCTCTGTCTCTGTCTCTGTCTCTGTCTCTGTCTCTGTCTCTGTCTCTGTCTCTGTCTCTGTCTCTGTCTCTGTCTCTGTCTCTGTCTCTGTCTCTGTCTCTGTCTCTGTCTCTGTCTCTGTCTGTGTCTCTGCGCCTGTCTTGGTCTCTGTCTCTGTGCCTTGTCTCTGTCTCTGTATGTGTGTCTGTTCCTGTCTCTGTCTCTGTCTCTGTCTCTGTCTCTGTCTGTAACTCTATATCTGTCTCTGTCTCTGTCTCTGTCTCTGTCCCTGTCTCTGTCTCTGTCTCTGTCTCTGTCTCTGTTCCTGTATCTGTCTCTGTCTCTGTCTCTGTCTCTGTCTCTGTCTCTGTCTCTGTCTCTGTCTCTGTCTCTGTCTCTGTCTCTGTCTCTGTCTCTGTCTCTGTCTCTGTCTCTGTCTCTGTCTCTGTCTCTGTCTCTGTCTCTGTCTCTGTCTCTGTCTCTGTCTCTGTCTCTGTCTCTGTCTCTGTCCCTTGTCTCTGTCTCTGTCTCTGTCCGTGTCTCTGCGTCTGTCTCGGTCTCCGTCTCTGTCCCTTGTCTCTGTCTCTGTATGTGTGTCTGTTCCTGTCTCTGTCTCTGTCTCCATCTCTGTCTGTATCTCTGTCTGTATCTCTGTCTCTGTCTCTGTCTCTGTCTGTGTCTCTATCTCTGTCTCTGTCTCTGTCTCTGTCTCTGTCTCTGTCTCTGTCTCTGTCTCTGTCTCTGTCTCTGTCTCTGTCTCCGTTCCTGTCTCTGTCTCTGTCCCTGTCTCTGTCTCTGTCTCTGTCTCTGTCTCTGTCTCTGTCTCTGTCTCCGTTCCTGTCTCTGTCTCTGTCCCTGTCTCTGTCTCTGTCTCTGTCTCTGTCTCTGTCCGTGTCTCTCCGTCTGTCACGGTCTCTGTCTCTGTCCCTTGTCTCTGTCTCTGTCTCTGTCTCTGTCTCTGTCTCTGTCTCTGTCTCTGTCTCTGTCTCTGTCTCTGTCTCTGTCTCTGTCTCTGCCTCTGTCTCTGTCTCTGTCTCTGTCCCTGTCTCTGTCTCTGTCTCTGTCTCTGTCCCTGTCTCTGTCTCTGTCTATGTCTCTGTGTCTTTGCCGCTGTCTCTGTGTCTGTGTCTCTGTCTCTGTGTCGCCTTCCTCTGTGTCTCTGTCTCTGTCTTTGTCTCTGTCTCTGTCTCTGTCTCTGTCTCTGTCTCTGTGTCTGTCTCTGTCTCTGTCTCTGTCTCTGTCTCTGTTCCTGTCTCTGCCTCTGTCTCTGTCTCTGTCTCTGTCTCTGTATTCGTCTCTGTCTGTGTCTCTGTCCATGTCTCCGTTCCTGTCTCTGTCTCTGTCCCTGTCTCTGTCTCTGTCTCTGTCTCTGTCCGTGTCTCTCCGTCTGTGTCGGTCTCTGTCTCTGTCCCTTGTCTCTGTCTCTGTCTCTGTCTCTGTCTCTGTCCGTGTCTCTGTCTCTGTCTCTGTCTCTGTCTCCGTCTCTGTCCGTGTCTCTGTCTCTGTCTCTGTCTCTGTCTCTGTTCCTGTCTCTGTCTCTGTCTCTGTCTCTGTCTCTGTCTCTGTCTCTGTCTCTGTCTCTGTCTCTGTCTCTGTATCTGTCTCTGTCTCTGTCTCTGTCTCTGTCTCTGTCTCTGTCTCTGTCTCTGTCTCTGTCTCTGTCTCTGTCTCTGTCTCTGTCTCTGTCTCTGTCTCTGTCTCTGTCTCTGTCTCTGTCTCTGTCTCTGTCCGTGTCTCTGCGCCTGTCTCGGCCTCTGTCTCTGTGCCTTGTCTCTGTCTCTGTATGTGTGTCTGTTCCTGTCTCTGTCTCTGTCTCTGTCTCTGTCTCTGTCTGTAACTCTATATCTGTCTCTGTCTCTGTCTCTGTCTCTGTCCCTGTCTCTGTCTCTGTCTCTGTCTCTGTCTCTGTTCCTGTATCTGTCTCTGTCTCTGTCTCTGTCTCTGTCTCTGTCTCTGTCTCTGTCTCTGTCTCTGTCTCTGTCTCTGTCTCTGTCCGTGTCTCTGCGTCTGTCACGGTCTCCGTCTCTGTCCCTTGTCTCTGTCTCTGTATGTGTGTCTGTTCCTGTCTCTGTCTCTGTCTCCATCTCTGTCTGTATCTCTGTCTGTATCTCTGTCTCTGTCTCTGTCTCTGTCTGTGTCTCTATCTCTGTCTCTGTCTCTGTCTCTGTCTCTGTCTCTGTCTCTGTCTCTGTCTCTGTCTCTGTCTCTGTCTCTGTCTCTGTCTCTGTCTCTGTCTCTGTCTCTGTCTCTGTCTCTGTCTCTGTCTCTGTCTCTGTCTCTGTCTCTGTCTCTGTCTCTGTCTCTGTCTCTGTCTCTGTCTCTGTCTCTGTCTCTGTCTCTGTCTCTGTCTCTGTCTCTGTCTCTGTCTCTGTCTCTGTCTCTGTCTCTGTCTCTGTCTCTGTCTCTGTCTCTGTCTCTGTCTCTGTCTCTGTCTCTGTCTCTGTCTCTGTCTCTGTCTCTGTCTCTGTCTCTGTCTCTGTCTCTGTCTCTGTCTCTGTCTCCGTTCCTGTCTCTGTCTCTGCCCCTGTCTCTGTCTCTGTCTCTGTCTCTGTCTCTGTCTCTGTCTCTGTCTCCGTTCCTGTCTCTGTCTCTGTCCCTGTCTCTGTCTCTGTCTCTGTCTCTGTCTCTGTCCGTGTCTCTCCGTCTGTCACGGTCTCTGTCTCTGTCCCTTGTCTCTGTCTCTGTCTCTGTCTCTGTCTCTGTCTCATTCTCTCTCCGTGTCTCTCCGTCTGTCACGGTCTCTGTCTCTGTCCCTTGTCTCTGTCTCTGTCTCTGTCTCTGTCTCTGTCTCTGTCTCTGTCTTTGTCTCTGTCTCTGTCTCTGTCTCTGTCTCTGTCTCTGTCTCTGTCTCTGTCTCTGTCTCTGTCCGTGTCTCTGCGTCTGTCTCGGTCTCTGTCTCTGTCCCTTGTCTCTGTCTCTGTATGTGTGTCTGTTCCTGTCTCTGTCTCTGTCTCTGTCTGTAACTCTATATCTGTCTCTGTCTCTGTCTCTGTCTCTGTCCCTGTCTCTGTCTCTGTCTCTGTCTCTGTCTCTGTTCCTGTATCTGTCTCTGTCTCTGTCTCTGTCTCTGTCTCTGTCTCTGTCTCTGTCTCTGTCTCTGTCTCTGTCTCTGTCTCTGTCTCTGTCCGTGTCTCTGCGTCTGTCTCGGTCTCCGTCTCTGTCCCTTGTCTCTGTCTCTGTATGTGTGTCTGTTCCTGTCTCTGTCTCTGTCTCCATCTCTGTCTGTATCTCTGTCTGTATCTCTGTCTCTGTCTCTGTCTCTGTCTCTGTCTCTGTCTCTGTCTCTGTCTCTGTCTCTGTCTCTGTCTCTGTCTCTGTCTCTGTCTCTGTCTCTGTCTCTGTCTCTGTCTCTGTCTCTGTCTCTGTCTCTGTCTCTGTCTCTGTCTCTGCCTCTGTCTCTGTATTCGTCTCTGTCTGTGTCTCTGTCCATGTCTCCGTTCCTGTCTCTGTCTCTGTCCCTGTCTCTGTCTCTGTCTCTGTCTCTGTCCGTGTCTCTCCGTCTGTGTCGGTCTCTGTCTCTGTCCCTTGTCTCTGTCTCTGTCTCTGTCTCTGTCTCTGTCCGTGTCTCTGTCTCTGTCTCTGTCTCTGTCTCTGTTCCTGTCTCTGTCTCTGTCTCTGTCTCTGTCTCCGTCTCTGTCTCTGTCTCTGTCTCTGTCTCTGTGTCTGTCTCTGTCTCTGTCTCTGTCTCTGTCTCTGTCTCTGTCTCTGTCTCTGTCTCTGTCTCTGTCTCTGTCTCTGTCTCTGTCTCTGTCTCTGTCTCTGTCTCTGTCTCTGTCTCTGTCTCTGTCTCTGTCTCTGTCTCTGTCTCTGTCTCTGTCTCTGTCTTCGTCTCTGTCAGTGTCTCTGTCCATGTCTCCGTTCCTGTCTCTGTCTCTGTCCCTGTCTCTGTCTCTGTCTCTGTCTCTGTCTCTGTCTCCGTCTCTGTCCGTGTCTCTGTCTCTGTCTCTGTCTCTGTCTCTGTTCCTGTCTCTGTCTCTGTCTCTGTCTCTGTCTCTGTCTCTGTCTCTGTCTCTGTCTCTGTCTCTGTCTCTGTCTCTGTCTCTGTCTCTGTCTCTGTCTCTGTCTCTGTCTCTGTCTCTGTCTCTGTCTCTGTCTCTGTCTCTGTCTCTGTCTCTGTCTGTGTCTCTGCGCCTGTCTTGGTCTCTGTCTCTGTGCCTTGTCTCTGTCTCTGTATGTGTGTCTGTTCCTGTCTCTGTCTCTGTCTCTGTCTCTGTCTCTGTCTGTAACTCTATATCTGTCTCTGTCTCTGTCTCTGTCTCTGTCCCTGTCTCTGTCTCTGTCTCTGTCTCTGTCTCTGTTCCTGTATCTGTCTCTGTCTCTGTCTCTGTCTCTGTCTCTGTCTCTGTCTCTGTCTCTGTCTCTGTCTCTGTCTCTGTCTCTGTCTCTGTCTCTGTCTCTGTCTCTGTCTCTGTCTCTGTCTCTGTCTCTGTCTCTGTCTCTGTCTCTGTCTCTGTCTCTGTCTCTGTCTCTGTCTCTGTCTCTGTCCCTTGTCTCTGTCTCTGTCTCTGTCCGTGTCTCTGCGTCTGTCTCGGTCTCCGTCTCTGTCCCTTGTCTCTGTCTCTGTATGTGTGTCTGTTCCTGTCTCTGTCTCTGTCTCCATCTCTGTCTGTATCTCTGTCTGTATCTCTGTCTCTGTCTCTGTCTCTGTCTGTGTCTCTATCTCTGTCTCTGTCTCTGTCTCTGTCTCTGTCTCTGTCTCTGTCTCTGTCTCTGTCTCTGTCTCTGTCTCTGTCTCCGTTCCTGTCTCTGTCTCTGTCCCTGTCTCTGTCTCTGTCTCTGTCTCTGTCTCTGTCTCTGTCTCTGTCTCCGTTCCTGTCTCTGTCTCTGTCCCTGTCTCTGTCTCTGTCTCTGTCTCTGTCTCTGTCCGTGTCTCTCCGTCTGTCACGGTCTCTGTCTCTGTCCCTTGTCTCTGTCTCTGTCTCTGTCTCTGTCTCTGTCTCTGTCTCTGTCTCTGTCTCTGTCTCTGTCTCTGTCTCTGTCTCTGTCTCTGCCTCTGTCTCTGTCTCTGTCTCTGTCCCTGTCTCTGTCTCTGTCTCTGTCTCTGTCCCTGTCTCTGTCTCTGTCTATGTCTCTGTGTCTTTGCCGCTGTCTCTGTGTCTGTGTCTCTGTCTCTGTGTCGCCTTCCTCTGTGTCTCTGTCTCTGTCTTTGTCTCTGTCTCTGTCTCTGTCTCTGTCTCTGTCTCTGTCTCTGTGTCTGTCTCTGTCTCTGTCTCTGTCTCTGTCTCTGTTCCTGTCTCTGCCTCTGTCTCTGTCTCTGTCTCTGTCTCTGTATTCGTCTCTGTCTGTGTCTCTGTCCATGTCTCCGTTCCTGTCTCTGTCTCTGTCCCTGTCTCTGTCTCTGTCTCTGTCTCTGTCCGTGTCTCTCCGTCTGTGTCGGTCTCTGTCTCTGTCCCTTGTCTCTGTCTCTGTCTCTGTCTCTGTCTCTGTCCGTGTCTCTGTCTCTGTCTCTGTCTCTGTCTCCGTCTCTGTCCGTGTCTCTGTCTCTGTCTCTGTCTCTGTCTCTGTTCCTGTCTCTGTCTCTGTCTCTGTCTCTGTCTCTGTCTCTGTCTCTGTCTCTGTCTCTGTCTCTGTCTCTGTATCTGTCTCTGTCTCTGTCTCTGTCTCTGTCTCTGTCTCTGTCTCTGTCTCTGTCTCTGTCTCTGTCTCTGTCTCTGTCTCTGTCTCTGTCTCTGTCTCTGTCTCTGTCTCTGTCCGTGTCTCTGCGCCTGTCTCGGCCTCTGTCTCTGTGCCTTGTCTCTGTCTCTGTATGTGTGTCTGTTCCTGTCTCTGTCTCTGTCTCTGTCTCTGTCTCTGTCTGTAACTCTATATCTGTCTCTGTCTCTGTCTCTGTCTCTGTCCCTGTCTCTGTCTCTGTCTCTGTCTCTGTCTCTGTTCCTGTATCTGTCTCTGTCTCTGTCTCTGTCTCTGTCTCTGTCTCTGTCTCTGTCTCTGTCTCTGTCTCTGTCTCTGTCTCTGTCCGTGTCTCTGCGTCTGTCACGGTCTCCGTCTCTGTCCCTTGTCTCTGTCTCTGTATGTGTGTCTGTTCCTGTCTCTGTCTCTGTCTCCATCTCTGTCTGTATCTCTGTCTGTATCTCTGTCTCTGTCTCTGTCTCTGTCTGTGTCTCTATCTCTGTCTCTGTCTCTGTCTCTGTCTCTGTCTCTGTCTCTGTCTCTGTCTCTGTCTCTGTCTCTGTCTCTGTCTCTGTCTCTGTCTCTGTCTCTGTCTCTGTCTCTGTCTCTGTCTCTGTCTCTGTCTCTGTCTCTGTCTCTGTCTCTGTCTCTGTCTCTGTCTCTGTCTCTGTCTCTGTCTCTGTCTCTGTCTCTGTCTCTGTCTCTGTCTCTGTCTCTGTCTCTGTCTCTGTCTCTGTCTCTGTCTCTGTCTCTGTCTCTGTCTCTGTCTCTGTCTCTGTCTCTGTCTCTGTCTCTGTCTCTGTCTCTGTCTCTGTCTCTGTCTCTGTCTCTGTCTCTGTCTCTGTCTCCGTTCCTGTCTCTGTCTCTGCCCCTGTCTCTGTCTCTGTCTCTGTCTCTGTCTCTGTCTCTGTCTCTGTCTCCGTTCCTGTCTCTGTCTCTGTCCCTGTCTCTGTCTCTGTCTCTGTCTCTGTCTCTGTCCGTGTCTCTCCGTCTGTCACGGTCTCTGTCTCTGTCCCTTGTCTCTGTCTCTGTCTCTGTCTCTGTCTCTGTCTCATTCTCTCTCCGTGTCTCTCCGTCTGTCACGGTCTCTGTCTCTGTCCCTTGTCTCTGTCTCTGTCTCTGTCTCTGTCTCTGTCTCTGTCTCTGTCTTTGTCTCTGTCTCTGTCTCTGTCTCTGTCTCTGTCTCTGTCTCTGTCTCTGTCTCTGTCTCTGTCCGTGTCTCTGCGTCTGTCTCGGTCTCTGTCTCTGTCCCTTGTCTCTGTCTCTGTATGTGTGTCTGTTCCTGTCTCTGTCTCTGTCTCTGTCTGTAACTCTATATCTGTCTCTGTCTCTGTCTCTGTCTCTGTCCCTGTCTCTGTCTCTGTCTCTGTCTCTGTCTCTGTTCCTGTATCTGTCTCTGTCTCTGTCTCTGTCTCTGTCTCTGTCTCTGTCTCTGTCTCTGTCTCTGTCTCTGTCTCTGTCTCTGTCTCTGTCCGTGTCTCTGCGTCTGTCTCGGTCTCCGTCTCTGTCCCTTGTCTCTGTCTCTGTATGTGTGTCTGTTCCTGTCTCTGTCTCTGTCTCCATCTCTGTCTGTATCTCTGTCTGTATCTCTGTCTCTGTCTCTGTCTCTGTCTGTGTCTCTATCTCTGTCTCTGTCTCTGTCTCTGTCTCTGTCTCTGTCTCTGTCTCTGTCTCTGTCTCTGTCTCTGTCTCTGTCTCTGTCTCTGTCTCTGTCTCTGTCTCTGTCTCTGTCTCTGTCTCTGTCTCTGTCTCTGTCTCTGTCTCTGTCTCTGTCTCTGTCTCTGTCTCTGTCTCTGTCTCTGTCTCTGTCTCTGTCTCTGTCTCTGTCTCTGTCTCTGTCTCTGTCTCTGTCTCTGTCTCTGTCTCTGTCTCTGTCTCTGTCTCTGTCTCTGTCTCTGTCTCTGTCTCTGTCTCTGTCTCCGTTCCTGTCTTTGTCTCTGCCCCTGTCTCTGTCTCTGTCTCTGTCTCTGTCTCTGTCTCTGTCTCTGTCTCCGTTCCTGTCTCTGTCTCTGTCCCTGTCTCTGTCTCTGTCTCTGTCTCTGTCTCTGTCCGTGTCTCTCCGTCTGTCACGGTCTCTGTCTCTGTCCCTTGTCTCTGTCTCTGTCTCTGTCTCTGTCTCTGTCTCATTCTCTCTCCGTGTCTCTCCGTCTGTCACGGTCTCTGTCTCTGTCCCTTGTCTCTGTCTCTGTCTCTGTCTCTGTCTCTGTCTCTGTCTCTGTCTTTGTCTCTGTCTCTGTCTCTGTCTCTGTCTCTGTCTCTGTCTCTGTCTCTGTCTCTGTCCGTGTCTCTGCGTCTGTCTCGGTCTCTGTCTCTGTCCCTTGTCTCTGTCTCTGTATGTGTGTCTGTTCCTGTCTCTGTCTCTGTCTCTGTCTGTAACTCTATCTCTGTCTCTGTCTCTGTCTCTGTCTCTGCGTCTGTCTCGGTCTCTGTCTCTGTCCCTTGTCTCTGTCTCTGTATCTGTCTCTGTCTCTGTCTCTGTCTCTGTCTCTGTCTCTGTCTCTGTCTCTGTCTCTGTCTCTGTCTCTGTCTATGTCTCTGTCTCTGTCTCTGTCTCTGTCTCTGTCTCTGTCTCTGTCTCTGTCTCTGTCTCTGTCTCTGTCTCTGTCTCTGTCTCTGTCTATGTCTCTGTGTCTTTGCCGCTGTCTCTGTGTCTGTGTCTCTGTCTCTGTGTCGCCTTCCTCTGTGTCTCTGTCTCTGTCTTTGTCTCTGGCTCTGTCTCTGTCTCTGTCTCTGTCTCTGTCTCTGTCTCTGTCTCTGTCTCTGTCTCTGTCTCTGTCTCTGTCTCTGTCTCTGTCTCTGTCTCTGTCTCTGGCTCTGTCTCTGTCCCTGTCTCTGTCTCTGTCTCTGTCTCTGTTTTCGTCTCTGTCTGTGTCTCTGTCCATGTCTCCGTTCCTGTCTCTGTCTCTGTCCCTGCCTCTGTCTCTGTCTCTGTCTCTGTCTCTGTCCGTGTCTCTCCGTCTGTGTCGGTCTCTGTCTCTGTCCCTTGTCTCTGTCTCTGTCTCTGTCCGTGTCTCTGCGTCTGTCTCGGTCTCCGTCTCTGTATGTGTGTCTGTTCCTGTCTCTTTCTCTGTCTCCATCTCTGTCTGTATCTCTGTCTGTATCTCTGTCTGTATCTCTGTCTCTGTCTCTGTCTCTGTCTTCGTCTCTGTCTGTGTCTCTGTCCATGTCTCCGTTCCTGTCTCTGTCTCTGTCCCTGTCTCTGTCTCTGTCTCTGTCTCTGTCTCTGTCTCTGTCTCTGTCTCTGTTCCTGTCTCTGTCTCTGTCTCTGTCTCTGTCTCTGTCTCTGTCTGTGTCTCTGTCCATGTCTCCGTTCCTGTCTCTGTGTCTGTCCCTGTCTCTGTCTCTGTCTCTGTCTCTGTCTCTGTCTCTGTCCGTGTCTCTCCGTCTGTGCCGGTCTCTGTCTCTGTCCCTTGTCTCTGTCTCTGTCTCGGTCTCCGTCTCTGTCCCTTGTCTCTGTCTCTGTATGTGTGTCTGTGCCTGTCTCTGTCTCTGTCTCCATCTCTGTCTGTATCTCTGTCTGTATCTCTGTCTCTGTCTCTGTCTCTGTCTGTGTCTCTATCTCTGTCTCTGTCTCTGTCTCTGTCTCTGTCTCTGTCTCTGTCTCCGTCTCTGTCTCTGTCTCTGTCTCTGTCTCTGTCTCTGTCTCTGTCTCTGTCTCTGTCTCTGTCTCTGTCTCTGTCTCTGTCTCTGTCTCTGTCTCTGTCCGTGTCTCTGCGCCTGTCTCGGCCTCTGTCTCTGTGCCTTGTCTCTGTCTCTGTATGTGTGTCTGTTCCTGTCTCTGTCTCTGTCTCTGTCTCTGTCTCTGTCTGTAACTCTATATCTGTCTCTGTCTCTGTCTCTGTCTCTGTCCCTGTCTCTGTCTCTGTCTCTGTCTCTGTCTCTGTTCCTGTATCTGTCTCTGTCTCTGTCTCTGTCTCTGTCTCTGTCTCTGTCTCTGTCTCTGTCTCTGTCTCTGTCTCTGTCCCTGTCCGTGTCTCTGCGTCTGTCACGGTCTCCGTCTCTGTCCCTTGTCTCTGTCTCTGTATGTGTGTCTGTTCCTGTCTCTGTCTCTGTCTCCATCTCTGTCTGTATCTCTGTCTGTATCTCTGTCTCTGTCTCTGTCTCTGTCTGTGTCTCTATCTCTGTCTCTGTCTCTGTCTCTGTCTCTGTCTCTGTCTCTGTCTCTGTCTCTGTCTCTGTCTCTGTCTCTGTCTCTGTCTCTGTCTCTGTCTCTGTCTCTGTCTCTGTCTCTGTCTCTGTCTCTGTCTCTGTCTCTGTCTCTGTCTCTGTCTCTGTCTCTGTCTCTGTCTCTGTCTCTGTCTCTGTCTCTGTCTCTGTCTCTGTCTCTGTCTCTGTCTCTGTCTCTGTCCCTGTCTCTGTCTCTGTCTCTGTCTCTGTCTCTGTCTCTGTCTCTGTCTCTGTCTCTGTCTCTGTCTCTGTCTCTGTCTCTGTCTCTGTCTCTGTCTCTGTCTCTGTCTCTGTCTCCGTTCCTGTCTCTGTCTCTGCCCCTGTCTCTGTCTCTGTCTCTGTCTCTGTCTCTGTCTCTGTCTCTGTCTCCGTTCCTGTCTCTGTCTCTGTCCCTGTCTCTGTCTCTGTCTCTGTCTCTGTCTCTGTCCGTGTCTCTCCGTCTGTCACGGTCTCTGTCTCTGTCCCTTGTCTCTGTCTCTGTCTCTGTCTCTGTCTCTGTCTCATTCTCTCTCCGTGTCTCTCCGTCTGTCACGGTCTCTGTCTCTGTCCCTTGTCTCTGTCTCTGTCTCTGTCTCTGTCTCTGTCTCTGTCTCTGTCTTTGTCTCTGTCTCTGTCTCTGTCTCTGTCTCTGTCTCTGTCTCTGTCTCTGTCTCTGTCTCTGTCCGTGTCTCTGCGTCTGTCTCGGTCTCTGTCTCTGTCCCTTGTCTCTGTCTCTGTATGTGTGTCTGTTCCTGTCTCTGTCTCTGTCTCTGTCTGTAACTCTATATCTGTCTCTGTCTCTGTCTCTGTCTCTGTCCCTGTCTCTGTCTCTGTCTCTGTCTCTGTCTCTGTTCCTGTATCTGTCTCTGTCTCTGTCTCTGTCTCTGTCTCTGTCTCTGTCTCTGTCTCTGTCTCTGTCTCTGTCTCTGTCTCTGTCTCTGTCCGTGTCTCTGCGTCTGTCTCGGTCTCCGTCTCTGTCCCTTGTCTCTGTCTCTGTATGTGTGTCTGTTCCTGTCTCTGTCTCTGTCTCCATCTCTGTCTGTATCTCTGTCTGTATCTCTGTCTCTGTCTCTGTCTCTGTCTGTGTCTCTATCTCTGTCTCTGTCTCTGTCTCTGTCTCTGTCTCTGTCTCTGTCTCTGTCTCTGTCTCTGTCTCTGTCTCTGTCTCTGTCTCTGTCTCTGTCTCTGTCTCTGTCTCTGTCTCTGTCTCTGTCTCTGTCTCTGTCTCTGTCTCTGTCTCTGTCTCTGTCTCTGTCTCTGTCTCTGTCTCTGTCTCTGTCTCTGTCTCTGTCTCTGTCTCTGTCTCTGTCTCTGTCTCTGTCTCTGTCTCTGTCTCTGTCTCTGTCTCTGTCTCTGTCTCTGTCTCTGTCTCTGTCTCTGTCTCTGTCTCTGTCTCTGTCTCTGTCTCCGTTCCTGTCTTTGTCTCTGCCCCTGTCTCTGTCTCTGTCTCTGTCTCTGTCTCTGTCTCTGTCTCTGTCTCCGTTCCTGTCTCTGTCTCTGTCCCTGTCTCTGTCTCTGTCTCTGTCTCTGTCTCTGTCCGTGTCTCTCCGTCTGTCACGGTCTCTGTCTCTGTCCCTTGTCTCTGTCTCTGTCTCTGTCTCTGTCTCTGTCTCATTCTCTCTCCGTGTCTCTCCGTCTGTCACGGTCTCTGTCTCTGTCCCTTGTCTCTGTCTCTGTCTCTGTCTCTGTCTCTGTCTCTGTCTCTGTCTTTGTCTCTGTCTCTGTCTCTGTCTCTGTCTCTGTATGTGTGTCTGTTCCTGTCTCTGTCTCTGTCTCTGTCTGTAACTCTATCTCTGTCTCTGTCTCTGTCTCTGTCTCTGCGTCTGTCTCGGTCTCTGTCTCTGTCCCTTGTCTCTGTCTCTGTATCTGTCTCTGTCTCTGTCTCTGTCTCTGTCTCTGTCTCTGTCTCTGTCTCTGTCTCTGTCTCTGTCTCTGTCTATGTCTCTGTCTCTGTCTCTGTCTCTGTCTCTGTCTCTGTCTCTGTCTCTGTCTCTGTCTCTGTCTCTGTCTCTGTCTCTGTCTCTGTCTATGTCTCTGTGTCTTTGCCGCTGTCTCTGTGTCTGTGTCTCTGTCTCTGTGTCGCCTTCCTCTGTGTCTCTGTCTCTGTCTTTGTCTCTGGCTCTGTCTCTGTCTCTGTCTCTGTCTCTGTCTCTGTCTCTGTCTCTGTCTCTGTCTCTGTCTCTGTCTCTGTCTCTGTCTCTGTCTCTGGCTCTGTCTCTGTCCCTGTCTCTGTCTCTGTCTCTGTCTCTGTTTTCGTCTCTGTCTGTGTCTCTGTCCATGTCTCCGTTCCTGTCTCTGTCTCTGTCCCTGCCTCTGTCTCTGTCTCTGTCTCTGTCTCTGTCCGTGTCTCTCCGTCTGTGTCGGTCTCTGTCTCTGTCCCTTGTCTCTGTCTCTGTCTCTGTCCGTGTCTCTGCGTCTGTCTCGGTCTCCGTCTCTGTATGTGTGTCTGTTCCTGTCTCTTTCTCTGTCTCCATCTCTGTCTGTATCTCTGTCTGTATCTCTGTCTCTGTCTCTGTCTCTGTCTTCGTCTCTGTCTGTGTCTCTGTCCATGTCTCCGTTCCTGTCTCTGTCTCTGTCCCTGTCTCTGTCTCTGTCTCTGTCTCTGTCTCTGTCTCTGTCTCTGTCTCTGTTCCTGTCTCTGTCTCTGTCTCTGTCTCTGTCTCTGTCTCTGTCTGTGTCTCTGTCCATGTCTCCGTTCCTGTCTCTGTGTCTGTCCCTGTCTCTGTCTCTGTCTCTGTCTCTGTCTCTGTCTCTGTCCGTGTCTCTCCGTCTGTGCCGGTCTCTGTCTCTGTCCCTTGTCTCTGTCTCTGTCTCGGTCTCCGTCTCTGTCCCTTGTCTCTGTCTCTGTATGTGTGTCTGTGCCTGTCTCTGTCTCTGTCTCCATCTCTGTCTGTATCTCTGTCTGTATCTCTGTCTCTGTCTCTGTCTCTGTCTGTGTCTCTATCTCTGTCTCTGTCTCTGTCTCTGTCTCTGTCTCTGTCTCTGTCTCCGTCTCTGTCTCTGTCTCTGTCTCTGTCTCTGTCTCTGTCTCTGTCTCTGTCTCTGTCTCTGTCTCTGTCTCTGTCTCTGTCTCTGTCTCTGTCTCTGTCTCTGTCTCTGTCTCTGTGTCTGTCTCTGTCTCTGTCTCTGTCTCTGTCTCTGTCTCTGTCTCTGTCTCTGTCTCTGTCTCTGTCTCTGTCTCTGTCTCTGTCTCTGTCTCTGTCTCTGTCTCTGTCTCTGTCTCTGTCTCTGTCTCTGTCTCTGTCTTCGTCTCTGTCTGTGTCTCTGTCCATGTCTCCGTTCCTGTCTCTGTCTCTGTCCCTGCCTCTGTCTCTGTCTCTGTCTCTGTCTCTGTCCGTGTCTCTCCGTCTGTGTCGGTCTCTGTCTCTGTCCCTTGTCTCTGTCTCTGTCTCTGTCTCTGTCTCTGTCTCTGTCTCTGTCTCTGTCTCTGTTCCTGTCTCTGTCTCTGTCTCTGTCTCTGTCTCTGCCTCTGTCTCTGTTTTCGTCTCTGTCTGTGTCTCTGTCCATGTCTCCGTTCCTGTCTCTGTCTCTGTCCCTGTCTCTGTCTCTGTCTCTGTCTCTGTCTCTGTCCGTGTCTCTCCGTCTGTGTCGGTCTCTGTCTCTGTCCCTTGTCTCTGTCTCTGTCTCTGTCCGTGTCTCTGCGTCTGTCTCGGTCTCCGTCTCTGTCCCTTGTCTCTGTCTCTGTATGTGTGTCTGTTCCTGTCTCTGTCTCTGTCTCCATCTCTGTCTGTATCTCTGTCTGTATCTCTGTCTCTGTCTCTGTCTCTGTCTGTGTCTCTATCTCTGTCTCTGTCTCTGTCTCTGTCTCTGTCTCTGTCTCTGTCTCTGTCTCTGTCTCTGTCTCTGTCTCTGTCTCTGTCTCTGTCTCTGTCTCTGTCTCTGTCTCTGTCTCTGTCTCTGTCTTTGTCTCTGTCTCTGTCTCTGTCTCTGTCTCTGTCTCTGTCTCTGTCTCTGCCTCTGTCTCTGTCTCTGTCTCTGTCTCTGTCTCTGTCTCTGTCTCTGTCTCTGTCTCTGTCTCTGTCTCTGTCTCTGTCTCTGTCTCTGTCTCTGTCTCTGTCTCTGTCTCTGTCTCTGTCTCTGTCTCTGTCTCTGTCTCTGTCTCTGTCCGTGTCTCTGCGTCTGTCTCGGTCTCTGTCTCCGTGCCTTGTCTCTGTCTCTGTATGTGTGTCTGTTCCTGTCTCTGTCTCTGTCTCTGTCTCTGTCTCTGTCTCTGTCTGTAACTCTATATCTGTCTCTGTCTCTGTCTCTGTCTCTGTCCCTGTCTCTGTCTCTGTCTCTGTCTCTGTCTCTGTCTCTGTCTCTGTCTCTGTCTCTGTCCCTGTCTCTGTCTCTGTCTCTGTCTCTGTCTTTGTCTCTGTCTCTGTCTCTGTCTCTGTCTCTGTCTCTGTCTCTGTCTCTGTCTCTGTCTCTGTCTCTGTCTCTGTCTCTGTCTCTGTCTCTGTCTCTGTCTCTGTCCCTGTCTCTGTCTCTGTCTCTGTCTCTGTCTCTGCCTCTGTCTCTGTCTCTGTCTCTGTCTCTGTCTCTGTCTCTGTCTCTGTCTCTGTCTCTGTCTCTGTCTCTGTCTCTGTCTCTGTCTCTGTCTCTGGCTCTGTCTCTGTCTCTGTCTCTGTTCCTGTCTCTGTCTCTGTCTTTGTCTCTGTCCATGTCTCTGTTCCTGTCTCTGTCTCTGTCTCTGTCTCTGTCTCTGTGTCTGTCTCTGTCGCTGTCTCTGTCCGTGTCTCTGCGTCTGTCTCGGTCTCCGTCTCTGTCTCTGTCTCTGTCTCTGTCTCTGTCTGTGTCTCTGTCCATGTCTCTGTTCCTGTCTCTGTCTCTGTCTCTGTCTCTGTCTCTGTCTCTGTCTCTGTCTCTGTCTCTGTCTCTGTCTCTGTCTCTGTCTCTGTTCCTGTCTCTGTCTCTGTCTCTGTCTCTGTCTCTGTCTCTGTCTCTGTCTCTGTCTCTGTCTCTGTTTTCGTCTCTGTCTGTGTCTCTGTCCATGTCTCCGTTCCTGTCTCTGTCTCTGTCCCTGTCTCTGTCTCTGTCTCTGTCTCTGTCTCTGTCTCTGTCTCTGTCTCTGTTCCTGTCTCTGTCTCTGTCTCTGTCTCTGTCTCTGTCTCTGTCTGTGTCTCTGTCCATGTCTCCGTTCCTGTCTCTGTGTCTGTCCCTGTCTCTGTCTCTGTCTCTGTCTCTGTCTCTGTCTCTGTCCGTGTCTCTCCGTCTGTGCCGGTCTCTGTCTCTGTCCCTTGTCTCTGTCTCTGTCTCGGTCTCCGTCTCTGTCCCTTGTCTCTGTCTCTGTATGTGTGTCTGTGCCTGTCTCTGTCTCTGTCTCCATCTCTGTCTGTATCTCTGTCTGTATCTCTGTCTCTGTCTCTGTCTCTGTCTGTGTCTCTATCTCTGTCTCTGTCTCTGTCTCTGTCTCTGTCTCTGTCTCTGTCTCCGTCTCTGTCTCTGTCTCTGTCTCTGTCTCTGTCTCTGTCTCTGTCTCTGTCTCTGTCTCTGTCTCTGTCTCTGTCTCTGTCTCTGTCTCTGTCTCTGTCTCTGTCTCTGTCTCTGTCTCTGTGTCTGTCTCTGTCTCTGTCTCTGTCTCTGTCTCTGTCTCTGTCTCTGTCTCTGTCTCTGTCTCTGTCTCTGTCTCTGTCTCTGTCTCTGTCTCTGTCTCTGTCTCTGTCTCTGTCTCTGTCTCTGTCTCTGTCTCTGTCTCTGTCTCTGTCTTCGTCTCTGTCTGTGTCTCTGTCCATGTCTCCGTTCCTGTCTCTGTCTCTGTCCCTGCCTCTGTCTCTGTCTCTGTCTCTGTCTCTGTCCGTGTCTCTCCGTCTGTGTCGGTCTCTGTCTCTGTCCCTTGTCTCTGTCTCTGTCTCTGTCTCTGTCTCTGTCTCTGTCTCTGTCTCTGTCTCTGTTCCTGTCTCTGTCTCTGTCTCTGTCTCTGTCTCTGCCTCTGTCTCTGTTTTCGTCTCTGTCTGTGTCTCTGTCCATGTCTCCGTTCCTGTCTCTGTCTCTGTCCCTGTCTCTGTCTCTGTCTCTGTCTCTGTCTCTGTCCGTGTCTCTCCGTCTGTGTCGGTCTCTGTCTCTGTCCCTTGTCTCTGTCTCTGTCTCTGTCCGTGTCTCTGCGTCTGTCTCGGTCTCCGTCTCTGTCCCTTGTCTCTGTCTCTGTATGTGTGTCTGTTCCTGTCTCTGTCTCTGTCTCCATCTCTGTCTGTATCTCTGTCTGTATCTCTGTCTCTGTCTCTGTCTCTGTCTGTGTCTCTATCTCTGTCTCTGTCTCTGTCTCTGTCTCTGTCTCTGTCTCTGTCTCTGTCTCTGTCTCTGTCTCTGTCTCTGTCTCTGTCTTTGTCTCTGTCTCTGTCTCTGTCTCTGTCTCTGTCTCTGTCTCTGTCTCTGTCTCTGTCTCTGTCTCTGTCTCTGTCTCTGTCTCTGTCTCTGTCTCTGTCTCTGTCTCTGTCTCTGTCTCTGTCTCTGTCTCTGTCTCTGTCTCTGTCTCTGTCTCTGTCTCTGTCTCTGTCTCTGTCTCTGTCTCTGTCTCTGTCTCTGTCTCTGTCTCTGTCCGTGTCTCTGCGTCTGTCTCGGTCTCTGTCTCCGTGCCTTGTCTCTGTCTCTGTATGTGTGTCTGTTCCTGTCTCTGTCTCTGTCTCTGTCTCTGTCTCTGTCTCTGTCTGTAACTCTATATCTGTCTCTGTCTCTGTCTCTGTCTCTGTCCCTGTCTCTGTCTCTGTCTCTGTCTCTGTCTCTGTCTCTGTCTCTGTCTATGTCTCTGTGTCTTTGCCGCTGTCTCTGTGTCTGTGTCTCTGTCTCTGTGTCGCCTTCCTCTGTGTCTCTGTCTCTGTCTCTGTCTCTGTCTCTGTCTCTGTCTCTGTCTCTCTCTCTGTCTCTGTCTCTGTCTCTGTCTCTGTCTCTGTCTCTGTCTCTGTCTCTGTCTCTGTCTCTGTCTCTGTCTCTGTCTCTGTCTCTGTCTCTGTCTCTGTCTCTGTCTCTGTCTCTGTCTCTGTCTCTGTCTCTGTCTCTGTCTCTGTCTCTGTTTTCGTCTCTGTCTGTGTCTCTGTCCATGTCTCCGTTCCTGTCTCTGTCTCTCTCCCTGTCTCTGTCTCTGTCTCTGTCTCTGTCTCTGTCCGTGTCTCTCCGTCTGTGTCGGTCTCTGTCTCTGTCTCTGTCCGTGTCTCTGCGTCTGTCTCGGTCTCCGTCTCTGTCCCTTGTCTCTGTCTCTGTATGTGTGTCTGTTCCTGTCTCTGTCTCTGTCTCCATCTCTGTCTGTATCTCTGTCTGTATCTCTGTCTCTGTCTCTGTCTCTGTCTTCGTCTCTGTCTGTGTCTCTGTCTCTGTCTCTGTCTCTGTCTCTGTCTCTGTCTCTGTCTCTGTCTCTGTCTCTGTCTCTGTCTCTGTCTATGTCTCTGTGTCTTTGCCGCTGTCTCTGTGTCTGTGTCTCTGTCTCTGTGTCGCCTTCCTCTGTGTCTCTGTCTCTGTCTCTGTCTCTGTCTCTGTCTCTGTCTCTGTCTCTCTCTCTGTCTCTGTCTCTGTCTCTGTCTCTGTCTCTGTCTCTGTCTCTGTCTCTGTCTCTGTCTCTGTCTCTGTCTCTGTCTCTGTCTCTGTCTCTGTCTCTGTCTCTGTCTCTGTCTCTGTCTCTGTCTCTGTCTCTGTCTCTGTCTCTGTCTCTGTCTCTGTCTCTGTCTCTGTTTTCGTCTCTGTCTGTGTCTCTGTCCATGTCTCCGTTCCTGTCTCTGTCTCTCTCCCTGTCTCTGTCTCTGTCTCTGTCTCTGTCTCTGTCCGTGTCTCTCCGTCTGTGTCGGTCTCTGTCTCTGTCCCTTGTCTCTGTCTCTGTCTCTGTCCGTGTCTCTGCGTCTGTCTCGGTCTCCGTCTCTGTCCCTTGTCTCTGTCTCTGTATGTGTGTCTGTTCCTGTCTCTGTCTCTGTCTCCATCTCTGTCTGTATCTCTGTCTGTATCTCTGTCTCTGTCTCTGTCTCTGTCTTCGTCTCTGTCTGTGTCTCTGTCCATGTCTCCGTTCCTGTCTCTGTCTCTGTCCCTGTCTCTGTCTCTGTCTCTGTCTCTGTCTCTGTCTCTGTCTCTGTCCGTGTCTCTCCGTCTGTGTCGGTCTCTGTCTCTGTCCCTTGTCTCTGTCTCTGTCTCGGTCTCCGTCTCTGTCCCTTGTCTCTGTCTCTGTATGTGTGTCTGTTCCTGTCTCTGTCTCTGTCTCCATCTCTGTCTGTATCTCTGTCTGTATCTCTGTCTCTGTCTCTGTCTCTGTCTGTGTCTCTATCTCTGTCTCTGTCTCTGTCTCTGTCTCTGTGTCTGTCTCTGTCTCTGTCTCTGTCTCTGTCTCTGTCTCTGTCTCCGTCTCTGTCTCTGTCTCTGTCTCTGTCTCTGTCTCTGTCTCTGTCTCTGTCTCTGTCTCTGTCTCTGTCTCTGTCTCTGTCTCTGTCTCTGTCTCTGTCTCTGTCTCTGTCTCTGTGTCTGTCTCTGTCTCTGTCTCTGTCTCTGTCTCTGTCTCTGTCTCTGTCTCTGTCTCTGTCTCTGTCTCTGTCTCTGTCTCTGTCTCTGTCTCTGTCTCTGTCTCTGTCTCTGTCTCTGTCTCTGTCTCTGTCTCTGTCTTCGTCTCTGTCTGTGTCTCTGTCCATGTCTCCGTTCCTGTCTCTGTCTCTGTCCCTGCCTCTGTCTCTGTCTCTGTCTCTGTCTCTGTCCGTGTCTCTCCGTCTGTGTCGGTCTCTGTCTCTGTCCCTTGTCTCTGTCTCTGTCTCTGTCTCTGTCTCTGTCTCTGTCTCTGTCTCTGTCTCTGTTCCTGTCTCTGTCTCTGTCTCTGTCTCTGTCTCTGCCTCTGTCTCTGTTTTCGTCTCTGTCTGTGTCTCTGTCCATGTCTCCGTTCCTGTCTCTGTCTCTGTCCCTGTCTCTGTCTCTGTCTCTGTCTCTGTCTCTGTCCGTGTCTCTCCGTCTGTGTCGGTCTCTGTCTCTGTCCCTTGTCTCTGTCTCTGTCTCTGTCCGTGTCTCTGCGTCTGTCTCGGTCTCCGTCTCTGTCCCTTGTCTCTGTCTCTGTATGTGTGTCTGTTCCTGTCTCTGTCTCTGTCTCCATCTCTGTCTGTATCTCTGTCTGTATCTCTGTCTCTGTCTCTGTCTCTGTCTGTGTCTCTATCTCTGTCTCTGTCTCTGTCTCTGTCTCTGTCTCTGTCTCTGTCTCTGTCTCTGTCTCTGTCTCTGTCTCTGTCTCTGTCTCTGTCTCTGTCTCTGTCTCTGTCTCTGTCTCTGTCTCTGTCTTTGTCTCTGTCTCTGTCTCTGTCTCTGTCTCTGTCTCTGTCTCTGTCTCTGCCTCTGTCTCTGTCTCTGTCTCTGTCTCTGTCTCTGTCTCTGTCTCTGTCTCTGTCTCTGTCTCTGTCTCTGTCTCTGTCTCTGTCTCTGTCTCTGTCTCTGTCTCTGTCTCTGTCTCTGTCTCTGTCTCTGTCTCTGTCTCTGTCTCTGTCCGTGTCTCTGCGTCTGTCTCGGTCTCTGTCTCCGTGCCTTGTCTCTGTCTCTGTATGTGTGTCTGTTCCTGTCTCTGTCTCTGTCTCTGTCTCTGTCTCTGTCTCTGTCTGTAACTCTATATCTGTCTCTGTCTCTGTCTCTGTCTCTGTCCCTGTCTCTGTCTCTGTCTCTGTCTCTGTCTCTGTCTCTGTCTCTGTCTCTGTCTCTGTCCCTGTCTCTGTCTCTGTCTCTGTCTCTGTCTTTGTCTCTGTCTCTGTCTCTGTCTCTGTCTCTGTCTCTGTCTCTGTCTCTGTCTCTGTCTCTGTCTCTGTCTCTGTCTCTGTCTCTGTCTCTGTCTCTGTCTCTGTCCCTGTCTCTGTCTCTGTCTCTGTCTCTGTCTCTGCCTCTGTCTCTGTCTCTGTCTCTGTCTCTGTCTCTGTCTCTGTCTCTGTCTCTGTCTCTGTCTCTGTCTCTGTCTCTGTCTCTGTCTCTGTCTCTGGCTCTGTCTCTGTCTCTGTCTCTGTTCCTGTCTCTGTCTCTGTCTTTGTCTCTGTCCATGTCTCTGTTCCTGTCTCTGTCTCTGTCTCTGTCTCTGTCTCTGTGTCTGTCTCTGTCGCTGTCTCTGTCCGTGTCTCTGCGTCTGTCTCGGTCTCCGTCTCTGTCTCTGTCTCTGTCTCTGTCTCTGTCTGTGTCTCTGTCCATGTCTCTGTTCCTGTCTCTGTCTCTGTCTCTGTCTCTGTCTCTGTCTCTGTCTCTGTCTCTGTCTCTGTCTCTGTCTCTGTCTCTGTCTCTGTTCCTGTCTCTGTCTCTGTCTCTGTCTCTGTCTCTGTCTCTGTCTCTGTCTCTGTCTCTGTCTCTGTTTTCGTCTCTGTCTGTGTCTCTGTCCATGTCTCCGTTCCTGTCTCTGTCTCTGTCCCTGTCTCTGTCTCTGTCTCTGTCTCTGTCTCTGTCTCTGTCTCTGTCTCTGTTCCTGTCTCTGTCTCTGTCTCTGTCTCTGTCTCTGTCTCTGTCTGTGTCTCTGTCCATGTCTCCGTTCCTGTCTCTGTGTCTGTCCCTGTCTCTGTCTCTGTCTCTGTCTCTGTCTCTGTCTCTGTCCGTGTCTCTCCGTCTGTGCCGGTCTCTGTCTCTGTCCCTTGTCTCTGTCTCTGTCTCGGTCTCCGTCTCTGTCCCTTGTCTCTGTCTCTGTATGTGTGTCTGTGCCTGTCTCTGTCTCTGTCTCCATCTCTGTCTGTATCTCTGTCTGTATCTCTGTCTCTGTCTCTGTCTCTGTCTGTGTCTCTATCTCTGTCTCTGTCTCTGTCTCTGTCTCTGTCTCTGTCTCTGTCTCCGTCTCTGTCTCTGTCTCTGTCTCTGTCTCTGTCTCTGTCTCTGTCTCTGTCTCTGTCTCTGTCTCTGTCTCTGTCTCTGTCTCTGTCTCTGTCTCTGTCTCTGTCTCTGTCTCTGTCTCTGTGTCTGTCTCTGTCTCTGTCTCTGTCTCTGTCTCTGTCTCTGTCTCTGTCTCTGTCTCTGTCTCTGTCTCTGTCTCTGTCTCTGTCTCTGTCTCTGTCTCTGTCTCTGTCTCTGTCTCTGTCTCTGTCTCTGTCTCTGTCTCTGTCTCTGTCTTCGTCTCTGTCTGTGTCTCTGTCCATGTCTCCGTTCCTGTCTCTGTCTCTGTCCCTGCCTCTGTCTCTGTCTCTGTCTCTGTCTCTGTCCGTGTCTCTCCGTCTGTGTCGGTCTCTGTCTCTGTCCCTTGTCTCTGTCTCTGTCTCTGTCTCTGTCTCTGTCTCTGTCTCTGTCTCTGTTCCTGTCTCTGTCTCTGTCTCTGTCTCTGTCTCTGCCTCTGTCTCTGTTTTCGTCTCTGTCTGTGTCTCTGTCCATGTCTCCGTTCCTGTCTCTGTCTCTGTCCCTGTCTCTGTCTCTGTCTCTGTCTCTGTCTCTGTCCGTGTCTCTCCGTCTGTGTCGGTCTCTGTCTCTGTCCCTTGTCTCTGTCTCTGTCTCTGTCCGTGTCTCTGCGTCTGTCTCGGTCTCCGTCTCTGTCCCTTGTCTCTGTCTCTGTATGTGTGTCTGTTCCTGTCTCTGTCTCTGTCTCCATCTCTGTCTGTATCTCTGTCTGTATCTCTGTCTCTGTCTCTGTCTCTGTCTGTGTCTCTATCTCTGTCTCTGTCTCTGTCTCTGTCTCTGTCTCTGTCTCTGTCTCTGTCTCTGTCTCTGTCTCTGTCTCTGTCTCTGTCTCTGTCTCTGTCTTTGTCTCTGTCTCTGTCTCTGTCTCTGTCTCTGTCTCTGTCTCTGTCTCTGTCTCTGTCTCTGTCTCTGTCTCTGTCTCTGTCTCTGTCTCTGTCTCTGTCTCTGTCTCTGTCTCTGTCTCTGTCTCTGTCTCTGTCTCTGTCTCTGTCTCTGTCTCTGTCTCTGTCTCTGTCTCTGTCTCTGTCTCTGTCTCTGTCTCTGTCTCTGTCCGTGTCTCTGCGTCTGTCTCGGTCTCTGTCTCCGTGCCTTGTCTCTGTCTCTGTATGTGTGTCTGTTCCTGTCTCTGTCTCTGTCTCTGTCTCTGTCTCTGTCTCTGTCTGTAACTCTATATCTGTCTCTGTCTCTGTCTCTGTCTCTGTCCCTGTCTCTGTCTCTGTCTCTGTCTCTGTCTCTGTCTCTGTCTCTGTCTATGTCTCTGTGTCTTTGCCGCTGTCTCTGTGTCTGTGTCTCTGTCTCTGTGTCGCCTTCCTCTGTGTCTCTGTCTCTGTCTCTGTCTCTGTCTCTGTCTCTGTCTCTGTCTCTCTCTCTGTCTCTGTCTCTGTCTCTGTCTCTGTCTCTGTCTCTGTCTCTGTCTCTGTCTCTGTCTCTGTCTCTGTCTCTGTCTCTGTCTCTGTCTCTGTCTCTGTCTCTGTCTCTGTCTCTGTCTCTGTCTCTGTCTCTGTCTCTGTCTCTGTCTCTGTTTTCGTCTCTGTCTGTGTCTCTGTCCATGTCTCCGTTCCTGTCTCTGTCTCTCTCCCTGTCTCTGTCTCTGTCTCTGTCTCTGTCTCTGTCCGTGTCTCTCCGTCTGTGTCGGTCTCTGTCTCTGTCTCTGTCCGTGTCTCTGCGTCTGTCTCGGTCTCCGTCTCTGTCCCTTGTCTCTGTCTCTGTATGTGTGTCTGTTCCTGTCTCTGTCTCTGTCTCCATCTCTGTCTGTATCTCTGTCTGTATCTCTGTCTCTGTCTCTGTCTCTGTCTTCGTCTCTGTCTGTGTCTCTGTCTCTGTCTCTGTCTCTGTCTCTGTCTCTGTCTCTGTCTCTGTCTCTGTCTCTGTCTCTGTCTCTGTCTATGTCTCTGTGTCTTTGCCGCTGTCTCTGTGTCTGTGTCTCTGTCTCTGTGTCGCCTTCCTCTGTGTCTCTGTCTCTGTCTCTGTCTCTGTCTCTGTCTCTGTCTCTGTCTCTCTCTCTGTCTCTGTCTCTGTCTCTGTCTCTGTCTCTGTCTCTGTCTCTGTCTCTGTCTCTGTCTCTGTCTCTGTCTCTGTCTCTGTCTCTGTCTCTGTCTCTGTCTCTGTCTCTGTCTCTGTCTCTGTCTCTGTCTCTGTCTCTGTCTCTGTCTCTGTCTCTGTCTCTGTCTCTGTTTTCGTCTCTGTCTGTGTCTCTGTCCATGTCTCCGTTCCTGTCTCTGTCTCTCTCCCTGTCTCTGTCTCTGTCTCTGTCTCTGTCTCTGTCCGTGTCTCTCCGTCTGTGTCGGTCTCTGTCTCTGTCCCTTGTCTCTGTCTCTGTCTCTGTCCGTGTCTCTGCGTCTGTCTCGGTCTCCGTCTCTGTCCCTTGTCTCTGTCTCTGTATGTGTGTCTGTTCCTGTCTCTGTCTCTGTCTCCATCTCTGTCTGTATCTCTGTCTGTATCTCTGTCTCTGTCTCTGTCTCTGTCTTCGTCTCTGTCTGTGTCTCTGTCCATGTCTCCGTTCCTGTCTCTGTCTCTGTCCCTGTCTCTGTCTCTGTCTCTGTCTCTGTCTCTGTCTCTGTCTCTGTCCGTGTCTCTCCGTCTGTGTCGGTCTCTGTCTCTGTCCCTTGTCTCTGTCTCTGTCTCGGTCTCCGTCTCTGTCCCTTGTCTCTGTCTCTGTATGTGTGTCTGTTCCTGTCTCTGTCTCTGTCTCCATCTCTGTCTGTATCTCTGTCTGTATCTCTGTCTCTGTCTCTGTCTCTGTCTGTGTCTCTATCTCTGTCTCTGTCTCTGTCTCTGTCTCTGTCTCTGTCTCTGTCTCTGTCTCTGTCTCTGTCTCTGTCTCTGTCTCTGTCTCTGTCTCTGTCTCTGTCTCTGTCTCTGTCTCTGTGTCTGTCTCTGTCTCTGTCTCTGGCTCTGTCTCTGTCTCTGTCTCTGTTCCTGTCTCTGTCTCTGTCTTTGTCTCTGTCCATGTCTCTGTTCCTGTCTCTGTCTCTGTCTCTGTCTCTGTGTCTGTCTCTGTCGCTGTCTCTGTCCGTGTCTCTGCGTCTGTCTCGGTCTCCGTCTCTGTCTCTGTCTCTGTCTCTGTCTCTGTCTGTGTCTCTGTCCATGTCTCTGTTCCTGTCTCTGTCTCTGTCTCTGTCTCTGTCTCTGTCTCTGTCTCTGTCTCTGTCTCTGTCTCTGTCTCTGTCTCTGTCTCTGTCTCTGTTCCTGTCTCTGTCTCTGTCTCTGTCTCTGTCTCTGTCTCTGTCTCTGTCTCTGTCTCTGTCTCTGTCTCTGTTTTCGTCTCTGTCTGTGTCTCTGTCCATGTCTCCGTTCCTGTCTCTGTCTCTGTCCCTGTCTCTGTCTCTGTCTCTGTCTCTGTCTCTGTCTCTGTTCCTGTCTCTGTCTCTGTCTCTGTCTCTGTCTCTGTCTCTGTCTGTGTCTCTGTCCATGTCTCCGTTCCTGTCTCTGTGTCTGTCCCTGTCTCTGTCTCTGTCTCTGTCTCTGTCTCTGTCTCTGTCTCTGTCCGTGTCTCTCCGTCTGTGCCGGTCTCTGTCTCTGTCCCTTGTCTCTGTCTCTGTCTCGGTCTCCGTCTCTGTCCCTTGTCTCTGTCTCTGTATGTGTGTCTGTGCCTGTCTCTGTCTCTGTCTCCATCTCTGTCTGTATCTCTGTCTGTATCTCTGTCTCTGTCTCTGTCTCTGTCTGTGTCTCTATCTCTGTCTCTGTCTCTGTCTCTGTCTCTGTCTCTGTCTCTGTCTCCGTCTCTGTCTCTGTCTCTGTCTCTGTCTCTGTCTCTGTCTCTGTCTCTGTCTCTGTCTCTGTCTCTGTCTCTGTCTCTGTCTCTGTCTCTGTCTCTGTCTCTGTCTCTGTCTCTGTCTCTGTGTCTGTCTCTGTCTCTGTCTCTGTCTCTGTCTCTGTCTCTGTCTCTGTCTCTGTCTCTGTCTCTGTCTCTGTCTCTGTCTCTGTCTCTGTCTCTGTCTCTGTCTCTGTCTCTGTCTCTGTCTCTGTCTCTGTCTCTGTCTCTGTCTCTGTCTCTGTCTCTGTCTTCGTCTCTGTCTGTGTCTCTGTCCATGTCTCCGTTCCTGTCTCTGTCTCTGTCCCTGCCTCTGTCTCTGTCTCTGTCTCTGTCTCTGTCCGTGTCTCTCCGTCTGTGTCGGTCTCTGTCTCTGTCCCTTGTCTCTGTCTCTGTCTCTGTCTCTGTCTCTGTCTCTGTCTCTGTCTCTGTCTCTGTTCCTGTCTCTGTCTCTGTCTCTGTCTCTGTCTCTGCCTCTGTCTCTGTTTTCGTCTCTGTCTGTGTCTCTGTCCATGTCTCCGTTCCTGTCTCTGTCTCTGTCCCTGTCTCTGTCTCTGTCTCTGTCTCTGTCTCTGTCCGTGTCTCTCCGTCTGTGTCGGTCTCTGTCTCTGTCCCTTGTCTCTGTCTCTGTCTCTGTCCGTGTCTCTGCGTCTGTCTCGGTCTCCGTCTCTGTCCCTTGTCTCTGTCTCTGTATGTGTGTCTGTTCCTGTCTCTGTCTCTGTCTCCATCTCTGTCTGTATCTCTGTCTGTATCTCTGTCTCTGTCTCTGTCTCTGTCTGTGTCTCTATCTCTGTCTCTGTCTCTGTCTCTGTCTCTGTCTCTGTCTCTGTCTCTGTCTCTGTCTCTGTCTCTGTCTCTGTCTCTGTCTCTGTCTCTGTCTCTGTCTCTGTCTCTGTCTCTGTCTTTGTCTCTGTCTCTGTCTCTGTCTCTGTCTCTGTCTCTGTCTCTGTCTCTGTCTCTGTCTCTGTCTCTGTCTCTGTCTCTGTCTCTGTCTCTGTCTCTGTCTCTGTCTCTGTCTCTGTCTCTGTCTCTGTCTCTGTCTCTGTCTCTGTCTCTGTCTCTGTCTCTGTCTCTGTCTCTGTCTCTGTCTCTGTCTCTGTCCGTGTCTCTGCGTCTGTCTCGGTCTCTGTCTCCGTGCCTTGTCTCTGTCTCTGTATGTGTGTCTGTTCCTGTCTCTGTCTCTGTCTCTGTCTCTGTCTCTGTCTCTGTCTGTAACTCTATATCTGTCTCTGTCTCTGTCTCTGTCTCTGTCCCTGTCTCTGTCTCTGTCTCTGTCTCTGTCTCTGTCTCTGTCTCTGTCTCTGTCCCTGTCTCTGTCTCTGTCTCTGTCTCTGTCTTTGTCTCTGTCTCTGTCTCTGTCTCTGTCTCTGTCTCTGTCTCTGTCTCTGTCTCTGTCTCTGTCTCTGTCTCTGTCTCTGTCTCTGTCTCTGTCTCTGTCCCTGTCTCTGTCTCTGTCTCTGTCTCTGTCTCTGCCTCTGTCTCTGTCTCTGTCTCTGTCTCTGTCTCTGTCTCTGTCTCTGTCTCTGTCTCTGTCTCTGTCTCTGTCTCTGTGTCTGTCTCTGTCTCTGTCTCTGGCTCTGTCTCTGTCTCTGTCTCTGTTCCTGTCTCTGTCTCTGTCTTTGTCTCTGTCCATGTCTCTGTTCCTGTCTCTGTCTCTGTCTCTGTCTCTGTGTCTGTCTCTGTCGCTGTCTCTGTCCGTGTCTCTGCGTCTGTCTCGGTCTCCGTCTCTGTCTCTGTCTCTGTCTCTGTCTCTGTCTGTGTCTCTGTCCATGTCTCTGTTCCTGTCTCTGTCTCTGTCTCTGTCTCTGTCTCTGTCTCTGTCTCTGTCTCTGTCTCTGTCTCTGTCTCTGTCTCTGTTCCTGTCTCTGTCTCTGTCTCTGTCTCTGTCTCTGTCTCTGTCTGTGTCTCTGTCCATGTCTCCGTTCCTGTCTCTGTCTCTGTCCCTGTCTCTGTCTCTGTCTCTGTCTTTGTCTCTGTCCGTGTCTCTCCGTTTGTGTCGGTCTCTGTCTCTGTCCCTTGTCTCTGTCTCTGTCTCTGTCCGTGTCTCTGCGTCTGTCTCGGTCTCCGTCTCTGTCCCTTGTCTCTGTCTCTGTATGTGTGTCTGTTCCTGTCTCTGTCTCTGTATGTGTGTCTGTTCCTGTCTCTGTCTCTGTCTCTATCTCTGTCTGTATCTCTGTCTCTGTCTCTGTCTCTGTCTCTGTCTCTATCTCTGTCTCTGTTTCTGTCTCTGTCTCTGTCTCTGTCTCTGTCTCTGTCTCTGTCTCTGTCTCTGTCTCTGTCTCTGTCTCTGTCTCTGTCTCTGTCTCTGTCTCTGTCTCTGTCTCTGTCTCTGTCTCTGTCTCTGTCTCTGTCTCTGTCTCTGTCTCTGTCTCTGTCTCTGTCTCTGTCTCTGTCTCTGTCTCTGTCTCTGTCTATGTCTCTGTGTCTTTGCCGCTGTCTCTGTGTCTGTGTCTCTGTCTCTGTGTCGCCTTCCTCTGTGTCTCTGTCTCTGTCTTTGTCTCTGTCTCTGTCTCTGTCTCTGTCTCTGTCTCTGTCTCTGTCTCTCTCTCTGTCTCTGTCTCTGTCTCTGTCTCTGTCTCTGTCTCTGTCTCTGTCTCTGTCTCTGTCTCTGTCTCTGTCTCTGTCTCTGTCTCTGTCTCTGTCTCTGTCTCTGTCTCTGTCTCTGTCTCTGTCTCTGTCTCTGTCTCTGTCTCTGTCTCTGTCTCTGTTTTCGTCTCTGTCTGTGTCTCTGTCCATGTCTCCGTTCCTGTCTCTGTCTCTCTCCCTGTCTCTGTCTCTGTCTCTGTCTCTGTCTCTGTCCGTGTCTCTCCGTCTGTGTCGGTCTCTGTCTCTGTCCCTTGTCTCTGTCTCTGTCTCTGTCCGTGTCTCTGCGTCTGTCTCGGTCTCCGTCTCTGTCCCTTGTCTCTGTCTCTGTATGTGTGTCTGTTCCTGTCTCTGTCTCTGTCTCCATCTCTGTCTGTATCTCTGTCTGTATCTCTGTCTCTGTCTCTGTCTCTGTCTTCGTCTCTGTCTGTGTCTCTGTCCATGTCTCCGTTCCTGTCTCTGTCTCTGTCCCTGTCTCTGTCTCTGTCTCTGTCTCTGTCTCTGTCTCTGTCCGTGTCTCTCCGTCTGTGTCGGTCTCTGTCTCTGTCCCTTGTCTCTGTCTCTGTCTCGGTCTCCGTCTCTGTCCCTTGTCTCTGTCTCTGTATGTGTGTCTGTTCCTGTCTCTGTCTCTGTCTCCATCTCTGTCTGTATCTCTGTCTGTATCTCTGTCTCTGTCTCTGTCTCTGTCTGTGTCTCTATCTCTGTCTCTGTCTCTGTCTCTGTCTCTGTCTCTGTCTCTGTCTCTGTCTCTGTCTCTGTCTCTGTCTCTGTCTCTGTCTCTGTCTCTGTCTCTGTCTCTGTCTCTGTCTCTGTCTCTGTCTCTGTCTCTGTCTCTGTCTCTGTCTCTGTCTCTGTCTCTGTCTCTGTCTCTGTCTCTGTCTCTGTCTCTGTCTCTGTCTCTGTCTCTGTCTCTGTCTCTGTCTCTGTCTCTGTCTCTGTCTCTGTCTCTGTCTCTGTCTCTGTCTCTGTCTCTGTGTCTGTCTCTGTCTCTGTCTCTGTCTCTGTCTTCGTCTCTGTCTGTGTCTCTGTCCATGTCTCCGTTCCTGTCTCTGTCTCTGTCCCTGCCTCTGTCTCTGTCCCTGTCTCTGTCTCTGTCTCTGTCTCTGTCTCTGTCTCTGTGTCTGTCTCTGTCTCTGTCTCTGTCTCTGTCTCTGTCTCTGTCTCTGTCTCTGTCTCTGTCTCTGTCTCTGTCTCTGTCTTCGTCTCTGTCTGTGTCTCTGTCCATGTCTCCGTTCCTGTCTCTGTCTCTGTCCCTGCCTCTGTCTCTGTCTCTGTCTCTGTCCGTGTCTCTCCGTCTGTGCCGGTCTCTGTCTCTGTCCCTTGTCTCTGTCTCTGTCTCGGTCTCCGTCTCTGTCCCTTGTCTCTGTCTCTGTATGTGTGTCTGTGCCTGTCTCTGTCTCTGTCTCCATCTCTGTCTGTATCTCTGTCTGTATCTCTGTCTCTGTCTCTGTCTCTGTCTGTGTCTCTATCTCTGTCTCTGTCTCTGTCTCTGTCTCTGTCTCTGTCTCTGTCTTTGTCTCTGTCTCTGTCTCTGTCTCTGTCTCTGTCTCTGTCTCTGTCTCTCTCTCTGTCTCTGTCTCTGTCTCTGTCTCTGTCTCTGTCTCTGTCTCTGTCTCTGTCTCTGTCTCTGTCTCTGTCTCTGTCTCTGTCTCTGTCTCTGTCTATGTCTCTGTCTCTGTCTCTGTCTCTGTCTCTGTCTCTGTCTCTGTCTCTGTCTCTGTCTCTGTTTTCGTCTCTGTCTGTGTCTCTGTCCATGTCTCCGTTCCTGTCTCTGTCTCTCTCCCTGTCTCTGTCTCTGTCTCTGTCTCTGTCTCTGTCCGTGTCTCTCCGTCTGTGTCGGTCTCTGTCTCTGTCCCTTGTCTCTGTCTCTGTCTCTGTCCGTGTCTCTGCGTCTGTCTCGGTCTCCGTCTCTGTCCCTTGTCTCTGTCTCTGTATGTGTGTCTGTTCCTGTCTCTGTCTCTGTCTCCATCTCTGTCTGTATCTCTGTCTGTATCTCTGTCTCTGTCTCTGTCTCTGTCTTCGTCTCTGTCTGTGTCTCTGTCCATGTCTCCGTTCCTGTCTCTGTCTCTGTCCCTGTCTCTGTCTCTGTCTCTGTCTCTGTCTCTGTCTCTGTCCGTGTCTCTCCGTCTGTGTCGGTCTCTGTCTCTGTCCCTTGTCTCTGTCTCTGTCTCGGTCTCCGTCTCTGTCCCTTGTCTCTGTCTCTGTATGTGTGTCTGTGCCTGTCTCTGTCTCTGTCTCCATCTCTGTCTGTATCTCTGTCTGTATCTCTGTCTCTGTCTCTGTCTCTGTCTGTGTCTCTATCTCTGTCTCTGTCTCTGTCTCTGTCTCTGTCTCTGTCTCTGTCTCCGTCTCTGTCTCTGTCTCTGTCTCTGTCTCTGTCTCTGTCTCTGTCTCTGTCTCTGTCTCTGTCTCTGTCTCTGTCTCTGTCTCTGTCTCTGTCTCTGTCTCTGTCTCTGTCTCCGTTCCTGTCTCTGTCTCTGTCCCTGCCTCTGTCTCTGTCTCTGTCTCTGTCTCTGTCCGTGTCTCTCCGTCTGTGTCGGTCTCTGTCTCTGTCCCTTGTCTCTGTCTCTGTCTCTGTCTCTGTCTCTGTCTCTGTCTCTGTCTCTGTCTCTGTTCCTGTCTCTGTCTCTGTCTCTGTCTCTGTCTCTGCCTCTGTCTCTGTTTTCGTCTCTGTCTGTGTCTCTGTCCATGTCTCCGTTCCTGTCTCTGTCTCTGTCCCTGTCTCTGTCTCTGTCTCTGTCTCTGTCTCTGTCCGTGTCTCTCCGTCTGTGTCGGTCTCTGTCTCTGTCCCTTGTCTCTGTCTCTGTCTCTGTCCGTGTCTCTGCGTCTGTCTCGGTCTCCGTCTCTGTCCCTTGTCTCTGTCTCTGTATGTGTGTCTGTTCCTGTCTCTGTCTCTGTCTCCATCTCTGTCTGTATCTCTGTCTGTATCTCTGTCTCTGTCTCTGTCTCTGTCTGTGTCTCTATCTCTGTCTCTGTCTCTGTCTCTGTCTCTGTCTCTGTCTCTGTCTCTGTCTCTGTCTCTGTCTCTGTCTCTGTCTCTGTCTCTGTCTCTGTCTCTGTCTCTGTCTCTGTCTCTGTCTCTGTCTTTGTCTCTGTCTCTGTCTCTGTCTCTGTCTCTGTCTCTGTCTCTGTCTCTGTCTCTGTCTCTGTCTCTGTCTCTGTCTCTGTCTCTGTCTCTGTCTCTGTCTCTGTCTCTGTCTCTGTCTCTGTCTCTGTCTCTGTCTCTGTCTCTGTCTCTGTCTCTGTCTCTGTCTCTGTCTCTGTCTCTGTCTCTGTCTCTGTCCGTGTCTCTGCGTCTGTCTCGGTCTCTGTCTCCGTGCCTTGTCTCTGTCTCTGTATGTGTGTCTGTTCCTGTCTCTGTCTCTGTCTCTGTCTCTGTCTCTGTCTCTGTCTGTAACTCTATATCTGTCTCTGTCTCTGTCTCTGTCTCTGTCCCTGTCTCTGTCTCTGTCTCTGTCTCTGTCTCTGTCTCTGTCTCTGTCTCTGTCCCTGTCTCTGTCTCTGTCTCTGTCTCTGTCTTTGTCTCTGTCTCTGTCTCTGTCTCTGTCTCTGTCTCTGTCTCTGTCTCTGTCTCTGTCTCTGTCTCTGTCTCTGTCTCTGTCTCTGTCTCTGTCTCTGTCCCTGTCTCTGTCTCTGTCTCTGTCTCTGTCTCTGCCTCTGTCTCTGTCTCTGTCTCTGTCTCTGTCTCTGTCTCTGTCTCTGTCTCTGTCTCTGTCTCTGTCTCTGTCTCTGTCTCTGTCTCTGTGTCTGTCTCTGTCTCTGTCTCTGGCTCTGTCTCTGTCTCTGTCTCTGTTCCTGTCTCTGTCTCTGTCTTTGTCTCTGTCCATGTCTCTGTTCCTGTCTCTGTCTCTGTCTCTGTCTCTGTGTCTGTCTCTGTCGCTGTCTCTGTCCGTGTCTCTGCGTCTGTCTCGGTCTCCGTCTCTGTCTCTGTCTCTGTCTCTGTCTCTGTCTGTGTCTCTGTCCATGTCTCTGTTCCTGTCTCTGTCTCTGTCTCTGTCTCTGTCTCTGTCTCTGTCTCTGTCTCTGTCTCTGTCTCTGTCTCTGTCTCTGTTCCTGTCTCTGTCTCTGTCTCTGTCTCTGTCTCTGTCTCTGTCTGTGTCTCTGTCCATGTCTCCGTTCCTGTCTCTGTCTCTGTCCCTGTCTCTGTCTCTGTCTCTGTCTTTGTCTCTGTCCGTGTCTCTCCGTTTGTGTCGGTCTCTGTCTCTGTCCCTTGTCTCTGTCTCTGTATGTGTGTCTGTTCCTGTCTCTGTCTCTGTATGTGTGTCTGTTCCTGTCTCTGTCTCTGTCTCTATCTCTGTCTGTATCTCTGTCTCTGTCTCTGTCTCTGTCTCTGTCTCTATCTCTGTCTCTGTTTCTGTCTCTGTCTCTGTCTCTGTCTCTGTCTCTGTCTCTGTCTCTGTCTCTGTCTCTGTCTCTGTCTCTGTCTCTGTCTCTGTCTCTGTCTCTGTCTCTGTCTCTGTCTCTGTCTCTGTCTCTGTCTCTGTCTCTGTCTCTGTCTCTGTCTCTGTCTCTGTCTCTGTCTCTGTCTCTGTCTCTGTCTCTGTCTCTGTCTCTGTCTCTGTCTCTGTCTCTGTCTCTGTCTATGTCTCTGTGTCTTTGCCGCTGTCTCTGTGTCTGTGTCTCTGTCTCTGTGTCGCCTTCCTCTGTGTCTCTGTCTCTGTCTTTGTCTCTGTCTCTGTCTCTGTCTCTGTCTCTGTCTCTGTCTCTGTCTCTCTCTCTGTCTCTGTCTCTGTCTCTGTCTCTGTCTCTGTCTCTGTCTCTGTCTCTGTCTCTGTCTCTGTCTCTGTCTCTGTCTCTGTCTCTGTCTCTGTCTCTGTCTCTGTCTCTGTCTCTGTCTCTGTCTCTGTCTCTGTCTCTGTCTCTGTCTCTGTCTCTGTCTCTGTCTCTGTCTCTGTTTTCGTCTCTGTCTGTGTCTCTGTCCATGTCTCCGTTCCTGTCTCTGTCTCTCTCCCTGTCTCTGTCTCTGTCTCTGTCTCTGTCTCTGTCCGTGTCTCTCCGTCTGTGTCGGTCTCTGTCTCTGTCCCTTGTCTCTGTCTCTGTCTCTGTCCGTGTCTCTGCGTCTGTCTCGGTCTCCGTCTCTGTCCCTTGTCTCTGTCTCTGTATGTGTGTCTGTTCCTGTCTCTGTCTCTGTCTCCATCTCTGTCTGTATCTCTGTCTGTATCTCTGTCTCTGTCTCTGTCTCTGTCTTCGTCTCTGTCTGTGTCTCTGTCCATGTCTCCGTTCCTGTCTCTGTCTCTGTCCCTGTCTCTGTCTCTGTCTCTGTCTCTGTCTCTGTCTCTGTCCGTGTCTCTCCGTCTGTGTCGGTCTCTGTCTCTGTCCCTTGTCTCTGTCTCTGTCTCGGTCTCCGTCTCTGTCCCTTGTCTCTGTCTCTGTATGTGTGTCTGTTCCTGTCTCTGTCTCTGTCTCCATCTCTGTCTGTATCTCTGTCTGTATCTCTGTCTCTGTCTCTGTCTCTGTCTGTGTCTCTATCTCTGTCTCTGTCTCTGTCTCTGTCTCTGTCTCTGTCTCTGTCTCTGTCTCTGTCTCTGTCTCTGTCTCTGTCTCTGTCTCTGTCTCTGTCTCTGTCTCTGTCTCTGTCTCTGTCTCTGTCTCTGTCTCTGTCTCTGTCTCTGTCTCTGTCTCTGTCTCTGTCTCTGTCTCTGTCTCTGTCTCTGTCTCTGTCTCTGTCTCTGTCTCTGTCTCTGTCTCTGTCTCTGTCTCTGTCTCTGTCTCTGTCTCTGTCTCTGTCTCTGTGTCTGTCTCTGTCTCTGTCTCTGTCTCTGTCTTCGTCTCTGTCTGTGTCTCTGTCCATGTCTCCGTTCCTGTCTCTGTCTCTGTCCCTGCCTCTGTCTCTGTCCCTGTCTCTGTCTCTGTCTCTGTCTCTGTCTCTGTCTCTGTGTCTGTCTCTGTCTCTGTCTCTGTCTCTGTCTCTGTCTCTGTCTCTGTCTCTGTCTCTGTCTCTGTCTCTGTCTCTGTCTTCGTCTCTGTCTGTGTCTCTGTCCATGTCTCCGTTCCTGTCTCTGTCTCTGTCCCTGCCTCTGTCTCTGTCTCTGTCTCTGTCCGTGTCTCTCCGTCTGTGCCGGTCTCTGTCTCTGTCCCTTGTCTCTGTCTCTGTCTCGGTCTCCGTCTCTGTCCCTTGTCTCTGTCTCTGTATGTGTGTCTGTGCCTGTCTCTGTCTCTGTCTCCATCTCTGTCTGTATCTCTGTCTGTATCTCTGTCTCTGTCTCTGTCTCTGTCTGTGTCTCTATCTCTGTCTCTGTCTCTGTCTCTGTCTCTGTCTCTGTCTCTGTCTCCGTCTCTGTCTCTGTCTCTGTCTCTGTCTCTGTCTCTGTCTCTGTCTCTGTCTCTGTCTCTGTCTCTGTCTCTGTCTCTGTCTCTGTCTCTGTCTCTGTCTCTGTCTCTGTCTCTGTGTCTGTCTCTGTCTCTGTCTCTGTCTCTGTCTATGTCTCTGTCTCTGTCTCTGTCTCTGTCTCTGTCTCTGTCTCTGTCTCTGTCTCTGTCTCTGTCTCTGTCTCTGTCTCTGTCTCTGTCTCTGTCTCTGTCTCTGTCTCTGTCTCTGTCTCTGTCTCTGTCTCTGTTCCTGTCTCTGTCTCTGTCTCTGTCTCTGTCTCTGCCTCTGTCTCTGTTTTCGTCTCTGTCTGTGTCTCTGTCCATGTCTCCGTTCCTGTCTCTGTCTCTGTCCCTGTCTCTGTCTCTGTCTCTGTCTCTGTCTCTGTCCGTGTCTCTCCGTCTGTGTCGGTCTCTGTCTCTGTCCCTTGTCTCTGTCTCTGTCTCTGTCCGTGTCTCTGCGTCTGTCTCGGTCTCCGTCTCTGTCCCTTGTCTCTGTCTCTGTATGTGTGTCTGTTCCTGTCTCTGTCTCTGTCTCCATCTCTGTCTGTATCTCTGTCTGTATCTCTGTCTCTGTCTCTGTCTCTGTCTGTGTCTCTATCTCTGTCTCTGTCTCTGTCTCTGTCTCTGTCTCTGTCTCTGTCTCTGTCTCTGTCTCTGTCTCTGTCTCTGTCTCTGTCTCTGTCTCTGTCTCTGTCTCTGTCTCTGTCTCTGTCTTTGTCTCTGTCTCTGTCTCTGTCTCTGTCTCTGTCTCTGTCTCTGTCTCTGTCTCTGTCTCTGTCTCTGTCTCTGTCTCTGTCTCTGTCTCTGTCTCTGTCTCTGTCTCTGTCTCTGTCTCTGTCTCTGTCTCTGTCTCTGTCTCTGTCTCTGTCTCTGTCTCTGTCTCTGTCTCTGTCTCTGTCTCTGTCTCTGTCTCTGTCCGTGTCTCTGCGTCTGTCTCGGTCTCTGTCTCCGTGCCTTGTCTCTGTCTCTGTATGTGTGTCTGTTCCTGTCTCTGTCTCTGTCTCTGTCTCTGTCTCTGTCTCTGTCTGTAACTCTATATCTGTCTCTGTCTCTGTCTCTGTCTCTGTCCCTGTCTCTGTCTCTGTCTCTGTCTCTGTCTCTGTCTCTGTCTCTGTCTCTGTCCCTGTCTCTGTCTCTGTCTCTGTCTCTGTCTTTGTCTCTGTCTCTGTCTCTGTCTCTGTCTCTGTCTCTGTCTCTGTCTCTGTCTCTGTCTCTGTCTCTGTCTCTGTCTCTGTCTCTGTCTCTGTCTCTGTCCCTGTCTCTGTCTCTGTCTCTGTCTCTGTCTCTGCCTCTGTCTCTGTCTCTGTCTCTGTCTCTGTCTCTGTCTCTGTCTCTGTCTCTGTCTCTGTCTCTGTCTCTGTCTCTGTCTCTGTCTCTGTCTCTGTGTCTGTCTCTGTCTCTGTCTCTGGCTCTGTCTCTGTCTCTGTCTCTGTTCCTGTCTCTGTCTCTGTCTTTGTCTCTGTCCATGTCTCTGTTCCTGTCTCTGTCTCTGTCTCTGTCTCTGTGTCTGTCTCTGTCGCTGTCTCTGTCCGTGTCTCTGCGTCTGTCTCGGTCTCCGTCTCTGTCTCTGTCTCTGTCTCTGTCTCTGTCTGTGTCTCTGTCCATGTCTCTGTTCCTGTCTCTGTCTCTGTCTCTGTCTCTGTCTCTGTCTCTGTCTCTGTCTCTGTCTCTGTCTCTGTCTCTGTCTCTGTTCCTGTCTCTGTCTCTGTCTCTGTCTCTGTCTCTGTCTCTGTCTGTGTCTCTGTCCATGTCTCCGTTCCTGTCTCTGTCTCTGTCCCTGTCTCTGTCTCTGTCTCTGTCTTTGTCTCTGTCCGTGTCTCTCCGTTTGTGTCGGTCTCTGTCTCTGTCCCTTGTCTCTGTCTCTGTCTCTGTCCGTGTCTCTGCGTCTGTCTCGGTCTCCGTCTCTGTCCCTTGTCTCTGTCTCTGTATGTGTGTCTGTTCCTGTCTCTGTCTCTGTATGTGTGTCTGTTCCTGTCTCTGTCTCTGTCTCTATCTCTGTCTGTATCTCTGTCTCTGTCTCTGTCTCTGTCTCTGTCTCTATCTCTGTCTCTGTTTCTGTCTCTGTCTCTGTCTCTGTCTCTGTCTCTGTCTCTGTCTCTGTCTCTGTCTCTGTCTCTGTCTCTGTCTCTGTCTCTGTCTCTGTCTCTGTCTCTGTCTCTGTCTCTGTCTCTGTCTCTGTCTCTGTCTCTGTCTCTGTCTCTGTCTCTGTCTCTGTCTCTGTCTCTGTCTCTGTCTCTGTCTCTGTCTCTGTCTCTGTCTCTGTCTCTGTCTCTGTCTCTGTCTCTGTCTCTGTCTATGTCTCTGTGTCTTTGCCGCTGTCTCTGTGTCTGTGTCTCTGTCTCTGTGTCGCCTTCCTCTGTGTCTCTGTCTCTGTCTTTGTCTCTGTCTCTGTCTCTGTCTCTGTCTCTGTCTCTGTCTCTGTCTCTCTCTCTGTCTCTGTCTCTGTCTCTGTCTCTGTCTCTGTCTCTGTCTCTGTCTCTGTCTCTGTCTCTGTCTCTGTCTCTGTCTCTGTCTCTGTCTCTGTCTCTGTCTCTGTCTCTGTCTCTGTCTCTGTCTCTGTCTCTGTCTCTGTCTCTGTCTCTGTCTCTGTCTCTGTTTTCGTCTCTGTCTGTGTCTCTGTCCATGTCTCCGTTCCTGTCTCTGTCTCTCTCCCTGTCTCTGTCTCTGTCTCTGTCTCTGTCTCTGTCCGTGTCTCTCCGTCTGTGTCGGTCTCTGTCTCTGTCCCTTGTCTCTGTCTCTGTCTCTGTCCGTGTCTCTGCGTCTGTCTCGGTCTCCGTCTCTGTCCCTTGTCTCTGTCTCTGTATGTGTGTCTGTTCCTGTCTCTGTCTCTGTCTCCATCTCTGTCTGTATCTCTGTCTGTATCTCTGTCTCTGTCTCTGTCTCTGTCTTCGTCTCTGTCTGTGTCTCTGTCCATGTCTCCGTTCCTGTCTCTGTCTCTGTCCCTGTCTCTGTCTCTGTCTCTGTCTCTGTCTCTGTCTCTGTCCGTGTCTCTCCGTCTGTGTCGGTCTCTGTCTCTGTCCCTTGTCTCTGTCTCTGTCTCGGTCTCCGTCTCTGTCCCTTGTCTCTGTCTCTGTATGTGTGTCTGTTCCTGTCTCTGTCTCTGTCTCCATCTCTGTCTGTATCTCTGTCTGTATCTCTGTCTCTGTCTCTGTCTCTGTCTGTGTCTCTATCTCTGTCTCTGTCTCTGTCTCTGTCTCTGTCTCTGTCTCTGTCTCTGTCTCTGTCTCTGTCTCTGTCTCTGTCTCTGTCTCTGTCTCTGTCTCTGTCTCTGTCTCTGTCTCTGTCTCTGTCTCTGTCTCTGTCTCTGTCTCTGTCTCTGTCTCTGTCTCTGTCTCTGTCTCTGTCTCTGTCTCTGTCTCTGTCTCTGTCTCTGTCTCTGTCTCTGTCTCTGTCTCTGTCTCTGTCTCTGTCTCTGTCTCTGTCTCTGTCTCTGTCTCTGTCTCTGTCTCTGTCTCTGTGTCTGTCTCTGTCTCTGTCTCTGTCTCTGTCTTCGTCTCTGTCTGTGTCTCTGTCCATGTCTCCGTTCCTGTCTCTGTCTCTGTCCCTGCCTCTGTCTCTGTCCCTGTCTCTGTCTCTGTCTCTGTCTCTGTCTCTGTCTCTGTGTCTGTCTCTGTCTCTGTCTCTGTCTCTGTCTCTGTCTCTGTCTCTGTCTCTGTCTCTGTCTCTGTCTCTGTCTCTGTCTCTGTCTTCGTCTCTGTCTGTGTCTCTGTCCATGTCTCCGTTCCTGTCTCTGTCTCTGTCCCTGCCTCTGTCTCTGTCTCTGTCTCTGTCCGTGTCTCTCCGTCTGTGCCGGTCTCTGTCTCTGTCCCTTGTCTCTGTCTCTGTCTCGGTCTCCGTCTCTGTCCCTTGTCTCTGTCTCTGTATGTGTGTCTGTGCCTGTCTCTGTCTCTGTCTCCATCTCTGTCTGTATCTCTGTCTGTATCTCTGTCTCTGTCTCTGTCTCTGTCTGTGTCTCTATCTCTGTCTCTGTCTCTGTCTCTGTCTCTGTCTCTGTCTCTGTCTCCGTCTCTGTCTCTGTCTCTGTCTCTGTCTCTGTCTCTGTCTCTGTCTCTGTCTCTGTCTCTGTCTCTGTCTCTGTCTCTGTCTCTGTCTCTGTCTCTGTCTCTGTCTCTGTCTCTGTGTCTGTCTCTGTCTCTGTCTCTGTCTCTGTCTCTGTCTCTGTCTCTGTCTCTGTCTCTG
>OX243801.1:14822500-14825000 GCA_945859595.2 Megachile willughbiella
CTCTGTCTCTGTCTCTGTCTCTGTCTCTGTCTCTGTCTCTGTCTCTGTCTCTGTCTCTGTCTCTGTCTCTGTCTCTGTCTCTGTCTGTGTCTCTGTCTCTGTCTCTGTCTCTGTCTCTGTGTCTGTCTCTGTCTCTGTCTCTGTCTCTGTCTTCGTCTCTGTCTGTGTCTCTGTCCATGTCTCCGTTCCTGTCTCTGTCTCTGTCCCTGCCTCTGTCTCTGTCCCTGTCTCTGTCTCTGTCTCTGTCTCTGTCTCTGTCTCTGTCTCTGTCTCTGTCTCTGTCTCTGTCTCTGTCTCTGTCTCTGTCCGTGTCTCTGCGTCTGTCTCGGTCTCTGTCTCCGTGCCTTGTCTCTGTCTCTGTATGTGTGTCTGTTCCTGTCTCTGTCTCTGTCTCTGTCTCTGTCTCTGTCTCTGTCTGTAACTCTATATCTGTCTCTGTCTCTGTCTCTGTCTCTGTCCCTGTCTCTGTCTCTGTCTCTGTCTCTGTCTCTGTCTCTGTCTCTGTCTCTTTCCCTGTCTCTGTCTCTGTCTCTGTCTCTGTCTTTGTCTCTGTCTCTGTCTCTGTCTCTGTCTCTGTCTCTGTCTCTGTCTCTGTCTCTGTCTCTGTCTCTGTCTCTGTCTCTGTCTCTGTCTCTGTCTCTGTCCCTGTCTCTGTCTCTGTCTCTGTCTCTGTCTCTGCCTCTGTCTCTGTCTCTGTCTCTGTCTCTGTCTCTGTCTCTGTCTCTGTCTCTGTCTCTGTCTCTGTCTCTGTCTCTGTCTCTGTCTCTGTCTCTGTGTCTGTCTCTGTCTCTGTCTCTGGCTCTGTCTCTGTCTCTGTCTCTGTTCCTGTCTCTGTCTCTGTCTTTGTCTCTGTCCATGTCTCTGTTCCTGTCTCTGTCTCTGTCTCTGTCTCTGTGTCTGTCTCTGTCGCTGTCTCTGTCCGTGTCTCTGCGTCTGTCTCGGTCTCCGTCTCTGTCTCTGTCTCTGTCTCTGTCTCTGTCTGTGTCTCTGTCCATGTCTCTGTTCCTGTCTCTGTCTCTGTCTCTGTCTCTGTCTCTGTCTCTGTCTCTGTCTCTGTCTCTGTCTCTGTCTCTGTCTCTGTTCCTGTCTCTGTCTCTGTCTCTGTCTCTGTCTCTGTCTCTGTCTGTGTCTCTGTCCATGTCTCCGTTCCTGTCTCTGTCTCTGTCCCTGTCTCTGTCTCTGTCTCTGTCTTTGTCTCTGTCCGTGTCTCTCCGTCTGTGTCGGTCTCTGTCTCTGTCCCTTGTCTCTGTCTCTGTCTCTGTCCGTGTCTCTGCGTCTGTCTCGGTCTCCGTCTCTGTCCCTTGTCTCTGTCTCTGTATGTGTGTCTGTTCCTGTCTCTGTCTCTGTATGTGTGTCTGTTCCTGTCTCTGTCTCTGTCTCTATCTCTGTCTGTATCTCTGTCTCTGTCTCTGTCTCTGTCTCTGTCTCTGTCTCTGTCTCTGTCTCTGTCTCTGTCTCTGTGTCTGTCTCTGTCTCTGTCTCTGGCTCTGTCTCTGTCTCTGTCTCTGTTCCTGTCTCTGTCTCTGTCTTTGTCTCTGTCCATGTCTCTGTTCCTGTCTCTGTCTCTGTCTCTGTCTCTGTGTCTGTCTCTGTCGCTGTCTCTGTCCGTGTCTCTGCGTCTGTCTCGGTCTCCGTCTCTGTCTCTGTCTCTGTCTCTGTCTCTGTCTGTGTCTCTGTCCATGTCTCTGTTCCTGTCTCTGTCTCTGTCTCTGTCTCTGTCTCTGTCTCTGTCTCTGTCTCTGTCTCTGTCTCTGTCTCTGTCTCTGTTCCTGTCTCTGTCTCTGTCTCTGTCTCTGTCTCTGTCTCTGTCTGTGTCTCTGTCCATGTCTCCGTTCCTGTCTCTGTCTCTGTCCCTGTCTCTGTCTCTGTCTCTGTCTTTGTCTCTGTCCGTGTCTCTCCGTCTGTGTCGGTCTCTGTCTCTGTCCCTTGTCTCTGTCTCTGTCTCTGTCCGTGTCTCTGCGTCTGTCTCGGTCTCCGTCTCTGTCCCTTGTCTCTGTCTCTGTATGTGTGTCTGTTCCTGTCTCTGTCTCTGTATGTGTGTCTGTTCCTGTCTCTGTCTCTGTCTCTATCTCTGTCTGTATCTCTGTCTCTGTCTCTGTCTCTGTCTCTGTCTCTATCTCTGTCTCTGTTTCTGTCTCTGTCTCTGTCTCTGTCTCTGTCTCTGTCTCTGTCTCTGTCTCTGTCTCTGTCTCTGTCTCTGTCTCTGTCTCTGTCTCTGTCTCTGTCTCTGTCTCTGTCTCTGTCTCTGTCTCTGTCTCTGTCTCTGTCTATGTCTCTGTCTCTGTCTCTGTCTCTGTCTCTGTCTCTGTCTCTGTCTCTGTCTCTGTCTCTGTCCCTGTCTCTGTCTCTGTCTCTGTCTCTGTCTCTGTCTCTGTCTCTGTCTCTTTCCCTGTCTCTGTCTCTGTCTCTGTCTCTGTCTGTATCTCTGTCTCTGCCTCTGTCTCTGTCTCTGTCTCTGTCCGTGTCTCTCCGTCTGTGCCGGTCTCTGTCTCTGTCCCTT
>OX243801.1:14830000-14892500 GCA_945859595.2 Megachile willughbiella
TCTGTCTCTGTCTCTGTCTCTGTCTGTAACTCTATATCTGTCTCTGTCTCTGTCTCTGTCTCTGTCCCTGTCTCTGTCTCTGTCTCTGTCTCTGTCTCTGTCTCTGTCTCTGTCTCTTTCCCTGTCTCTGTCTCTGTCTCTGTCTCTGTCTTTGTCTCTGTCTCTGTCTCTGTCCCTGCCTCTGTCTCTGTCTCTGTCTCTGTCCGTGTCTCTCCGTCTGTGCCGGTCTCTGTCTCTGTCCCTTGTCTCTGTCTCTGTCTCGGTCTCCGTCTCTGTCCCTTGTCTCTGTCTCTGTATGTGTGTCTGTGCCTGTCTCTGTCTCTGTCTCCATCTCTGTCTGTATCTCTGTCTGTATCTCTGTCTCTGTCTCTGTCTCTGTCTGTGTCTCTATCTCTGTCTCTGTCTCTGTCTCTGTCTCTGTCTCTGTCTCTGTCTCCGTCTCTGTCTCTGTCTCTGTCTCTGTCTCTGTCTCTGTCTCTGTCTCTGTCTCTGTCTCTGTCTCTGTCTCTGTCTCTGTCTCTGTCTCTGTCTCTGTCTCTGTCTCTGTCTCTGTCTCTGTCTCTGTCTCTGTCTCTGTCTCTGTCTCTGTCTCTGTCTCTGTCTCTGTCTCTGTCTCTGTCTCTGTCTCTGTCTGTGTCTCTGTCTCTGTCTCTGTCTCTGTCTCTGTGTCTGTCTCTGTCTCTGTCTCTGTCTCTGTCTTCGTCTCTGTCTGTGTCTCTGTCCATGTCTCCGTTCCTGTCTCTGTCTCTGTCCCTGCCTCTGTCTCTGTCCCTGTCTCTGTCTCTGTCTCTGTCTCTGTCTCTGTCTCTGTCTCTGTCTCTGTCTCTGTCTCTGTCTCTGTCTCTGTCCGTGTCTCTGCGTCTGTCTCGGTCTCTGTCTCCGTGCCTTGTCTCTGTCTCTGTATGTGTGTCTGTTCCTGTCTCTGTCTCTGTCTCTGTCTCTGTCTCTGTCTCTGTCTGTAACTCTATATCTGTCTCTGTCTCTGTCTCTGTCTCTGTCCCTGTCTCTGTCTCTGTCTCTGTCTCTGTCTCTGTCTCTGTCTCTGTCTCTTTCCCTGTCTCTGTCTCTGTCTCTGTCTCTGTCTTTGTCTCTGTCTCTGTCTCTGTCTCTGTCTCTGTCTCTGTCTCTGTCTCTGTCTCTGTCTCTGTCTCTGTCTCTGTCTCTGTCTCTGTCTCTGTCTCTGTCCCTGTCTCTGTCTCTGTCTCTGTCTCTGTCTCTGCCTCTGTCTCTGTCTCTGTCTCTGTCTCTGTCTCTGTCTCTGTCTCTGTCTCTGTCTCTGTCTCTGTCTCTGTCTCTGTGTCTGTCTCTGTGTCTGTCTCTGTCTCTGTCTCTGGCTCTGTCTCTGTCTCTGTCTCTGTTCCTGTCTCTGTCTCTGTCTTTGTCTCTGTCCATGTCTCTGTTCCTGTCTCTGTCTCTGTCTCTGTCTCTGTGTCTGTCTCTGTCGCTGTCTCTGTCCGTGTCTCTGCGTCTGTCTCGGTCTCCGTCTCTGTCTCTGTCTCTGTCTCTGTCTCTGTCTGTGTCTCTGTCCATGTCTCTGTTCCTGTCTCTGTCTCTGTCTCTGTCTCTGTCTCTGTCTCTGTCTCTGTCTCTGTCTCTGTCTCTGTCTCTGTCTCTGTTCCTGTCTCTGTCTCTGTCTCTGTCTCTGTCTCTGTCTCTGTCTGTGTCTCTGTCTCCGTTCCTGTCTCTGTCTCTGTCCCTGTCTCTGTCTCTGTCTCTGTCTTTGTCTCTGTCCGTGTCTCTCCGTCTGTGTCGGTCTCTGTCTCTGTCCCTTGTCTCTGTCTCTGTCTCTGTCCGTGTCTCTGCGTCTGTCTCGGTCTCCGTCTCTGTCCCTTGTCTCTGTCTCTGTATGTGTGTCTGTTCCTGTCTCTGTCTCTGTATGTGTGTCTGTTCCTGTCTCTGTCTCTGTCTCTATCTCTGTCTGTATCTCTGTCTCTGTCTCTGTCTCTGTCTCTGTCTCTATCTCTGTCTCTGTTTCTGTCTCTGTCTCTGTCTCTGTCTCTGTCTCTGTCTCTGTCTCTGTCTCTGTCTCTGTCTCTGTCTCTGTCTCTGTCTCTGTCTCTGTCTCTGTCTCTGTCTCTGTCTCTGTCTCTGTCTCTGTCTCTGTCTCTGTCTATGTCTCTGTCTCTGTCTCTGTCTCTGTCTCTGTCTCTGTCTCTGTCTCTGTCTCTGTCTCTGTCTCTGTCTCTGTCTCTGTCTCTGTCTCTGTCTCTGTCTCTGTCTCTGTCTCTGTCTCTGTCTATGTCTCTGTGTCTTTGCCGCTGTCTCTGTGTCTGTGTCTCTGTCTCTGTGTCGCCTTCCTCTGTGTCTCTGTCTCTGTCTTTGTCTCTGTCTCTGTCTCTGTCTCTGTCTCTGTCTCTGTCTCTGTCTCTCTCTCTGTCTCTGTCTCTGTCTCTGTCTCTGTCTCTGTCTCTGTCTCTGTCTCTGTCTCTGTCTCTGTCTCTGTCTCTGTCTCTGTCTCTGTCTCTGTCTCTGTCTCTGTCTCTGTCTCTGTCTCTGTCTCTGTCTCTGTCTCTGTTTTCGTCTCTGTCTGTGTCTCTGTCCATGTCTCCGTTCCTGTCTCTGTCTCTGTCCCTGTCTCTGTCTCTGTCTCTGTCTCTGTCTCTGTCCGTGTCTCTCCGTCTGTGTCGGTCTCTGTCTCTGTCCCTTGTCTCTGTCTCTGTCTCTGTCCGTGTCTCTGCGTCTGTCTCGGTCTCCGTCTCTGTCCCTTGTCTCTGTCTCTGTATGTGTGTCTGTTCCTGTCTCTGTCTCTGTCTCCATCTCTGTCTGTATCTCTGTCTGTATCTCTGTCTCTGTCTCTGTCTCTGTCTTCGTCTCTGTCTGTGTCTCTGTCCATGTCTCCGTTCCTGTCTCTGTCTCTGTCCCTGTCTCTGTCTCTGTCTCTGTCTCTGTCTCTGTCTCTGTCCGTGTCTCTCCGTCTGTGTCGGTCTCTGTCTCTGTCCCTTGTCTCTGTCTCTGTCTCGGTCTCCGTCTCTGTCCCTTGTCTCTGTCTCTGTATGTGTGTCTGTTCCTGTCTCTGTCTCTGTCTCCATCTCTGTCTGTATCTCTGTCTGTATCTCTGTCTCTGTCTCTGTCTCTGTCTGTGTCTCTATCTCTGTCTCTGTCTCTGTCTCTGTCTCTGTCTCTGTCTCTGTCTCTGTCTCTGTCTCTGTCTCTGTCTCTGTCTCTGTCTCTGTCTCTGTCTCTGTCTCTGTCTCTGTCTCTGTCTCTGTCTCTGTCTCTGTCTCTGTCTCTGTCTCTGTCTCTGTCTCTGTCTCTGTCTCTGTCTCTGTCTCTGTCTCTGTCTCTGTCTCTGTCTCTGTCTCTGTCTCTGTCTCTGTCTCTGTCTCTGTCTCTGTCTGTGTCTCTGTCTCTGTCTCTGTCTCTGTCTCTGTCTCTGTGTCTGTCTCTGTCTCTGTCTCTGTCTCTGTCTTCGTCTCTGTCTGTGTCTCTGTCCATGTCTCCGTTCCTGTCTCTGTCTCTGTCCCTGCCTCTGTCTCTGTCCCTGTCTCTGTCTCTGTCTCTGTCTCTGTCTCTGTCTCTGTGTCTGTCTCTGTCTCTGTCTCTGTCTCTGTCTCTGTCTCTGTCTCTGTCTCTGTCTCTGTCTCTGTCTCTGTCTCTGTCTCTGTCTTCGTCTCTGTCTGTGTCTCTGTCCATGTCTCCGTTCCTGTCTCTGTCTCTGTCCCTGCCTCTGTCTCTGTCTCTGTCTCTGTCCGTGTCTCTCCGTCTGTGCCGGTCTCTGTCTCTGTCCCTTGTCTCTGTCTCTGTCTCGGTCTCCGTCTCTGTCCCTTGTCTCTGTCTCTGTATGTGTGTCTGTGCCTGTCTCTGTCTCTGTCTCCATCTCTGTCTGTATCTCTGTCTGTATCTCTGTCTCTGTCTCTGTCTCTGTCTGTGTCTCTATCTCTGTCTCTGTCTCTGTCTCTGTCTCTGTCTCTGTCTCTGTCTCTGTCTCCGTCTCTGTCTCTGTCTCTGTCTCTGTCTCTGTCTCTGTCTCTGTCTCTGTCTCTGTCTCTGTCTCTGTCTCTGTCTCTGTCTCTGTCTCTGTCTCTGTCTCTGTCTCTGTCTCTGTCTCTGTCTCTGTCTCTGTCTCTGTCTCTGTCTCTGTCTCTGTGTCTGTCTCTGTCTCTGTCTCTGTCTCTGTCTCTGTCTCTGTCTCTGTCTCTGTCTCTGTCTCTGTCTCTGTCTCTGTCTCTGTCTCTGTCTCTGTCTCTGTCTCTGTCTCTGTCTCTGTCTTCGTCTCTGTCTGTGTCTCTGTCCATGTCTCCGTTCCTGTCTCTGTCTCTGTCCCTGCCTCTGTCTCTGTCTCTGTCTCTGTCTCTGTCCGTGTCTCTCCGTCTGTGTCGGTCTCTGTCTCTGTCCCTTGTCTCTGTCTCTGTCTCTGTCTCTGTCTCTGTCTCTGTCTCTGTCTCTGTTCCTGTCTCTGTCTCTGTCTCTGTCTCTGTCTCTGTCTCTGTCTCTGTCTCTGTTTTCGTCTCTGTCTGTGTCTCTGTCCATGTCTCCGTTCCTGTCTCTGTCTCTGTCCCTGTCTCTGTCTCTGTCTGTGTCTCTGTCTCTGTCCGTGTCTCTCCGTCTGTGTCGGTCTCAGTCTCTGTCCCTTGTCTCTGTCTCTGTCTCTGTCCGTGTCTCTGCGTCTGTCTCGGTCTCCGTCTCTGTCCCTTGTCTCTGTCTCTGTATGTGTGTCTGTTCCTGTCTCTGTCTCTGTCTCCATCTCTGTCTGTATCTCTGTCTGTATCTCTGTCTCTGTCTCTGTCTCTGTCTGTGTCTCTATCTCTGTCTCTGTCTCTGTCTCTGTCTCTGTCTCTGTCTCTGTCTCTGTCTCTGTCTCTGTCTCTGTCTCTGTCTCTGTCTCTGTCTCTGTCTCTGTCTCTGTCTCTGTCTCTGTCTCTGTCTCTGTCTCTGTCTCTGTCTCTGTCTCTGTCTCTGTCTCTGTCTCTGTCTCTGTCTCTGTCTCTGTGTCTGTCTCTGTCTCTGTCTCTGTCTCTGTCTCTGTCTCTGTCTCTGTCTCTGTCTCTGTCTCTGTCTCTGTCTCTGTCTCTGTCTCTGTCTCTGTCTCTGTCTCTGTCTCTGTCTCTGTCTCTGTCTCTGTCTCTGTCTCTGTCTCTGTCCGTGTCTCTGCGTCTGTCTCGGTCTCTGTCTCCGTGCCTTGTCTCTGTCTCTGTATGTGTGTCTGTTCCTGTCTCTGTCTCTGTCTCTGTCTCTGTCTCTGTCTCTGTCTCTGTCTGTAACTCTATATCTGTCTCTGTCTCTGTCTCTGTCTCTGTCCCTGTCTCTGTCTCTGTCTCTGTCTCTGTCTCTGTCTCTGTCTCTGTCTCTGTCTCTGTCTCTGTCTCTGTCTCTGTCTCTGTCTCTGTCTCTGTCTCTGTCTCTGTCTCTGTCTCTGTCTCTGTCTCTGTCTCTGTCTCTGTCTCTGTCTCTGTCTCTGTCTCTGTCTCTGTCTCTGTCTCTGTCTCTGTCTCTGTCCCTGTCTCTGTCTCTGTCTCTGTCTCTGTCTCTGCCTCTGTCTCTGTCTCTGTCTCTGTCTCTGTCTCTGTCTCTGTCTCTGTCTCTGTCTCTGTCTCTGTCTCTGTCTCTGTCTCTGTCTCTGTCTCTGTCTCTGTCTCTGTGTCTGTCTCTGTCCCTTGTCTCTGTCTCTATCTCGGTCTCCGTCTCTGTCCCTTGTCTCTGTCTCTGTATGTGTGTCTGTTCCTGTCTCTGTCTCTGTCTCCATCTCTGTCTGTATCTCTGTCTGTATCTCTGTCTCTGTCTCTGTCTCTGTCTGTGTCTCTATCTCTGTCTCCGTCTCTGTCTCTGTCTCTGTCTCTGTCTCTGTCTCTGTCTCTGTCTCTGTCTCTGTCTCTGTCTCTGTCTCTGTCTCTGTCTCTGTCTCTGTCTCTGTCTCTGTCTCTGTCTCTGTCTCTGTCTCTGTCTCTGTCTCTGTCTCTGTCTCTGTCTCTGTCTCTGTGTCTGTCTCTGTCTCTGTCTCTGTCTCTGTCTCTGCCTCTGTCTCTGTCTCTGTCTCTGTCTCTGTGTCTGTCTCTGTCTCTGTCTCTGTCTCTGTCTTCGTCTCTGTCTGTGTCTCTGTCCATGTCTCCGTTCCTGTCTCTGTCTCTGTCCCTGCCTCTGTCTCTGTCTCTGTCCCTGCCTCTGTCTCTGTCCCTGTCTCTGTCTCTGTCTCTGTCTCTGTCTCTGTCTCTGTCTCTGTCTCTGTCTCTGTTTTCGTCTCTGTCTGTGTCTCTGTCCATGTCTCCGTTCCTGTCTCTGTCTCTGTCCCTGTCTCTGTCTCTGTCTGTGTCTCTGTCTCTGTCCGTGTCTCTCCGTCTGTGTCGGTCTCAGTCTCTGTCCCTTGTCTCTGTCTCTGTCTCTGTCCGTGTCTCTGCGTCTGTCTCGGTCTCCGTCTCTGTCCCTTGTCTCTGTCTCTGTATGTGTGTCTGTTCCTGTCTCTGTCTCTGTCTCCATCTCTGTCTGTATCTCTGTCTGTATCTCTGTCTCTGTCTCTGTCTCTGTCTGTGTCTCTATCTCTGTCTCTGTCTCTGTCTCTGTCTCTGTCTCTGTCTCTGTCTCTGTCTCTGTCTCTGTCTCTGTCTCTGTCTCTGTCTCTGTCTCTGTCTCTGTCTCTGTCTCTGTCTCTGTCTCTGTCTCTGTCTCTGTCTCTGTCTCTGTCTCTGTCTCTGTCTCTGTCTCTGTCTCTGTCTCTGTCTCCGTCTCTGTCTCTGTCTCTGTCTCTGTCTCCATCTCTGTCTGTATCTCTGTCTGTATCTCTGTCTCTGTCTCTGTCTCTGTCTGTGTCTCTATCTCTGTCTCCGTCTCTGTCTCTGTCTCTGTCTCTGTCTCTGTCTCTGTCTCTGTCTCTGTCTCTGTCTCTGTCTCTGTCTCTGTCTCTGTCTCTGTCTCTGTCTCTGTCTCTGTCTCTGTCTCTGTCTCTGTCTCTGTCTCTGTCTCTGTCTCTGTCTCTGTGTCTGTCTCTGTCTCTGTCTCTGTCTCTGTCTCTGTCTCTGTCTCTGTCTCTGTCTCTGTCTCTGTCTCTGTGTCTGTCTCTGTCTCTGTCTCTGTCTCTGTCTTCGTCTCTGTCTGTGTCTCTGTCCATGTCTCCGTTCCTGTCTCTGTCTCTGTCCCTGCCTCTGTCTCTGTCTCTGTCCCTGCCTCTGTCTCTGTCCCTGTCTCTGTCTCTGTCTCTGTCTCTGTCTCTGTCTCTGTCTCTGTCTCTGTCTCTGTCTCTGTCTCTGTCTCTGTCTCTGTCTTCGTCTCTGTCTGTGTCTCTGTCCATGTCTCCGTTCCTGTCTCTGTCTCTGTCCCTGCCTCTGTCTCTGTCTCTGTCTCTGTCTCTGTCCGTGTCTCTCCGTCTGTGTCGGTCTCTGTCTCTGTCCCTTGTCTCTGTCTCTGTCTCTGTCTCTGTCTCTGTCTCTGTCTCTGTTCCTGTCTCTGTCTCTGTCTCTGTCTCTGTCTCTGTCTCTGTCTCTGTTTTCGTCTCTGTCTGTGTCTCTGTCCATGTCTCCGTTCCTGTCTCTGTCTCTGTCCCTGTCTCTGTCTCTGTCTCTGTCTCTGTCTCTGTCCGTGTCTCTCCGTCTGTGTCGGTCTCTGTCTCTGTCCCTTGTCTCTGTCTCTGTCTCTGTCCGTGTCTCTGCGTCTGTCTCGGTCTCCGTCTCTGTCCCTTGTCTCTGTCTCTGTATGTGTGTCTGTTCCTGTCTCTGTCTCTGTCTCCATCTCTGTCTGTATCTCTGTCTGTATCTCTGTCTCTGTCTCTGTCTCTGTCTGTGTCTCTATCTCTGTCTCTGTCTCTGTCTCTGTCTCTGTCTCTGTCTCTGTCTCTGTCTCTGTCTCTGTCTCTGTCTCTGTCTCTGTCTCTGTCTCTGTCTCTGTCTCTATCTCTGTCTCTGTCTCTGTCTCTGTCTCTGTCTCTGTCTCTGTCTCTGTCTCTGTCTCTGTCTCTGTCTCTGTCTCTGTCTCTGTCTCTGTCTCTGTCTCTGTCTCTGTCTCTGTCTCTGTCTCTGTCTCTGTCTCTGTCTCTGTCTCTGTCCGTGTCTCTGCGTCTGTCTCGGTCTCTGTCTCTGTGCCTTGTCTCTGTCTCTGTATGTGTGTCTGTTCGTGTCTCTGTCTCTGTCTCTGTCTGTAACTCTATATCTGTCTCTGTCTCTGTCTCTGTCTCTGTCCCTGTCTCTGTCTCTGTCTCTGTCTCTGTCTCTGTCTCTGTCTCTGTCTCTGTCTCTGTCTCTGTCTCTGTCTCTGTCTCTGTCTCTGTCTCTGTCTCTGTCTCTGTCTCTGTCTCTGTCTCTGTCTCTGTCTCTGTCTCTGTCTCTGTCTCTGTCTCTGTCTCTGTCTCTGTCCCTGTCTCTGTCTCTGTCTATGTCTCTGTCTCTGTCTCTGTCTCTGTCTCTGTCTCTGTCTATGTCTCTGTCTCTGTCTCTGTCTCTGTCTCTGTCTCTGTCTCTGTCTCTGTCTCTGTTCCTCTCTCTGTCTCTGTCTCTGTCTCTGTCTCTGTCTCTGTCTCTGTCTCTGTCTCTGTCTCTGTCTCTGTCTCTGTCTCTGTCTCTGTCTCTGTCTCTGTCTCTGTCTCTGTTCCTGTCTCTGTCTCTGTCTCTGTCTCTGTCTCTGTCTCTGTCTCTGTCTCTGTCTCTGTCTCTGTCTCTGTCTCTGTCTCTGTCTCTGTCTCTGTCTCTGTCTCTGTTCCTGTCTCTGTCTCTGTCTCTGTCTCTGTCTCTGTCTCTGTCTGTGTCTCTGTCCATGTCTCCGTTCCTGTCTCTGTCTCTGTCCCTGTCTCTGTCTCTGTCTCTGTCTTTGTCTCTGTCCGTGTCTCTCCGTCTGTGTCGGTCTCTGTCTCTGTCCCTTGTCTCTGTCTCTGTCTCTGTCCGTGTCTCTGCGTCTGTCTCGGTCTCCGTCTCTGTCCCTTGTCTCTGTCTCTGTATGTGTGTCTGTTCCTGTCTCTGTCTCTGTATGTGTGTCTGTTCCTGTCTCTGTCCCTGTCTCTATCTCTGTCTGTATCTCTGTCTCTGTCTCTGTCTCTGTCTCTGTCTCTATCTCTGTCTCTGTCTCTGTCTCTGTCTCCGTCTCTGTCTCTGTCTCTGTCTCTGTCTCTGTCTCTGTCTCTGTCTCTGTCTCTGTCTCTGTCTCTGTCTCTGTCTCTGTCTCTGTCTCTGTCTCTGTCTCTGTCTCTGTCTCTGTCTCTGTCTCTGTCTCTGTCTCTGTCTCTGTCTCTGTCTCTGTCTCTGTCTCTGTCTCTGTCTCTGTCTCTGTCTCTGTCTATGTCTCTGTCTCTGTCTCTGTCTCTGTCTCTGTCTTCGTCTCTGTCTGTGTCTCTGTCCATGTCTCCGTTCCTGTCTCTGTCTCTGTCCCTGTCTCTGTCTCTGTCTCTGTCTCTATCTCTGTCTCTGTCCGTGTCTCTCCGTCTGTGTCGGTCTCTGTCTCTCTCCCTTGTCTCTGTCTCTGTCTCGGTCTCCGTCTCTGTCCCTTGTCTCTGTCTCTGTATGTGTGTCTGTTCCTGTCTCTGTCTCTGTCTCCATCTCTGTCTGTATCTCTGTCTGTATCTCTGTCTCTGTCTCTGTCTCTGTCTGTGTCTCTATCTCTGTCTCTGTCTCTGTCTCTGTCTCTGTCTCTGTCTCTGTCTCTGTCTTCGTCTCTGTCTGTGTCTCTGTCCATGTCTCCGTTCCTGTCTCTGTCTCTGTCCCTGCCTCTGTCTCTGTCTCTGTCTCTGTCTCTGTCCGTGTCTCTCCGTCTGTGTCGGTCTCTGTCTCTGTCCCTTGTCTCTGTCTCTGTCTCTGTCTCTGTCTCTGTCTCTGTCTCTGTCTCTGTCTCTGTTCCTGTCTCTGTCTCTGTCTCTGTCTCTGTCTCTGTCTCTGTCTCTGTTTTCGTCTCTGTCTGTGTCTCTGTCCATGTCTCCGTTCCTGTCTCTGTCTCTGTCCCTGTCTCTGTCTCTGTCTCTGTCTCTGTCTCTGTCCGTGTCTCTCCGTCTGTGTCGGTCTCTGTCTCTGTCCCTTGTCTCTGTCTCTGTCTCTGTCCGTGTCTCTGCGTCTGTCTCGGTCTCCGTCTCTGTCCCTTGTCTCTGTCTCTGTATGTGTGTCTGTTCCTGTCTCTGTCTCTGTCTCCATCTCTGTCTGTATCTCTGTCTGTATCTCTGTCTCTGTCTCTGTCTCTGTCTGTGTCTCTATCTCTGTCTCTGTCTCTGTCTCTGTCTCTGTCTCTGTCTCTGTCTCTGTCTCTGTCTCTGTCTCTGTCTCTGTCTCTGTCTCTGTCTCTATCTCTGTCTCTGTCTCTGTCTCTGTCTCTGTCTCTGTCTCTGTCTCTGTCTCTGTCTCTGTCTCTGTCTCTGTCTCTGTCTCTGTCTCTGTCTCTGTCTCTGTCTCTGTCTCTGTCTCTGTCTCTGTCTCTGTCTCTGTCTCTGTCTCTGTCCGTGTCTCTGCGTCTGTCTCGGTCTCTGTCTCTGTGCCTTGTCTCTGTCTCTGTATGTGTGTCTGTTCGTGTCTCTGTCTCTGTCTCTGTCTCTGTCTCTGTCCCTGTCTCTGTCTCTGTCTCTGTCTCTGTCTCTGTCTCTGTCTCTGTCTCTGTCTCTGTCTCTGTCTCTGTCTCTGTCTCTGTCTCTGTCTCTGTCTCTGTCTCTGTCTCTGTCTCTGTCTCTGTCTCTGTCTCTGTCTCTGTCTCTGTCTCTGTCTCTGTCTCTGTCTCTGTCTCTGTCTCTGTCCCTGTCTCTGTCTATGTCTATGTCTCTGTCTCTGTCTCTGTCTCTGTCTCTGTCTCTGTCTATGTCTCTGTCTCTGTCTCTGTCTCTGTCTCTGTCTCTGTCTCTGTCTCTGTCTCTGTCTCTGTCTCTGTCTCTGTCTCTGTCTCTGTCTCTGTCTCTGTCTCTGTCTCTGTCTCTGTCTCTGTCTCTGTCTCTGTCTCTGTCTCTGTCTCTGTCTCTGTCTCTGTCTCTGTCTCTGTTCCTGTCTCTGTCTCTGTCTCTGTCTCTGTCTCTGTATGTGTGTCTGTTCGTGTCTCTGTCTCTGTCTCTGTCTGTAACTCTATATCTGTCTCTATCTCTGTCTCTGTCTCTGTCTCTGTCCGTGTCTCTGCGTCTGTCTCGGTCTCCGTCTCTGTCCCTTGTCTCTGTCTCTGTATGTGTGTCTGTTCCTGTCTCTGTCTCTGTATGTGTGTCTGTTCCTGTCTCTGTCTCTGTCTCTATCTCTGTCTGTATCTCTGTCTCTGTCTCTGTCTCTGTCTCTGTCTCTATCTCTGTCTCTGTCTCTGTCTCTGTCTCTGTCTCTGTCTCTGTCGCTGTCTCTGTCTCTGTCTCTGTCTCTGTCTCTGTCTCTGTCTCTGTCTCTGTCTCTGTCTCTGTCTCTGTCTCTGTCTCTGTCTCTGTCTCTGTCTCTGTCTCTGTCTCTGTCTCTGTCTCTGTCTCTGTCTCTGTCTCTGTCTCTGTCTCTGTCTCTGTCTCTGTCTATGTCTCTGTCTCTGTCTCTGTCTCTGTCTCTGTCTTCGTCTCTGTCTGTGTCTCTGTCCATGTCTCCGTTCCTGTCTCTGTCTCTGTCCCTGTCTCTGTCTCTGTCTCTGTCTCTATCTCTGTTTCTGTCCGTGTCTCTCCGTCTGTGTCGGTCTCTGTCTCTGTCCCTTGTCTCTGTCTCTGTCTCGGTCTCCGTCTCTGTCCCTTGTCTCTGTCTCTGTATGTGTGTCTGTTCCTGTCTCTGTCTCTGTCTCCATCTCTGTCTGTATCTCTGTCTGTATCTCTGTCTCTGTCTCTGTCTCTGTCTGTGTCTCTATCTCTGTCTCTGTCTCTGTCTCTGTCTCTGTCTCTGTCTCTGTCTCTGTGTCTGTCTCTGTCTCTGTCTCTGTCTCTGTCTCTGTCTCTGTCTCTGTCTCTGTCTCTGTCTCTGTCTCTGTCTCTGTCTCTGTCTCTGTCTCTGTCTCTGTCTCTGTCTCTGTCTCTGTCTTCGTCTCTGTCTGTGTCTCTGTCCATGTCTCCGTTCCTGTCTCTGTCTCTGTCCCTGCCTCTGTCTCTGTCTCTGTCTCTGTCTCTGTCTCTGTCTCTGTCTCTGTCTCTGTGTCTGTCTCTGTCTCTGTCTCTGTCTCTGTCTCTGTCTCTGTCTCTGTCTCTGTCTCTGTCTCTGTCTCTGTCTCTGTCTCTGTCTCTGTCTCTGTCTCTGTCTCTGTCTCTGTCTCTGTCTCTGTCTCTGTCTTCGTCTCTGTCTGTGTCTCTGTCCATGTCTCCGTTCCTGTCTCTGTCTCTGTCCCTGCCTGTCTCTGTCTCTGTCTCTGTCTCTGTCTCTGTCCGTGTCTCTCCGTCTGTGTCGGTCTCTGTCTCTGTCCCTTGTCTCTGTCTCTGTCTCTGTCTCTGTCTCTGTCTCTGTCTCTGTCTCTGTCTCTGTTCCTGTCTCTGTCTCTGTCTCTGTCTCTGTCTCTGTCTCTGTCTCTGTCTCTGTCTCTGTCTCTGTCTCTGTTCCTGTCTCTGTCTCTGTCTCTGTCTCTGTCTCTGTCTCTGTCTCTGTCTCTGTTTTCGTCTCTGTCTGTGTCTCTGTCCATGTCTCCGTTCCTGTCTCTGTCTCTGTCCCTGTCTCTGTCTCTGTCTCTGTCTCTGTCTCTGTCCGTGTCTCTCCGTCTGTGTCGGTCTCTGTCTCTGTCCCTTGTCTCTGTCTCTGTCTCTGTCCGTGTCTCTGCGTCTGTCTCGGTCTCCGTCTCTGTCCCTTGTCTCTGTCTCTGTATGTGTGTCTGTTCCTGTCTCTGTCTCTGTCTCCATCTCTGTCTGTATCTCTGTCTGTATCTCTGTCTCTGTCTCTGTCTCTGTCTCTGTCTCTGTCTCTGTCTCTGTCTCTGTCTCTGTCTCTGTCTCTGTCTCTGTCTCTGTCTCTGTCTCTGTCTCTGTCTCTGTCTCTGTCTCTGTCTCTGTCTCTGTCTCTGTCTCTGTCTCTGTCTCTGTCTCTGTCTCTGTCTCTGTCTCTGTCTCTGTCTCTGTCTCTGTCTCTGTCTCTGTCTCTGTCTCTGTCTCTGTCTCTGTCCCTGTCTCTGTCTCTGTCTCTGTCTCTGTCTCTGTCTCTGTCTCTGTCTCTGTCTCTGTCTCTGTCTCTGTCTCTGTCTCTGTCTCTGTCTATGTCTCTGTGTCTTTGCCGCTGTCTCTGTCTCTGTCTCTGTCTCTGTCTCTGTCTCTGTCTCTGTCTGTGTCTTTGTCCATGTCTCCGTTCCTGTCTCTGTCTCTGTCCCTGTCTCTGTCTCTGTCTCTGTCTCCGTCTCTGTCCGTGTCTCTGTCTCTGTCTCTGTCTCTGTCTCTGTTCCTGTCTCTGTCTCTGTCTCTGTCTCTGTCTCTGTCTCTGTCTCTGTCTCTGTCTCCGTTCCTGTCTCTGTCTCTGTCCCTGTCTCTGTCTCTGTCTCTGTCTCTGTCTCTGTCTCTGTCCGTGTTTCACCGTCTGTCACGGTCTCTGTCTCTGTCCCTTGTCTCTGTCTCTGTCTCTGTCTCTGTCTCTGTCTCATTCTCTCTCCGTGTCTCTCCGTCTGTCACGGCCTCTGTCTCTGTCTCTGTCTCTGTCTCTGTCTCTGTCTCTGTCTCTGTTCCTGTCTCTGTCTCTGTCTCTGTCTCTGTCTCTGTCTCTGTCTCTGTCTTCGTCTCTGTCTGTGTCTCTGTCCATGTCTCCGTTCCTGTCTCTGTCTCTGTCCCTGTCTCTGTCTCTGTCTCTGTCTCTGTCTCTGTCTCTGTCTCTGTCCGTGTCTCTCCGTCTGTCTCGGTCTCTGTCTCTGTCCCTTGTCTCTGTCTCTGTCTCTGTCTCTGTCTCTGTCTCTGTCCGTGTCTCTGCGTCTGTCTCGGTCTCCGTCTCTGTCCCTTGTCTCTGTCTCTGTATGTGTGTCTGTTCCTGTCTCTGTCTCTGTCTCTATCTCTGTCTGTATCTCTGTCTCTGTCTCTGTCTCTGTCTCTGTATCTATCTCTTTCTCTGTCTCTGTCTCTGTCTCTGTCTCTGTCTCTGTCTCTGTCTCTGTCTCTGTCTATGTCTCTGTCTCTGTCTCTGTCTCTGTCTCTGTCTCTGTCTCTGTCTCTGTCTCTGTCTCTGTCTCTGTCTCTGTCTCTGTCTCTGTCTCTGTCTCTGTCTCTGCCTCTGTCTCTGTCTCTGTCTCTGTCTCTGTCTATGTCTCTGTGTCTTTGCCGCTGTCTCTGTCTCTGTCTCTGTCTCTGTCTCTGTCTCTGTCTCTGTCTCTGTCTGTGTCTTTGTCCATGTCTCCGTTCCTGTCTCTGTCTCTGTCCCTGTCTCTGTCTCTGTCTCTGTCTCCGTCTCTGTCCGTGTCTCTGTCTCTGTCTCTGTCTCTGTCTCTGTTCCTGTCTCTGTCTCTGTCTCTGTCTCTGTCTCTGTCTCTGTCTCTGTCTCTGTCTCTGTCTCTGTCTCTGTCTCTGTCTCTGTCTCTGTCTCTGTCTCTGTCTCTGTCTCTGTCTCTGTCTCCGTTCCTGTCTCTGTCTCTGTCTCTGTCCCTGTCTCTGTCTCTGTCTCTGTCTCTGTCTCTGTCCGTGTCTCTCCGTCTGTCACGGTCTCTGTCTCTGTCCCTTGTCTCTGTCTCTGTCTCTGTCTCTGTCTCTGTCTCTGTGTCTGTCTCTGTCTCTGTCTCTGTCTCTGTCTCTGTCTCTGTCTCTGTCTCTGTCTCTGTCTCTGTGTCTGTCTCTGTCTCTGTCTCTGTCTCTGTCTCTGTCTCTGTCTCTGTCTCTGTCTCTGTCTCTGTCTCTGTCTCTGTCTCTGTCTCTGTCTCTGTCTCTGTCTCTGTCTCTGTCTCTGTCTCTGTCTTCGTCTCTGTCTGTGTCTCTGTCCATGTCTCCGTTCCTGTCTCTGTCTCTGTCCCTGCCTCTGTCTCTGTCTCTGTCTCTGTCTCTGTCTCTGTGTCTGTCTCTGTCTCTGTCTCTGTCTCTGTCTCTGTCTCTGTCTCTGTCTCTGTCTCTGTCTCTGTCTCTGTCTCTGTCTCTGTCTCTGTCTCTGTCTCTGTCTCTGTCTCTGTCTCTGTCTCTGTCTCTGTCTCTGTCTCTGTCTCTGTCTTCGTCTCTGTCTGTGTCTCTGTCCATGTCTCCGTTCCTGTCTCTGTCTCTGTCCCTGCCTGTCTCTGTCTCTGTCTCTGTCTCTGTCCGTGTCTCTCCGTCTGTGTCGGTCTCTGTCTCTGTCCCTTGTCTCTGTCTCTGTCTCTGTCTCTGTCTCTGTCTCTGTCTCTGTCTCTGTCTCTGTTCCTGTCTCTGTCTCTGTCTCTGTCTCTGTCTCTGTCTCTGTCTCTGTTTTCGTCTCTGTCTGTGTCTCTGTCCATGTCTCCGTTCCTGTCTCTGTCTCTGTCCCTGTCTCTGTCTCTGTCTCTGTCTCTGTCTCTGTCCGTGTCTCTCCGTCTGTGTCGGTCTCTGTCTCTGTCCCTTGTCTCTGTCTCTGTCTCTGTCCGTGTCTCTGCGTCTGTCTCGGTCTCCGTCTCTGTCCCTTGTCTCTGTCTCTGTATGTGTGTCTGTTCCTGTCTCTGTCTCTGTCTCTGTCTGTAACTCTATCTCTGTCTCTGTCTCTGTCTCTGTCTCTGTCTCTGTCCGTGTCTCTGCGTCTGTCTCGGTCTCCGTCTCTGTCCCTTGTCTCTGTCTCTGTATGTGTGTCTGTTCCTGTCTCTGTCTCTGTCTCTATCTCTGTCTGTATCTCTGTCTCTGTCTCTGTCTCTGTCTCTGTATCTATCTCTTTCTCTGTCTCTGTCTCTGTCTCTGTCTCTGTCTCTGTCTCTGTCTCTGTCTCTGTCTCTGTCTCTGTCTCTGTGTCTGTCTCTGTCTCTGTCTCTGTCTATGTCTCTGTCTCTGTCTCTGTCTCTGTCTCTGTCTCTGTCTCTGTCTCTGTCTCTGTTCCTCTCTCTGTCTCTGTCTCTGTCTCTGTCTCTGTCTCTGTCTCTGTCTCTGTCTCTGTCTCTGTCTCTGTCTCTGTCTCTGTCTCTGTCTCTGTCTCTGTCTCTGTTCCTGTCTCTGTCTCTGTCTCTGTCTCTGTCTCTGTCTCTGTCTCTGTCTCTGTCTCTGTCTCTGTCTCTGTCTCTGTCTCTGTCTCTGTCTCTGTCTCTGTCTCTATCTCTGTCTCTGTCTCTGTCTCTGTCTCCGTCTCTGTCTCTGTCTCTGTCTCTGTCTCTGTCTCTGTCTCTGTCTCTGTCTCTGTCTCTGTCTCTGTCTCTGTCTCTGTCTCTGTCTCTGTCTCTGTCTCTGTCTCTGTCTCTGTCTCTGTCTCTGTCTATGTCTCTGTCTCTGTCTCTGTCTCTGTCTCTGTCTTCGTCTCTGTCTGTGTCTCTGTCCATGTCTCCGTTCCTGTCTCTGTCTCTGTCCCTGTCTCTGTCTCTGTCTCTGTCTCTATCTCTGTCTCTGTCCGTGTCTCTCCGTCTGTGTCGGTCTCTGTCTCTGTCCCTTGTCTCTGTCTCTGTCTCGGTCTCCGTCTCTGTCCCTTGTCTCTGTCTCTGTATGTGTGTCTGTTCCTGTCTCTGTCTCTGTCTCCATCTCTGTCTGTATCTCTGTCTCTATCTCTGTCTCTGTCTCTGTCTCTGTCTGTGTCTCTATCTCTGTCTCTGTCTCTGTCTCTGTCTCTGTCTCTGTCTCTGTCTCTGTGTCTGTCTCTGTCTCTGTCTCTGTCTCTGTCTCTGTCTCTGTCTCTGTCTCTGTCTCTGTCTCTGTCTCTGTCTCTGTCTCTGTCTCTGTCTCTGTCTCTGTCTCTGTCTCTGTCTCTGTCTCTGTCTCTGTCTTCGTCTCTGTCTGTGTCTCTGTCCATGTCTCCGTTCCTGTCTCTGTCTCTGTCCCTGCCTCTGTCTCTGTCTCTGTCTCTGTCTCTGTCTCTGTCTCTGTCTCTGTCTCTGTGTCTGTCTCTGTCTCTGTCTCTGTCTCTGTCTCTGTCTCTGTCTCTGTCTCTGTCTCTGTCTCTGTCTCTGTCTCTGTCTCTGTCTCTGTCTCTGTCTCTGTCTCTGTCTCTGTCTCTGTCTCTGTCTCTGTCTCTGTCTTCGTCTCTGTCTGTGTCTCTGTCCATGTCTCCGTTCCTGTCTCTGTCTCTGTCCCTGCCTCTGTCTCTGTCTCTGTCTCTGTCTCTGTCCGTGTCTCTCCGTCTGTGTCGGTCTCTGTCTCTGTCCCTTGTCTCTGTCTCTGTCTCTGTCTGTGTCTCTGTCTCTGTATCTGTCTCTGTCTCTGTTCCTGTCTCTGTCTCTGTCTCTGTCTCTGTCTCTGTCTCTGTCTCTGTCTCTGTCTCTGTCTTCGTCTCTGTCTGTGTCTCTGTCCATGTCTCCGTTCCTGTCTCTGTCTCTGTCCCTGCCTCTGTCTCTGTCTCTGTCTCTGTCTCTGTCCGTGTCTCTCCGTCTGTGTCGGTCTCTGTCTCTGTCCCTTGTCTCTGTCTCTGTCTCTGTCTCTGTCTCTGTCTCTGTCTCTGTCTCTGTCTCTGTTCCTGTCTCTGTCTCTGTCTCTGTCTCTGTCTCTGTCTCTGTCTCTGTTTTCGTCTCTGTCTGTGTCTCTGTCCATGTCTCCGTTCCTGTCTCTGTCTCTGTCCCTGTCTCTGTCTCTGTCTCTGTCTCTGTCTCTGTCCGTGTCTCTCCGTCTGTGTCGGTCTCTGTCTCTGTCCCTTGTCTCTGTCTCTGTCTCTGTCCGTGTCTCTGCGTCTGTCTCGGTCTCCGTCTCTGTCCCTTGTCTCTGTCTCTGTATGTGTGTCTGTTCCTGTCTCTGTCTCTGTCTCCATCTCTGTCTGTATCTCTGTCTGTATCTCTGTCTCTGTCTCTGTCTCTGTCTGTGTCTCTATCTCTGTCTCTGTCTCTGTCTCTGTCTCTGTCTCTGTCTCTGTCTCTGTCTCTGTCTCTGTCTCTGTCTCTGTCTCTGTCTCTGTCTCTGTCTCTGTCTCTGTCTCTGTCTCTGTCTCTGTCTCTGTCCGTGTCTCTGCGTCTGTCTCGGTCTCTGTCTCTGTGCCTTGTCTCTGTCTCTGTATGTGTGTCTGTTCGTGTCTCTGTCTCTGTCTCTGTCTGTAACTCTATATCTGTCTCTGTCTCTGTCTCTGTCTCTGTCCCTGTCTCTGTCTCTGTCTCTGTCTCTGTCTCTGTCTCTGTCTCTGTCTCTGTCTCTGTCTCTGTCTCTGTCTCTGTCTCTGTCTCTGTCTCTGTCTCTGTCTCTGTCTCTGTCTCTGTCTCTGTCTCTGTCTCTGTCTCTGTCTCTGTCTCTGTCTCTGTCTCTGTCTCTGTCTCTGTCTCTGTCTCTGTCCCTGTCTCTGTCTCTGTCTATGTCTCTGTCTCTGTCTCTGTCTCTGTCTCTGTCTCTGTCTATGTCTCTGTCTCTGTCTCTGTCTCTGTCTCTGTCTCTGTCTCTGTCTCTGTCTCTGTCTCTGTCTCTGTCTCTGTCTCTGTCTCTGTCTCTGTCTCTGTCTCTGTCTCTGTCTCTGTCTCTGTCTCTGTCTCTGTCTCTGTCTCTGTCTCTGTCTCTGTTCCTGTCTCTGTCTCTGTCTCTGTCTCTGTCTCTGTATGTGTGTCTGTTCGTGTCTCTGTCTCTGTCTCTGTCTGTAACTCTATATCTGTCTCTGTCTCTGTCTCTGTCTCTGTCTCTGTCCGTGTCTCTGCGTCTGTCTCGGTCTCCGTCTCTGTCCCTTGTCTCTGTCTCTGTATGTGTGTCTGTTCCTGTCTCTGTCTCTGTATGTGTGTCTGTTCCTGTCTCTGTCTCTGTCTCTATCTCTGTCTGTATCTCTGTCTCTGTCTCTGTCTCTGTCTCTGTCTCTATCTCTGTCTCTGTCTCTGTCTCTGTCTCTGTCTCTGTCTCTGTCTCTGTCTCTGTCTCTGTCTCTGTCTCTGTCTCTGTCTCTGTCTCTGTCTCTGTCTCTGTCTCTGTCTCTGTCTCTGTCTCTGTCTCTGTCTCTGTCTCTGTCTCTGTCTCTGTCTCTGTCTCTGTCTCTGTCTCTGTCTCTGTCTCTGTCTCTGTCTCTGTCTCTGTCTCTGTCTCTGTCTATGTCTCTGTCTCTGTCTCTGTCTCTGTCTCTGTCTTCGTCTCTGTCTGTGTCTCTGTCCATGTCTCCGTTCCTGTCTCTGTCTCTGTCCCTGTCTCTGTCTCTGTCTCTGTCTCTATCTCTGTCTCTGTCCGTGTCTCTCCGTCTGTGTCGGTCTCTGTCTCTGTCCCTTGTCTCTGTCTCTGTCTCGGTCTCCGTCTCTGTCCCTTGTCTCTGTCTCTGTATGTGTGTCTGTTCCTGTCTCTGTCTCTGTCTCCATCTCTGTCTGTATCTCTGTCTGTATCTCTGTCTCTGTCTCTGTCTCTGTCTGTGTCTCTATCTCTGTCTCTGTCTCTGTCTCTGTCTCTGTCTCTGTCTCTGTCTCTGTGTCTGTCTCTGTCTCTGTCTCTGTCTCTGTCTCTGTCTCTGTCTCTGTCTCTGTCTCTGTCTCTGTCTCTGTCTCTGTCTCTGTCTCTGTCTCTGTCTCTGTCTCTGTCTCTGTCTCTGTCTCTGTCTTCGTCTCTGTCTGTGTCTCTGTCCATGTCTCCGTTCCTGTCTCTGTCTCTGTCCCTGCCTCTGTCTCTGTCTCTGTCTCTGTCTCTGTCTCTGTCTCTGTCTCTGTCTCTGTGTCTGTCTCTGTCTCTGTCTCTGTCTCTGTCTCTGTCTCTGTCTCTGTCTCTGTCTCTGTCTCTGTCTCTGTCTCTGTCTCTGTCTCTGTCTCTGTCTCTGTCTCTGTCTCTGTCTCTGTCTCTGTCTCTGTCTCTGTCTCTGTCTTCGTCTCTGTCTGTGTCTCTGTCCATGTCTCCGTTCCTGTCTCTGTCTCTGTCCCTGCCTGTCTCTGTCTCTGTCTCTGTCTCTGTCCGTGTCTCTCCGTCTGTGTCGGTCTCTGTCTCTGTCCCTTGTCTCTGTCTCTGCCTCTGTCTCTGTCTCTGTCTCTGTCTCTGTCTCTGTCTCTGTTCCTGTCTCTGTCTCTGTCTCTGTCTCTGTCTCTGTCTCTGTCTCTGTTTTCGTCTCTGTCTGTGTCTCTGTCCATGTCTCCGTTCCTGTCTCTGTCTCTGTCCCTGTCTCTGTCTCTGTCTCTGTCTCTGTCTCTGTCCGTGTCTCTCCGTCTGTGTCGGTCTCTGTCTCTGTCCCTTGTCTCTGTCTCTGTCTCTGTCCGTGTCTCTGCGTCTGTCTCGGTCTCCGTCTCTGTCCCTTGTCTCTGTCTCTGTATGTGTGTCTGTTCCTGTCTCTGTCTCTGTCTCCATCTCTGTCTGTATCTCTGTCTGTATCTCTGTCTCTGTCTCTGTCTCTGTCTCTGTCTCTGTCTCTGTCTCTGTCTCTGTCTCTGTCTCTGTCTCTGTCTCTGTCTCTGTCTCTGTCTCTGTCTCTGTCTCTGTCTCTGTCTCTGTCTCTGTCTCTGTCTCTGTCTCTGTCTCTGTCTCTGTCTCTGTCTCTGTCTCTGTCTCTGTCTCTGTCTCTGTCTCTGTCTCTGTCTCTGTCTCTGTCTCTGTCTCTGTCTCTGTCTCTGTCTCTGTCCGTGTCTCTGCGTCTGTCTCGGTCTCTGTCTCTGTGCCTTGTCTCTGTCTCTGTATGTGTGTCTGTTCCTGTCTCTGTCTCTGTCTCTGTCTCTGTCTCTGTCTGTAACTCTATATCTGTCTCTGTCTCTGTCTCTGTCTCTGTCCCTGTCTCTGTCTCTGTCTCTGTCTCTGTCTCTGTCTCTGTCTCTGTCTCTGTCTCTGTCTCTGTCTCTGTCTCTGTCTCTGTCTCTGTCTTTGTCTCTGTCTCTGTCTCTGTCTCTGTCTCTGTCTCTGTCTCTGTCTCTGTCTCTGTCTCTGTCTCTGTCTCTGTCTCTGTCTCTGTCTCTGTCTCTGTCTCTGTCTCTGTCTCTGTCTCTGTCTCTGTCTCTGTCTCTGTCTCTGTCTCTGTCTCTGTCTCTGTCTCTGTCTCTGTCTCTGTCCGTGTCTCTGCGTCTGTCTCGGTCTCTGTCTCTGTCCCTTGTCTCTGTCTCTGTATGTGTGTCTGTTCCTGTCTCTGTCTCTGTCTCTGTCTGTAACTCTATCTCTGTCTCTGTCTCTGTCTCTGTCTCTGTCTCTGTCTCTGTCTCCGTCTCTGTCTCTGTCTCTGTCTCTGTTCCTGTCTCTGTCTCTGTCTCTGTCTCTGTCTCTGTCTCTGTCTCTGTCTTCGTCTCTGTCTGTGTCTCTGTCCATGTCTCCGTTCCTGTCTCTGTCTCTGTCCCTGTCTCTGTCTCTGTCTCTGTCTCTGTCTCTGTCTCTGTCCGTGTCTCTCCGTCTGTCTCGGTCTCTGTCTCTGTCCCTTGTCTCTGTCTCTGTCTCTGTCTCTGTCTCTGTCTCTGTCCGTGTCTCTGCGTCTGTCTCGGTCTCCGTCTCTGTCCCTTGTCTCTGTCTCTGTATGTGTGTCTGTTCCTGTCTCTGTCTCTGTCTCTATCTCTGTCTGTATCTCTGTCTCTGTCTCTGTCTCTGTCTCTGTATCTATCTCTTTCTCTGTCTCTGTCTCTGTCTCTGTCTCTGTCTCTGTCTCTGTCTCTGTCTATGTCTCTGTCTCTGTCTCTGTCTCTGTCCCTGTCTCTGTCTCTGTCTCTGTCTCTGTCTCTGTCTCTGTCTCTGTCTCTGTCTCTGTCTCTGTCTCTGTCTCTGTCTCTGTCTCTGTCTCTGTCTCTGTCTCTGTCTCTGTCTATGTCTCTGTGTCTTTGCCGCTGTCTCTGTCTCTGTCTCTGTCTCTGTCTCTGTCTCTGTCTCTGTCTGTGTCTTTGTCCATGTCTCCGTTCCTGTCTCTGTCTCTGTCCCTGTCTCTGTCTCTGTCTCTGTCTCCGTCTCTGTCCGTGTCTCTGTCTCTGTCTCTGTCTCTGTCTCTGTTCCTGTCTCTGTCTCTGTCTCTGTCTCTGTCTCTGTCTCTGTCTCTGTCTCTGTCTCCGTTCCTGTCTCTGTCTCTGTCCCTGTCTCTGTCTCTGTCTCTGTCTCTGTCTCTGTCCGTGTTTCTCCGTCTGTCACGGTCTCTGTCTCTGTCCCTTGTCTCTGTCTCTGTCTCTGTCTCTGTCTCTGTCTCATTCTCTCTCCGTGTCTCTCCGTCTGTCACGGCCTCTGTCTCTGTCTCTGTCTCTGTCTCTGTCTCTGTCTCTGTCTCTGTTCCTGTCTCTGTCTCTGTCTCTGTCTCTGTCTCTGTCTCTGTCTCTGTCTCTGTCTTCGTCTCTGTCTGTGTCTCTGTCCATGTCTCCGTTCCTGTCTCTGTCTCTGTCCCTGTCTCTGTCTCTGTCTCTGTCTCTGTCTCTGTCTCTGTCCGTGTCTCTCCGTCTGTCTCGGTCTCTGTCTCTGTCCCTTGTCTCTGTCTCTGTCTCTGTCTCTGTCTCTGTCTCTGTCCGTGTCTCTGCGTCTGTCTCGGTCTCCGTCTCTGTCCCTTGTCTCTGTCTCTGTATGTGTGTCTGTTCCTGTCTCTGTCTCTGTCTCTATCTCTGTCTGTATCTCTGTCTCTGTCTCTGTCTCTGTCTCTGTATCTATCTCTTTCTCTGTCTCTGTCTCTGTCTCTGTCTCTGTCTCTGTCTCTGTCTCTGTCTCTGTCTCTGTCTATGTCTCTGTCTCTGTCTCTGTCTCTGTCTCTGTCTCTGTCTCTGTCTCTGTCTCTGTCTCTGTCTCTGTCTCTGTCTCTGTCTCTGTCTCTGTCTCTGTCTCTGTCTCTGTCTCTGTCTCTGTCTCTGTCTCTGTCTCTGTCTATGTCTCTGTGTCTTTGCCGCTGTCTCTGTCTCTGTCTCTGTCTCTGTCTCTGTCTCTGTCTCTGTCTGTGTCTTTGTCCATGTCTCCGTTCCTGTCTCTGTCTCTGTCCCTGTCTCTGTCTCTGTCTCTGTCTCCGTCTCTGTCCGTGTCTCTGTCTCTGTCTCTGTCTCTGTCTCTGTTCCTGTCTCTGTCTCTGTCTCTGTCTCTGTCTCTGTCTCTGTCTCTGTCTCTGTCTCCGTTCCTGTCTCTGTCTCTGTCCCTGTCTCTGTCTCTGTCTCTGTCTCTGTCTCTGTCCGTGTTTCTCCGTCTGTCACGGTCTCTGTCTCTGTCCCTTGTCTCTGTCTCTGTCTCTGTCTCTGTCTCTGTCTCATTCTCTCTCCGTGTCTCTCCGTCTGTCACGGCCTCTGTCTCTGTCCCTTGTCTCTGTCTCTGTCTCTGTCTCTGTCTCTGTCTCTGTCTCTGTCTTTGTCTCTGTCTCTGTCTCTGTCTCCGTCTCTGTCTCTGTCTCTGTCTCTGTCTCTGTCCGTGTCTCTGCGTCTGTCTCGGTCTCTGTCTCTGTCCCTTGTCTCTGTCTCTGTATGTGTGTCTGTTCCTGTCTCTGTCTCTGTCTCTGTCTGTAACTCTATCTCTGTCTCTGTCTCTGTCTCTGTCTCTGTCTCTGTCTCTGTCTCTGTCTCTGTCTCTGTTCCTGTCTCTGTCTCTGTCTCTGTCTCTGTCTCTGTCTCTGTCTCTGTCTCTGTCTCTGTCTCTGTCTTCGTCTCTGTCTGTGTCTCTGTCCATGTCTCCGTTCCTGTCTCTGTCTCTGTCTCTGTCTCTGTCTCTGTCTCTGTCTCTGTCTCTGTCCGTGTCTCTGCGTCTGTCTCGGTCTCTGTCTCTGTCCCTTGTCTCTGTCTCTGTATGTGTGTCTGTTCCTGTCTCTGTCTCTATCTCTGTCTGTAACTCTATCTCTGTCTCTGTCTCTGTCTCTGTCTCTGTCTCTGTCTCTGTCTCTGTCTCTGTCTCTGTCTCTGTTCCTGTCTCTGTCTCTGTCTCTGTCTCTGTCTCTATCTCTGTCTCTGTCTCTGTCTTCGTCTCTGTCTGTGTCTCTGTCCATGTCTCCGTTCCTGTCTCTGTCTCTGTCCCTGTCTCTGTCTCTGTCTCTGTCTCTATCTCTGTCCGTGTCTCTCCGTCTGTCTCGGTCTCTGTCTCTGTCCCTTGTCTCTGTCTCTGTCTCTGTCTCTGTCTCTGTCCGTGTCTCTGCGTCTGTCTCGGTCTCCGTCCCTGTCCCTTGTCTCTGTCTCTGTATGTGTGTCTGTTCCTGTCTCTGTCTCTGTCTCTATCTCTGTCTGTATCTCTGTCTCTGTCTCTGTCTCTGTCTCTGTCTCTATCTCTGTCTCTGTCTCTGTCTCTGTCTCTGTCTCTGTCTCTGTCTCTGTCTCTGTCTCTGTCTCTGTCTCTGTCTCTGTCTCTGTCTCTGTCTCTGTCTCTGTCTCTGTCTCTGTCTCTGTCTCTGTCTCTGTCTCTGTCTGTGTCTCTGTCTCTGTCTCTGTCTCTGTCTCTGTCTCTGTCTCTGTCTCTGTCTCTGTCTCTGTCTCTGTCTCTGTCTCTGTCTCTGTCTCTGTCTCTGTCTCTGTCTCTGTCTCTGTCTCTGTCTATGTCTCTGTGTCTTTGCCGCTGTCTCTGTGTCTGTTCCTGTCTCTGTCTCTGTCTCTGTCTCTGTCTCTGTCTCTGTCTCTGTCTCTGTCTTCGTCTCTGTCCCTGTCTCTGTCTCTGTCTCTGTCTGTGTCTTTGTCCATGTCTCCGTTCCTGTCTCTGTCTCTGTCCCTGTCTCTGTCTCTGTCTCTGTCTCCGTCTCTGTCCGTGTCTCTGTCTCTGTCTCTGTCTCTGTCTCTGTTCCTGTCTCTGTCTCTGTCTCTGTCTCTGTCTCTGTCTCTGTCTCTGTCTCTGTCTCTGTCTCTGTCTCTGTCTCTGTCTCTGTCTCTGTCTCTGTCTCTGTCTCCGTTCCTGTCTCTGTCTCTGTCTCTGTCCCTGTCTCTGTCTCTGTCTCTGTCCCTGCCTCTGTCTCTGTCTCTGTCTCTGTCTCTGTCTCTGTCTCTGTCTCTGTCTCTGTGTCTGTCTCTGTCTCTGTCTCTGTCTCTGTCTCTGTCTCTGTCTCTGTCTCTGTCTCTGTCTCTGTCTCTGTCTCTGTCTCTGTCTCTGTCTCTGTCTCTGTCTCTGTCTCTGTCTCTGTCTCTGTCTCTGTCTCTGTCTCTGTCTTCGTCTCTGTCTGTGTCTCTGTCCATGTCTCCGTTCCTGTCTCTGTCTCTGTCCCTGCCTGTCTCTGTCTCTGTCTCTGTCTCTGTCCGTGTCTCTCCGTCTGTGTCGGTCTCTGTCTCTGTCCCTTGTCTCTGTCTCTGTCTCTGTCTCTGTCTCTGTCTCTGTCTCTGTCTCTGTCTCTGTTCCTGTCTCTGTCTCTGTCTCTGTCTCTGTCTCTGTCTCTGTCTCTGTCTCTGTTTTCGTCTCTGTCTGTGTCTCTGTCCATGTCTCCGTTCCTGTCTCTGTCTCTGTCCCTGTCTCTGTCTCTGTCTCTGTCTCTGTCTCTGTCCGTGTCTCTCCGTCTGTGTCGGTCTCTGTCTCTGTCCCTTGTCTCTGTCTCTGTCTCTGTCCGTGTCTCTGCGTCTGTCTCGGTCTCCGTCTCTGTCCCTTGTCTCTGTCTCTGTATGTGTGTCTGTTCCTGTCTCTGTCTCTGTCTCCATCTCTGTCTGTATCTCTGTCTGTATCTCTGTCTCTGTCTCTGTCTCTGTCTGTGTCTCTATCTCTGTCTCTGTCTCTGTCTCTGTCTCTGTCTCTGTCTCTGTCTCTGTCTCTGTCTCTGTCTCTGTCTCTGTCTCTGTCTCTGTCTCTGTCTCTGTCTCTGTCTCTGTCTCTGTCTCTGTCTCTGTCTCTGTCTCTGTCTCTGTCTCTGTCTCTGTCTCTGTCTCTGTCTCTGTCTCTGTCTCTGTCTCTGTCTCTGTCTCTGTCTCTGTCTCTGTCCGTGTCTCTGCGTCTGTCTCGGTCTCTGTCTCTGTGCCTTGTCTCTGTCTCTGTATGTGTGTCTGTTCCTGTCTCTGTCTCTGTCTCTGTCTCTGTCTCTGTCTGTAACTCTATATCTGTCTCTGTCTCTGTCTCTGTCTCTGTCCCTGTCTCTGTCTCTGTCTCTGTCTCTGTCTCTGTCTCTGTCTCTGTCTCTGTCTCTGTCTCTGTCTCTGTCTCTGTCTCTGTCTCTGTCTTTGTCTCTGTCTCTGTCTCTGTCTCTGTCTCTGTCTCTGTCTCTGTCTCTGTCTCTGTCTCTGTCCCTTGTCTCTGTCTCTGTATGTGTGTCTGTTCCTGTCTCTGTCTCTGTCTCTGTCTGTAACTCTATCTCTGTCTCTGTCTCTGTCTCTGTCTCTGTCTCTGTCTCTGTCTCTGTCTCTGTCTCTGTTCCTGTCTCTGTCTCTGTCTCTGTCTCTGTCTCTGTCTCTGTCTCTGTCTCTGTCTCTGTCTCTGTCTTCGTCTCTGTCTGTGTCTCTGTCCATGTCTCCGTTCCTGTCTCTGTCTCTGTCTCTGTCTCTGTCTCTGTCTCTGTCTCTGTCTCTGTCCGTGTCTCTGCGTCTGTCTCGGTCTCTGTCTCTGTCCCTTGTCTCTGTCTCTGTATGTGTGTCTGTTCCTGTCTCTGTCTCTATCTCTGTCTGTAACTCTATCTCTGTCTCTGTCTCTGTCTCTGTCTCTGTCTCTGTCTCTGTCTCTGTCTCTGTCTCTGTTCCTGTCTCTGTCTCTGTCTCTGTCTCTGTCTCTATCTCTGTCTCTGTCTCTGTCTTCGTCTCTGTCTGTGTCTCTGTCCATGTCTCCGTTCCTGTCTCTGTCTCTGTCCCTGTCTCTGTCTCTGTCTCTGTCTCTATCTCTGTCCGTGTCTCTCCGTCTGTCTCGGTCTCTGTCTCTGTCCCTTGTCTCTGTCTCTGTCTCTGTCTCTGTCTCTGTCCGTGTCTCTGCGTCTGTCTCGGTCTCCGTCCCTGTCCCTTGTCTCTGTCTCTGTATGTGTGTCTGTTCCTGTCTCTGTCTCTGTCTCTATCTCTGTCTGTATCTCTGTCTCTGTCTCTGTCTCTGTCTCTGTCTCTATCTCTGTCTCTGTCTCTGTCTCTGTCTCTGTCTCTGTCTCTGTCTCTGTCTCTGTCTCTGTCTCTGTCTCTGTCTCTGTCTCTGTCTCTGTCTCTGTCTCTGTCTCTGTCTCTGTCTCTGTCTCTGTCTCTGTCTCTGTCTCTGTCTGTGTCTCTGTCTCTGTCTCTGTCTCTGTCTCTGTCTCTGTCTCTGTCTCTGTCTCTGTCTCTGTCTCTGTCTCTGTCTCTGTCTCTGTCTCTGTCTCTGTCTCTGTCTCTGTCTCTGTCTCTGTCTATGTCTCTGTGTCTTTGCCGCTGTCTCTGTGTCTGTTCCTGTCTCTGTCTCTGTCTCTGTCTCTGTCTCTGTCTCTGTCTCTGTCTCTGTCTTCGTCTCTGTCCCTGTCTCTGTCTCTGTCTCTGTCTGTGTCTTTGTCCATGTCTCCGTTCCTGTCTCTGTCTCTGTCCCTGTCTCTGTCTCTGTCTCTGTCTCCGTCTCTGTCCGTGTCTCTGTCTCTGTCTCTGTCTCTGTCTCTGTTCCTGTCTCTGTCTCTGTCTCTGTCTCTGTCTCTGTCTCTGTCTCTGTCTCTGTCTCTGTCTCTGTCTCTGTCTCTGTCTCTGTCTCTGTCTCTGTCTCTGTCTCCGTTCCTGTCTCTGTCTCTGTCTCTGTCCCTGTCTCTGTCTCTGTCTCTGTCCCTGCCTCTGTCTCTGTCTCTGTCTCTGTCTCTGTCTCTGTCTCTGTCTCTGTCTCTGTGTCTGTCTCTGTCTCTGTCTCTGTCTCTGTCTCTGTCTCTGTCTCTGTCTCTGTCTCTGTCTCTGTCTCTGTCTCTGTCTCTGTCTCTGTCTCTGTCTCTGTCTCTGTCTCTGTCTCTGTCTCTGTCTCTGTCTCTGTCTCTGTCTTCGTCTCTGTCTGTGTCTCTGTCCATGTCTCCGTTCCTGTCTCTGTCTCTGTCCCTGCCTGTCTCTGTCTCTGTCTCTGTCTCTGTCCGTGTCTCTCCGTCTGTGTCGGTCTCTGTCTCTGTCCCTTGTCTCTGTCTCTGTCTCTGTCTCTGTCTCTGTCTCTGTCTCTGTCTCTGTCTCTGTTCCTGTCTCTGTCTCTGTCTCTGTCTCTGTCTCTGTCTCTGTCTCTGTCTCTGTCTCTGTTTTCGTCTCTGTCTGTGTCTCTGTCCATGTCTCCGTTCCTGTCTCTGTCTCTGTCCCTGTCTCTGTCTCTGTCTCTGTCTCTGTCTCTGTCCGTGTCTCTCCGTCTGTGTCGGTCTCTGTCTCTGTCCCTTGTCTCTGTCTCTGTCTCTGTCCGTGTCTCTGCGTCTGTCTCGGTCTCCGTCTCTGTCCCTTGTCTCTGTCTCTGTATGTGTGTCTGTTCCTGTCTCTGTCTCTGTCTCCATCTCTGTCTGTATCTCTGTCTGTATCTCTGTCTCTGTCTCTGTCTCTGTCTGTGTCTCTATCTCTGTCTCTGTCTCTGTCTCTGTCTCTGTCTCTGTCTCTGTCTCTGTCTCTGTCTCTGTCTCTGTCTCTGTCTCTGTCTCTGTCTCTGTCTCTGTCTCTGTCTCTGTCTCTGTCTCTGTCTCTGTCTCTGTCTCTGTCTCTGTCTCTGTCTCTGTCTCTGTCTCTGTCTCTGTCTCTGTCTCTGTCTCTGTCTCTGTCTCTGTCCGTGTCTCTGCGTCTGTCTCGGTCTCTGTCTCTGTGCCTTGTCTCTGTCTCTGTATGTGTGTCTGTTCCTGTCTCTGTCTCTGTCTCTGTCTCTGTCTCTGTCTGTAACTCTATATCTGTCTCTGTCTCTGTCTCTGTCTCTGTCCCTGTCTCTGTCTCTGTCTCTGTCTCTGTCTCTGTCTCTGTCTCTGTCTCTGTCTCTGTCTCTGTCTCTGTCTCTGTCTCTGTCTCTGTCTCTGTCTTTGTCTCTGTCTCTGTCTCTGTCTCTGTCTCTGTCTCTGTCTCTGTCTCTGTCTCTGTCTCTGTCTCTGTCTCTGTCTCTGTCTCTGTCTCTGTCTCTGTCTCTGTCTCTGTCTCTGTCTCTGTCTCTGTCTCTGTCTCTGTCTCTGTCTCTGTCTCTGTCTCTGTCTCTGTCTGTGTCTCTGTCTCTGTCTCTGTCTCTGTCTCTGTCTCTGTCTCTGTCTCTGTCTCTGTCTCTGTCTCTGTCTCTGTCTCTGTCTCTGTCTCTGTCTCTGTCTCTGTCTCTGTCTCTGTCTCTGTCTCTGTCTCTGTCTATGTCTCTGTGTCTTTGCCGCTGTCTCTGTGTCTGTTCCTGTCTCTGTCTCTGTCTCTGTCTCTGTCTCTGTCTCTGTCTCTGTCTCTGTCTTCGTCTCTGTCCCTGTCTCTGTCTCTGTCTCTGTCTGTGTCTTTGTCCATGTCTCCGTTCCTGTCTCTGTCTCTGTCCCTGTCTCTGTCTCTGTCTCTGTCTCCGTCTCTGTCCGTGTCTCTGTCTCTGTCTCTGTCTCTGTCTCTGTTCCTGTCTCTGTCTCTGTCTCTGTCTCTGTCTCTGTCTCTGTCTCTGTCTCTGTCTCTGTCTCTGTCTCTGTCTCTGTCTCTGTCTCTGTCTCTGTCTCCGTTCCTGTCTCTGTCTCTGTCTCTGTCCCTGTCTCTGTCTCTGTCTCTGTCTCTGTCTCTGTCCGTGTCTCTCCGTCTGTCACGGTCTCTGTCTCTGTCCCTTGTCTCTGTCTCTGTCTCTGTCTCTGTCTCTGTCTCTGTGTCTGTCTCTGTCTCTGTCTCTGTCTCTGTCTCTGTCTCTGTCTCTGTCTCTGTCTCTGTGTCTGTCTCTGTCTCTGTCTCTGTCTCTGTCTCTGTCTCTGTCTCTGTCTCTGTCTCTGTCTCTGTCTCTGTCTCTGTCTCTGTCTCTGTCTCTGTCTCTGTCTCTGTCTCTGTCTCTGTCTCTGTCTCTGTCTCTGTCTCTGTCTTCGTCTCTGTCTGTGTCTCTGTCCATGTCTCCGTTCCTGTCTCTGTCTCTGTCCCTGCCTCTGTCTCTGTCTCTGTCTCTGTCTCTGTCTCTGTCTCTGTCTCTGTCTCTGTGTCTGTCTCTGTCTCTGTCTCTGTCTCTGTCTCTGTCTCTGTCTCTGTCTCTGTCTCTGTCTCTGTCTCTGTCTCTGTCTCTGTCTCTGTCTCTGTCTCTGTCTCTGTCTCTGTCTCTGTCTCTGTCTCTGTCTCTGTCTTCGTCTCTGTCTGTGTCTCTGTCCATGTCTCCGTTCCTGTCTCTGTCTCTGTCCCTGCCTGTCTCTGTCTCTGTCTCTGTCTCTGTCCGTGTCTCTCCGTCTGTGTCGGTCTCTGTCTCTGTCCCTTGTCTCTGTCTCTGTCTCTGTCTCTGTCTCTGTCTCTGTCTCTGTCTCTGTCTCTGTTCCTGTCTCTGTCTCTGTCTCTGTCTCTGTCTCTGTCTCTGTCTCTGTCTCTGTTTTCGTCTCTGTCTGTGTCTCTGTCCATGTCTCCGTTCCTGTCTCTGTCTCTGTCCCTGTCTCTGTCTCTGTCTCTGTCTCTGTCTCTGTCCGTGTCTCTCCGTCTGTGTCGGTCTCTGTCTCTGTCCCTTGTCTCTGTCTCTGTCTCTGTCCGTGTCTCTGCGTCTGTCTCGGTCTCCGTCTCTGTCCCTTGTCTCTGTCTCTGTATGTGTGTCTGTTCCTGTCTCTGTCTCTGTCTCCATCTCTGTCTGTATCTCTGTCTGGATCTCTGTCTCTGTCTCTGTCTCTGTCTGTGTCTCTATCTCTGTCTCTGTCTCTGTCTCTGTCTCTGTCTCTGTCTCTGTCTCTGTCTCTGTCTCTGTCTCTGTCTCTGTCTCTGTCTCTGTCTCTGTCTCTGTCTCTGTCTCTGTCTCTGTCTCTGTCTCTGTCTCTGTCTCTGTCTCTGTCTCTGTCTCTGTCTCTGTCTCTGTCTCTGTCTCTGTCTCTGTCTCTGTCTCTGTCTCTGTCTCTGTCTCTGTCTCTGTCTCTGTCTCTGTCTCTGTCCGTGTCTCTGCGTCTGTCTCGGTCTCTGTCTCTGTGCCTTGTCTCTGTCTCTGTATGTGTGTCTGTTCCTGTCTCTGTCTCTGTCTCTGTCTCTGTCTCTGTCTGTAACTCTATATCTGTCTCTGTCTCTGTCTCTGTCTCTGTCCCTGTCTCTGTCTCTGTCTCTGTCTCTGTCTCTGTCTCTGTCTCTGTCTCTGTCTCTGTCTCTGTCTCTGTCTCTGTCTCTGTCTCTGTCTCTGTCTTTGTCTCTGTCTCTGTCTCTGTCTCTGTCTCTGTCTCTGTCTCTGTCTCTGTCTCTGTCTCTGTCTCTGTCTCTGTCTCTGTCTCTGTCTCTGTCTCTGTCTCTGTCTCTGTCTCTGTCTCTGTCTCCGTTCCTGTCTCTGTCTCTGTCTCTGTCCCTGTCTCTGTCTCTGTCTCTGTCTCTGTCTCTGTCCGTGTCTCTCCGTCTGTCACGGTCTCTGTCTCTGTCCCTTGTCTCTGTCTCTGTCTCTGTCTCTGTCTCTGTCTCTGTGTCTGTCTCTGTCTCTGTCTCTGTCTCTGTCTCTGTCTCTGTCTCTGTCTCTGTCTCTGTGTCTGTCTCTGTCTCTGTCTCTGTCTCTGTCTCTGTCTCTGTCTCTGTCTCTGTCTCTGTCTCTGTCTCTGTCTCTGTCTCTGTCTCTGTCTCTGTCTCTGTCTCTGTCTCTGTCTCTGTCTCTGTCTCTGTCTCTGTCTCTGTCTTCGTCTCTGTCTGTGTCTCTGTCCATGTCTCTGTCTCTGTCTCTGTCTCTGTCTCTGTCTCTGTCCGTGTCTCTCCGTCTGTCTCGGTCTCTGTCTCTGTCCCTTGTCTCTGTCTCTGTCTCTGTCTCTGTCTCTGTCTCTGTCTCTGTCTCTGTCTCTGTCCGTGTTTCTCCGTCTGTCACGGTCTCTGTCTCTGTCCCTTGTCTCTGTCTCTGTCTCTGTCTCTGTCTCTGTCTCATTCTCTCTCCGTGTCTCTCCGTCTGTCACGGCCTCTGTCTCTGTCTCTGTCTCTGTCTCTGCCTCTGTCTCTGTCTCTGTTCCTGTCTCTGTCTCTGTCTCTGTCTCTGTCTCTGTCTCTGTCTCTGTCTTCGTCTCTGTCTGTGTCTCTGTCCATGTCTCCGTTCCTGTCTCTGTCTCTGTCCCTGTCTCTGTCTCTGTCTCTGTCTCTGTCTCTGTCTCTGTCCGTGTCTCTCCGTCTGTCTCGGTCTCTGTCTCTGTCCCTTGTCTCTGTCCCTTGTCTCTGTCTCTGTCTCTGTCTCTGTCTCTGTCTCTGTCCGTGTCTCTGCGTCTGTCTCGGTCTCCGTCTCTGTCCCTTGTCTCTGTCTCTGTATGTGTGTCTGTTCCTGTCTCTGTCTCTGTCTCTATCTCTGTCTGTATCTCTGTCTCTGTCTCTGTCTCTGTCTCTGTATCTATCTCTTTCTCTGTCTCTGTCTCTGTCTCTGTCTCTGTCTCTGTCTCTGTCTCTGTCTATGTCTCTGTCTCTGTCTCTGTCTCTGTCTCTGTCTCTGTCTCTGTCTCTGTCTCTGTCTCTGTCTCTGTCTCTGTCTCTGTCTCTGTCTCTGTCTCTGTCTCTGTCTCTGTCTCTGTCTCTGTCTCTGTCTCTGTCTCTGTCTCTGTCTATGTCTCTGTGTCTTTGCCGCTGTCTCTGTCTCTGTCTCTGTCTCTGTCTCTGTCCGTGTTTCTCCGTCTGTCACGGTCTCTGTCTCTGTCCCTTGTCTCTGTCTCTGTCTCTGTCTCTGTCTCATTCTCTCTCCGTGTCTCTCCGTCTGTCACGGCCTCTGTCTCTGTCCCTTGTCTCTGTCTCTGTCTCTGTCTCTGTCTCTGTCTCTGTCTCTGTCTTTGTCTCTGTCTCTGTCTCTGTCTCCGTCTCTGTCTCTGTCTCTGTCTCTGTCTCTGTCCGTGTCTCTGCGTCTGTCTCGGTCTCTGTCTCTGTCCCTTGTCTCTGTCTCTGTATGTGTGTCTGTTCCTGTCTCTGTCTCTGTCTCTGTCTGTAACTCTATCTCTGTCTCTGTCTCTGTCTCTGTCTCTGTCTCTGTCTCTGTCTCTGTCTCTGTCTCTGTTCCTGTCTCTGTCTCTGTCTCTGTCTCTGTCTCTGTCTCTGTCTCTGTCTCTGTCTTCGTCTCTGTCTGTGTCTCTGTCCATGTCTCCGTTCCTGTCTCTGTCTCTGTCTCTGTCTCTGTCTCTGTCTCTGTCTCTGTCTCTGTCCGTGTCTCTGCGTCTGTCTCGGTCTCTGTCTCTGTCCCTTGTCTCTGTCTCTGTATGTGTGTCTGTTCCTGTCTCTGTCTCTATCTCTGTCTGTAACTCTATCTCTGTCTCTGTCTCTGTCTCTGTCTCTGTCTCTGTCTCTGTCTCTGTCTCTGTCTCTGTTCCTGTCTCTGTCTCTGTCTCTGTCTCTGTCTCTATCTCTGTCTCTGTCTCTGTCTTCGTCTCTGTCTGTGTCTCTGTCCATGTCTCCGTTCCTGTCTCTGTCTCTGTCCCTGTCTCTGTCTCTGTCTCTGTCTCTATCTCTGTCCGTGTCTCTCCGTCTGTCTCGGTCTCTGTCTCTGTCCCTTGTCTCTGTCTCTGTCTCTGTCTCTGTCTCTGTCCGTGTCTCTGCGTCTGTCTCGGTCTCCGTCCCTGTCCCTTGTCTCTGTCTCTGTATGTGTGTCTGTTCCTGTCTCTGTCTCTGTCTCTATCTCTGTCTGTATCTCTGTCTCTGTCTCTGTCTCTGTCTCTGTCTCTATCTCTGTCTCTGTCTCTGTCTCTGTCTCTGTCTCTGTCTCTGTCTCTGTCTCTGTCTCTGTCTCTGTCTCTGTCTCTGTCTCTGTCTCTGTCTCTGTCTCTGTCTCTGTCTCTGTCTCTGTCTGTGTCTCTGTCTCTGTCTCTGTCTCTGTCTCTGTCTCTGTCTCTGTCTCTGTCTCTGTCTCTGTCTCTGTCTCTGTCTCTGTCTCTGTCTCTGTTCCTCTCTCTGTCTCTGTCTCTGTCTCTGTCTCTGTCTCTGTCTCTGTCTCTGTCTCTGTCTCTGTCTCTGTCTCTGTCTCTGTCTCTGTCTCTGTCTCTGTCTCTGTCTCTGTCTCTGTCTCTGTCTCTGTCTGTGTCTCTGTCTCTGTCTCTGTCTCTGTCTCTGTCTCTGTCTCTGTCTCTGTCTCTGTCTCTGTCTCTGTCCCTTGTCTCTGTCTCTGTATGTGTGTCTGTTCCTGTCTCTGTCTCTATCTCTGTCTGTAACTCTATCTCTGTCTCTGTCTCTGTCTCTGTCTCTGTCTCTGTCTCTGTCTCTGTCTCTGTCTCTGTACCTGTCTCTGTCTCTGTCTCTGTCTCTGTCTCTATCTCTGTCTCTGTCTCTGTCTTCGTCTCTGTCTGTGTCTCTGTCCATGTCTCCGTTCCTGTCTCTGTCTCTGTCCCTGTCTCTGTCTCTGTCTCTGTCTCTATCTCTGTCCGTGTCTCTCCGTCTGTCTCGGTCTCTGTCTCTGTCCCTTGTCTCTGTCTCTGTCTCTGTCTCTGTCTCTGTCCGTGTCTCTGCGTCTGTCTCGGTCTCCGTCCCTGTCCCTTGTCTCTGTCTCTGTATGTGTGTCTGTTCCTGTCTCTGTCTCTGTCTCTATCTCTGTCTGTATCTCTGTCTCTGTCTCTGTCTCTGTCTCTGTCTCTATCTCTGTCTCTGTCTCTGTCTCTGTCTCTGTCTCTGTCTCTGTCTCTGTCTCTGTCTCTGTCTCTGTCTCTGTCTCTGTCTCTGTCTCTGTCTCTGTCTCTGTCTCTGTCTCTGTCTCTGTCTGTGTCTCTGTCTCTGTCTCTGTCTCTGTCTCTGTCTCTGTCTCTGTCTCTGTCTCTGTCTCTGTCTCTGTCTCTGTCTCTGTCTCTGTCTCTGTTCCTCTCTCTGTCTCTGTCTCTGTCTCTGTCTCTGTCTCTGTCTCTGTCTCTGTCTCTGTCTCTGTCTCTGTCTCTGTCTCTGTCTCTGTCTCTGTCTCTGTCTCTGTCTCTGTCTCTGTCTCTGTTCCTGTCTCTGTTCCTGTCTCTGTTCCTGTCTCTGTCTCTGTCTCTGTCTCTGTCTCTGTCTCTGTCTCTGTCTCTGTCTCTGTCCCTGTCTCTGTCTCTGTCTCTGTTCCTCTCTCTGTCTCTGTCTCTGTCTCTGTCTCTGTCTCTGTCTCTGTCTCTGTCTCTGTCTCTGTCTCTGTCTCTGTCTCTGTCTCTGTCTCTGTCTCTGTCTCTGTCTCTGTTCCTGTCTCTGTTCCTGTCTCTGTTCCTGTCTCTGTCTCTGTCTCTGTCTCTGTCTCTGTCTCTGTCTCTGTCTCTGTCTCTGTCTCTGTCTCTGTCTGTGTCTCTGTCCATGTCTCTGTTCCTGTCTCTGTCTCTGTCTCTGTCTCTGTCTCTGTCTCTGTCTCTGTCTCTGTCTCTGTCTCTGTCTCTGTCTCTGTCTCTGTCTCTGTCTCTGTCTCTGTCTGTAAATCTATATCTGTCTCTGTCTCTGTCTCTGTCTCTGTCCCTGTCTCTGTCTCTGTCTCTGTCTCTGTCTCTGTCTCTGTTCCTCTCTCTGTCTCTGTCTCTGTCTCTGTCTCTGTCTCTGTCTCTGTCTCTGTCTCTGTCTCTGTCTCTGTCTCTGTCTCTGTCTCTGTCTCTGTCTCTGTCTCTGTCTCTGTCTCTGTCTCTGTTCCTGTCTGTGTTCCTGTCTCTGTTCCTGTCTCTGTCTCTGTCTCTGTCTATGTCTCTGTGTCTTTGCCGCTGTCTCTGTGTCTGTGTCTCTGTCTCTGTGTCGCCTTCCTCTGTGTCTCTGTCTCTGTCTTTGTCTCTGTCTCTGTCTCTGTCTCTGTCTCTGTTCCTGTCTCTGTCTCTGTCTCTGTCTCTGTCTCTGTCTCTGTCTCTGTCTCTGTCTCTGTCTCTGTCTCTGTCTCTGTCTCTGTCTATGTCTCTGTCTCTGTCTCTGTCTCTGTCTCTGTCTCTGTCTCTGTCTCTGTCTCTGTCTCTGTCTCTGTCTCTGTCTATGTCTCTGTGTCTTTGCCGCTGTCTCTGTGTCTGTGTCTCTGTCTCTGTGTCCCCTTCCTCTGTGTCTCTGTCTCTGTCTTTGTCTCTGTCTCTGTCTCTGTCTCTGTCTCTGTCTCTGTCTCTGTCTCTGTCTCTGTCTCTGTCTCTGTCTCTGTCTCTGTCTCTGTCTCTGTCTCTGTCTCTGTCTGTAAATCTATATCTGTCTCTGTCTCTGTCTCTGTCTCTGTCCCTGTCTCTGTCTCTGTCTCTGTCTCTGTCTCTGTCTCTGTTCCTCTCTCTGTCTCTGTCTCTGTCTCTGTCTCTGTCTCTGTCTCTGTCTCTGTCTCTGTCTCTGTCTCTGTCTCTGTCTCTGTCTCTGTCTCTGTCTCTGTCTCTGTCTCTGTCTCTGTCTCTGTTCCTGTCTCTGTTCCTGTCTCTGTTCCTGTCTCTGTCTCTGTCTCTGTCTCTGTCTCTGTCTCTGTCTCTGTCTCTGTCTCTGTCTCTGTCTCTGTCTGTGTCTCTGTCCATGTCTCTGTTCCTGTCTCTGTCTCTGTCTCTGTCTCTGTCTCTGTCTCTGTCTCTGTCTCTGTCTCTGTCTCTGTCTCTGTCTCTGTCTCTGTCTCTGTTCCTGTCTCTGTCTCTGTCTCTGTCTCTGTCTCTGTCTCTGTCTGTGTCTCTGTCCATGTCTCCGTTCCTGTCTCTGTCTCTGTCCCTGTCTCTGTCTCTGTCTCTGTCTTTGTCTCTGTCCGTGTCTCTCCGTTTGTGTCGGTCTCTGTCTCTGTCCCTTGTCTCTGTCTCTGTCTCTGTCCGTGTCTCTGCGTCTGTCTCGGTCTCCGTCTCTGTCCCTTGTCTCTGTCTCTGTATGTGTGTCTGTTCCTGTCTCTGTCTCTGTATGTGTGTCTGTTCCTGTCTCTGTCTCTGTCTCTATCTCTGTCTGTATCTCTGCCTCTGTCTCTGTCTCTGTCTCTGTCTCTATCTCTGTCTCTGTTTCTGTCTCTGTCTCTGTCTCTGTCTCTGTCTCTGTCTCTGTCTCTGTCTCTGTCTCTGTCTCTGTCTCTGTCTCTGTCTCTGTCTCTGTCTCTGTCTCTGTCTCTGTCTCTGTCTCTGTCTCTGTCTCTGTCTCTGTCTCTGTCTCTGTGTCTGTCTCTGTCTCTGTCTCTGTCTCTGTCTCTGTCTCTGTCTCTGTCTCTGTCTCTGTCTCTGTCTCTGTCTCTGTCTCTGTCTCTGTCTCTGTCTCTGTCTCTGTCTCTGTCTCTGTCTCTGTCTCTGTCTCTGTCTCTGTCTCTGTCTCTGTCTCTGTCTCTGTCTTCGTCTCTGTCTGTGTCTCTGTCCATGTCTCCGTTCCTGTCTCTGTCTCTGTCCCTGCCTCTGTCTCTGTCTCTGTCTCTGTCTCTGTCCGTGTCTCTCCGTCTGTGTCGGTCTCTGTCTCTGTCCCTTGTCTCTGTCTCTGTCTCTGTCTCTGTCTCTGTCTCTGTCTCTGTCTCTGTTCCTGTCTCTGTCTCTGTCTCTGTCTCTGTCTCTGCCTCTGTCTCTGTTTTCGTCTCTGTCTGTGTCTCTGTCCATGTCTCCGTTCCTGTCTCTGTCTCTGTCCCTGTCTCTGTCTCTGTCTCTGTCTCTGTCTCTGTCCGTGTCTCTCCGTCTGTGTCGGTCTCTGTCTCTGTCCCTTGTCTCTGTCTCTGTCTCTGTCCGTGTCTCTGCGTCTGTCTCGGTCTCCGTCTCTGTCCCTTGTCTCTGTCTCTGTATGTGTGTCTGTTCCTGTCTCTGTCTCTGTCTCCATCTCTGTCTGTATCTCTGTCTGTATCTCTGTCTCTGTCTCTGTCTCTGTCTGTGTCTCTATCTCTGTCTCTGTCTCTGTCTCTGTCTCTGTCTCTGTCTCTGTCTCTGTCTCTGCCTCTGTCTCTGTCTCTGTCTCTGTCTCTGTCTCTGTCTCTGTCTCTGTCTCTGTCTCTGTCTCTGTCTCTGTCTCTGTCTCTGTCTCTGTCTCTGTCTCTGTCTCTGTCTCTGTCTCTGTCTCTGTCTCTGTCTCTGTCTCTGTCTCTGTCTCTGTCTCTGTCTCTGTCTCTGTCTCTGTCTCTGTCTCTGTCTCTGTCTCTGTCTCTGTCTCTGTCTCTGTCTCTGTCTCTGTCTCTGTCTCTGTCTCTGTCTCTGTCCGTGTCTCTGCGTCTGTCTCGGTCTCTGTCTCCGTGCCTTGTCTCTGTCTCTGTATGTGTGTCTGTTCCTGTCTCTGTCTCTGTCTCTGTCTCTGTCTCTGTCTCTGTCTGTAACTCTATATCTGTCTCTGTCTCTGTCTCTGTCTCTGTCCCTGTCTCTGTCTCTGTCTCTGTCTCTGTCTCTGTCTCTGTCTCTGTCTCTTTCCCTGTCTCTGTCTCTGTCTCTGTCTCTGTCTTTGTCTCTGTCTCTGTCTCTGTCTCTGTCTCTGTCTCTGTCTCTGTCTCTGTCTCTGTCTCTGTCTCTGTCTCTGTCTCTGTCTCTGTCTCTGTCTCTGTCCCTGTCTCTGTCTCTGTCTCTGTCTCTGTCTCTGCCTCTGTCTCTGTCTCTGTCTCTGTCTCTGTCTCTGTCTCTGTCTCTGTCTCTGTCTCTGTCTCTGTCTCTGTCTCTGTCTCTGTCTCTGTCTCTGTGTCTGTCTCTGTCTCTGTCTCTGGCTCTGTCTCTGTCTCTGTCTCTGTTCCTGTCTCTGTCTCTGTCTTTGTCTCTGTCCATGTCTCTGTTCCTGTCTCTGTCTCTGTCTCTGTCTCTGTGTCTGTCTCTGTCGCTGTCTCTGTCCGTGTCTCTGCGTCTGTCTCGGTCTCCGTCTCTGTCTCTGTCTGTGTCTCTGTCCATGTCTCTGTTCCTGTCTCTGTCTCTGTCTCTGTCTCTGTCTCTGTCTCTGTCTCTGTTCCTGTCTCTGTCTCTGTCTCTGTCTCTGTCTCTGTCTCTGTCTGTGTCTCTGTCCATGTCTCCGTTCCTGTCTCTGTCTCTGTCCCTGTCTCTGTCTCTGTCTCTGTCTTTGTCTCTGTCCGTGTCTCTCCGTCTGTGTCGGTCTCTGTCTCTGTCCCTTGTCTCTGTCTCTGTCTCTGTCCGTGTCTCTGCGTCTGTCTCGGTCTCCGTCTCTGTCCCTTGTCTCTGTCTCTGTATGTGTGTCTGTTCCTGTCTCTGTCTCTGTATGTGTGTCTGTTCCTGTCTCTGTCTCTGTCTCTATCTCTGTCTGTATCTCTGTCTCTGTCTCTGTCTCTGTCTCTGTCTCTATCTCTGTCTCTGTTTCTGTCTCTGTCTCTGTCTCTGTCTCTGTCTCTGTCTCTGTCTCTGTCTCTGTCTCTGTCTCTGTCTCTGTCTCTGTCTCTGTCTCTGTCTCTGTCTCTGTCTCTGTCTCTGTCTCTCTCTCTGTCTCTGTCTCTGTCTCTGTCTCTGTCTCTGTCTCTGTCTCTGTCTCTGTCTCTGTCTCTGTCTCTGTCTCTGTCTCTGTCTCTGTCTCTGTCTCTGTCTCTGTCTCTGTCTCTGTCTCTGTCTCTGTCTCTGTCTCTGTCTCTGTCTCTGTCTCTGTTTTCGTCTCTGTCTGTGTCTCTGTCCATGTCTCCGTTCCTGTCTCTGTCTCTGTCCCTGTCTCTGTCTCTGTCTCTGTCTCTGTCTCTGTCCGTGTCTCTCCGTCTGTGTCGGTCTCTGTCTCTGTCCCTTGTCTCTGTCTCTGTCTCTGTCCGTGTCTCTGCGTCTGTCTCGGTCTCCGTCTCTGTCCCTTGTCTCTGTCTCTGTATGTGTGTCTGTTCCTGTCTCTGTCTCTGTCTCCATCTCTGTCTGTATCTCTGTCTGTATCTCTGTCTCTGTCTCTGTCTCTGTCTTCGTCTCTGTCTGTGTCTCTGTCCATGTCTCCGTTCCTGTCTCTGTCTCTGTCCCTGTCTCTGTCTCTGACTCTGTCTCTGTCTCTGTCTCTGTCCGTGTCTCTCCGTCTGTGTCGGTCTCTGTCTCTGTCCCTTGTCTCTGTCTCTGTCTCGGTCTCCGTCTCTGTCCCTTGTCTCTGTCTCTGTATGTGTGTCTGTTCCTGTCTCTGTCTCTGTCTCCATCTCTGTCTGTATCTCTGTCTGTATCTCTGTCTCTGTCTCTGTCTCTGTCTGTGTCTCTATCTCTGTCTCTGTCTCTGTCTCTGTCTCTGTCTCTGTCTCTGTCTCTGTCTCTGTCTCTGTCTCTGTCTCTGTCTCTGTCTCTGTCTCTGTCTCTGTCTCTGTCTCTGTCTCTGTCTCTGTCTCTGTCTCTGTCTCTGTCTCTGTCTCTGTCTCTGTCTCTGTCTCTGTCTCTGTCTCTGTCTCTGTCTCTGTCTCTGTCTGTGTCTCTGTCTCTGTCTCTGTCTCTGTCTCTGTGTCTGTCTCTGTCTCTGTCTCTGTCTCTGTCTTCGTCTCTGTCTGTGTCTCTGTCCATGTCTCCGTTCCTGTCTCTGTCTCTGTCCCTGCCTCTGTCTCTGTCCCTGTCTCTGTCTCTGTCTCTGTCTCTGTCTCTGTCTCTGTGTCTGTCTCTGTCTCTGTCTCTGTCTCTGTCTCTGTCTCTGTCTCTGTCTCTGTCTCTGTCTCTGTCTCTGTCTTCGTCTCTGTCTGTGTCTCTGTCCATGTCTCCGTTCCTGTCTCTGTCTCTGTCCCTGCCTCTGTCTCTGTCTCTGTCTCTGTCCGTGTCTCTCCGTCTGTGCCGGTCTCTGTCTCTGTCCCTTGTCTCTGTCTCTGTCTCGGTCTCCGTCTCTGTCCCTTGTCTCTGTCTCTGTATGTGTGTCTGTGCCTGTCTCTGTCTCTGTCTCCATCTCTGTCTGTATCTCTGTCTGTATCTCTGTCTCTGTCTCTGTCTCTGTCTGTGTCTCTATCTCTGTCTCTGTCTCTGTCTCTGTCTCTGTCTCTGTCTCTGTCTCTGTCTCCGTCTCTGTCTCTGTCTCTGTCTCTGTCTCTGTCTCTGTCTCTGTCTCTGTCTCTGTCTCTGTCTCTGTCTCTGTCTCTGTCTCTGTCTCTGTCTCTGTCTCTGTCTCTGTCTCTGTGTCTGTCTCTGTCTCTGTCTCTGTCTCTGTCTCTGTCTCTGTCTCTGTCTCTGTCTCTGTCTCTGTCTCTGTCTCTGTCTCTGTCTCTGTCTCTGTCTCTGTCTCTGTCTCTGTCTCTGTCTCTGTCTCTGTCTCTGTCTCTGTCTCTGTCTCTGTCTCTGTCTCTGTCTTCGTCTCTGTCTGTGTCTCTGTCCATGTCTCCGTTCCTGTCTCTGTCTCTGTCCCTGCCTCTGTCTCTGTCTCTGTCTCTGTCTCTGTCCGTGTCTCTCCGTCTGTGTCGGTCTCTGTCTCTGTCCCTTGTCTCTGTCTCTGTCTCTGTCTCTGTCTCTGTCTCTGTCTCTGTCTCTGTTCCTGTCTCTGTCTCTGTCTCTGTCTCTGTCTCTGTCTCTGTCTCTGTCTCTGTTTTCGTCTCTGTCTGTGTCTCTGTCCATGTCTCCGTTCCTGTCTCTGTCTCTGTCCCTGTCTCTGTCTCTGTCTGTGTCTCTGTCTCTGTCCGTGTCTCTCCGTCTGTGTCGGTCTCAGTCTCTGTCCCTTGTCTCTGTCTCTGTCTCTGTCCGTGTCTCTGCGTCTGTCTCGGTCTCCGTCTCTGTCCCTTGTCTCTGTCTCTGTATGTGTGTCTGTTCCTGTCTCTGTCTCTGTCTCCATCTCTGTCTGTATCTCTGTCTGTATCTCTGTCTCTGTCTCTGTCTCTGTCTGTGTCTCTATCTCTGTCTCTGTCTCTGTCTCTGTCTCTGTCTCTGTCTCTGTCTCTGTCTCTGTCTCTGTCTCTGTCTCTGTCTCTGTCTCTGTCTCTGTCTCTGTCTCTGTCTCTGTCTCTGTCTCTGTCTCTGTCTCTGTCTCTGTCTCTGTCTCTGTCTCTGTCTCTGTCTCTGTCTCTGTCTCTGTCTCTGTCTCTGTCTCTGTCTCTGTCTCTGTCTCTGTCTCTGTCTCTGTCTCTGTCTCTGTCTCTGTCTCTGTCTCTGTCTCTGTCTCTGTCTCTGTCTCTGTCTCTGTCTCTGTCTCTGTCTCTGTCTCTGTCCGTGTCTCTGCGTCTGTCTCGGTCTCTGTCTCCGTGCCTTGTCTCTGTCTCTGTATGTGTGTCTGTTCCTGTCTCTGTCTCTGTCTCTGTCTCTGTCTCTGTCTCTGTCTGTAACTCTATATCTGTCTCTGTCTCTGTCTCTGTCTCTGTCCCTGTCTCTGTCTCTGTCTCTGTCTCTGTCTCTGTCTCTGTCTCTGTCTCTGTCTCTGTCTCTGTCTCTGTCTCTGTCTCTGTCTTTGTCTCTGTCTCTGTCTCTGTCTCTGTCTCTGTCTCTGTCTCTGTCTCTGTCTCTGTCTCTGTCTCTGTCTCTGTCTCTGTCTCTGTCTCTGTCTCTGTCTCTGTCCCTGTCTCTGTCTCTGTCTCTGTCTCTGTCTCTGCCTCTGTCTCTGTCTCTGTCTCTGTCTCTGTCTCTGTCTCTGTCTCTGTCTCTGTCTCTGTCTCTGTCTCTGTCTCTGTCTCTGTCTCTGTCTCTGTGTCTGTCTCTGTCTCTGTCTCTGGCTCTGTCTCTGTCTCTGTCTCTGTTCCTGTCTCTGTCTCTGTCTTTGTCTCTGTCCATGTCTCTGTTCCTGTCTCTGTCTCTGTCTCTGTCTCTGTGTCTGTCTCTGTCGCTGTCTCTGTCCGTGTCTCTGCGTCTGTCTCGGTCTCCGTCTCTGTCTCTGTCTCTGTCTCTGTCTGTGTCTCTGTCCATGTCTCTGTTCCTGTCTCTGTCTCTGTCTCTGTCTCTGTCTCTGTCTCTGTCTCTGTCTCTGTCTCTGTCTCTGTCTCTGTCTCTGTCTCTGTTCCTGTCTCTGTCTCTGTCTCTGTCTCTGTCTCTGTCTCTGTCTGTGTCTCTGTCCATGTCTCCGTTCCTGTCTCTGTCTCTGTCCCTGCCTCTGTCTCTGTCTCTGTCTTTGTCTCTGTCCGTGTCTCTCCGTCGGTGTCGGTCTCTGTCTCTGTCCCTTGTCTCTGTCTCTGTCTCTGTCCGTGTCTCTGCGTCTGTCTCGGTCTCCGTCTCTGTCCCTTGTCTCTGTCTCTGTATGTGTGTCTGTTCCTGTCTCTGTCTCTGTATGTGTGTCTGTTCCTGTCTCTGTCTCTGTCTCTATCTCTGTCTGTATCTCTGTCTCTGTCTCTGTCTCTGTCTCTGTCTCTATCTCTGTCTCTGTCTCTGTCTCTGTCTCTGTCTCTGTCTCTGTCTCTGTCTCTGTCTCTGTCTCTGTCTCTGTCTCTGTCTCTGTCTCTGTCTCTGTCTCTGTCTCTGTCTCTGTCTCTGTCTCTGTCTCTGTCTCTGTCTCTGTCTCTGTCTCTGTCTCTGTCTCTGTCTCTGTCTCTGTCTCTGTCTCTGTCTCTGTCTCTGTCTCTGTCTCTGTCTCTGTCTCTGTCTCTGTCTCTGTCTCTGTCTCTGTCTCTGTCTCTGTCTCTGTCTCTGTCTCTGTCTCTGTCTCTGTCTCTGTGTCTGTCTCTGTCTCTGTCTCTGTCCGTGTCTCTGCGTCTGTCTCGGTCTCTGTCTCTGTGCCTTGTCTCTGTCTCTGTATGTGTGTCTGTTCCTGTCTCTGTCTCTGTCTCTGTCTCTGTCTCTGTCTCTGTCTGTAACTCTATATCTGTCTCTGTCTCTGTCTCTGTCTCTGTCCCTGTATCTGTCTCTGTCTCTGTCTCTGTCTCTGTCTCTGTCTCTGTCTCTGTCTCTGTCTTTGTCTCTGTCTCTGTCTCTGTCTCTGTCTCTGTCTCTGTCTCTGTCTCTGTCTCTGTCTCTGTCTCTGTCTCTGTCTCTGTCTCTGTCTCTGTCCCTGTCTCTGTCTCTGTCTATGTCTCTGTGTCTTTGCCGCTGTCTCTGTGTCTGTGTCTCTGTCTCTGTGTCGCCTTCCTCTGTGTCTCTGTCTCTGTCTCTGTCTCTGTCTCTGTGTCTGTCTCTGTCTCTGTCTCTGGCTCTGTCTCTGTCTCTGTCTCTGTTCCTGTCTCTGTCTCTGTCTTTGTCTCTGTCCATGTCTCTGTTCCTGTCTCTGTCTCTGTCTCTGTCTCTGTGTCTGTCTTTGTCGCTGTCTCTGTCCGTGTCTCTGCGTCTGTCTCGGTCTCCGTCTCTGTCTCTGTCTCTGTCTCTGTCTCTGTCTGTGTCTCTGTCCATGTCTCTGTTCCTGTCTCTGTCTCTGTCTCTGTCTCTGTCTCTGTCTCTGTCTCTGTCTCTGTCTCTGTCTCTGTCTCTGTCTCTGTCTCTGTCTCTGTCTCTGTCTCTGTCTCTGTCTCTGTCTCTGTTCCTGTCTCTGTCTCTGTCTCTGTCTCTGTCTCTGTCTCTGTCTGTGTCTCTGTCCATGTCTCCGTTCCTGTCTCTGTCTCTGTCCCTGTCTCTGTCTCATTCTCTGTCTTTGTCTCTGTCCGTGTCTCTCCGTCTGTGTCGGTCTCTGTCTCTGTCCCTTGTCTCTGTCTCTGTCTCTGTCCGTTTCTCTGCGTCTGTCTCGGTCTCCGTCTCTGTCCCTTGTCTCTGTCTCTGTATGTGTGTCTGTTCCTGTCTCTGTCTCTGTATGTATGTCTGTTCCTGTCTCTGTCTCTGTCTCTATCTCTGTCTGTATCTCTGTCTCTGTCTCTGTCTCTGTCTCTGTCTCTATCTCTGTCTCTGTCTCTGTCTCTGTCTCTGTCTCTGTCTCTGTCTCTGTCTCTGTCTCTTTCTCTGTCTCTGTCTCTGTCTCTGTCTCTGTCTCTGTCTCTGTCTCTGTCTCTGTCTCTGTCTATGTCTCTGTCTCTGTCTCTGTCTCTGTCTCTGTCTCTGTCTCTGTCTCTGTCTCTGTCTCTGTCTCTGTCTCTGTCTCTGTCTCTGTCTATGTCTCTGTGTCTTTGCCGCTGTCTCTGTGTCTGTGTCTCTGTCTCTGTGTCGCCTTCCTCTGTGTCTCTGTCTCTGTCTTTGTCTCTGTCTCTGTCTCTGTCTCTGTCTCTGTCTCTGTCTCTGTCTCTGTCTCTGTCTCTGTCTCTGTCTCTGTCTCTGTCTCTGTCTCTGTCTCTGTCTCTGTTTTCGTCTCTGTCTGTGTCTCTGTCCATGTCTCCGTTCCTGTCTCTGTCTCTGTCCCTGTCTCTGTCTCTGTCTCTGTCTCTGTCTCTGTCCGTGTCTCTCCGTCTGTGTCGGTCTCTGTCTCTGTCCCTTGTCTCTGTCTCTGTCTCTGTCCGTGTCTCTGCGTCTGTCTCGGTCTCCGTCTCTGTCCCTTGTCTCTGTCTCTGTATGTGTGTCTGTTCCTGTCTCTGTCTCTGTCTCCATCTCTGTCTGTATCTCTGTCAGTATCTCTGTCTCTGTCTCTGTCTCTGTCTTCGTCTCTGTCTGTGTCTCTGTCCATGTCTCCGTTCCTGTCTCTGTCTCTGTCCCTGTCTCTGTCTCTGTCTCTGTCTCTGTCTCTGTCTCTGTCCGTGTCTCTCCGTCTGTGTCGGTCTCTGTCTCTGTCCCTTGTCTCTGTCTCCGTCTCGGTCTCCGTCTCTGTCCCTTGTCTCTGTCTCTGTATGTGTGTCTGTTCCTGTCTCTGTCTCTGTCTCCATCTCTGTCTGTATCTCTGTCTGTATCTCTGTCTCTGTCTCTGTCTCTGTCTGTGTCTCTATCTCTGTCTCCGTCTCTGTCTCTGTCTCTGTCTCTGTCTCTGTCTCTGTCTCTGTCTCTGTCTCTGTCTCTGTCTCTGTCTCTGTCTCTGTCTCTGTCTCTGTCTCTGTCTCTGTCTCTGTCTCTGTCTCTGTCTCTGTCTCTGTCTCTGTCTCTGTCTCTGTCTCTGTCTCTGTCTCTGTCTCTGTGTCTGTCTCTGTCTCTGTCTCTGTCTCTGTCTCTGTCTCTGTCTCTGTCTCTGCCTCTGTCTCTGTCTCTGTGTCTGTCTCTGTCTCTGTCTCTGTCTCTGTCTTCGTCTCTGTCTGTGTCTCTGTCCATGTCTCCGTTCCTGTCTCTGTCTCTGTCCCTGCCTCTGTCTCTGTCTCTGTCCCTGCCTCTGTCTCTGTCCCTGTCTCTGTCTCTGTCTCTGTCTCTGTCTCTGTCTCTGTCTCTGTCTCTGTCTCTGTCTCTGTCTCTGTCTCTGTCTCTGTCTCTGTCTTCGTCTCTGTCTGTGTCTCTGTCCATGTCTCCGTTCCTGTCTCTGTCTCTGTCCCTGCCTCTGTCTCTGTCTCTGTCTCTGTCTCTGTCCGTGTCTCTCCGTCTGTGTCGGTCTCTGTCTCTGTCCCTTGTCTCTGTCTCTGTCTCTGTCTCTGTCTCTGTCTCTGTCTCTGTTCCTGTCTCTGTCTCTGTCTCTGTCTCTGTCTCTGTCTCTGTCTCTGTTTTCGTCTCTGTCTGTGTCTCTGTCCATGTCTCCGTTCCTGTCTCTGTCTCTGTCCCTGTCTCTGTCTCTGTCTCTGTCTCTGTCTCTGTCCGTGTCTCTCCGTCTGTGTCGGTCTCTGTCTCTGTCCCTTGTCTCTGTCTCTGTCTCTGTCCGTGTCTCTGCGTCTGTCTCGGTCTCCGTCTCTGTCCCTTGTCTCTGTCTCTGTATGTGTGTCTGTTCCTGTCTCTGTCTCTGTCTCCATCTCTGTCTGTATCTCTGTCTGTATCTCTGTCTCTGTCTCTGTCTCTGTCTGTGTCTCTATCTCTGTCTCTGTCTCTGTCTCTGTCTCTGTCTCTGTCTCTGTCTCTGTCTCTGTCTCTGTCCCTGTCTCTGTCTCTGTCTCTGTCTCTGTCTCTGTCTCTGTCTCTATCTCTGTCTCTGTCTCTGTCTCTGTCTCTGTCTCTGTCTCTGTCTCTGTCTCTGTCTCTGTCTCTGTCTCTGTCTCTGTCTCTGTCTCTGTCTCTGTCTCTGTCTCTGTCTCTGTCTCTGTCTCTGTCTCTGTCTCTGTCTCTGTCTCTGTCTCTGTCTCTGTCCGTGTCTCTGCGTCTGTCTCGGTCTCTGTCTCTGTGCCTTGTCTCTGTCTCTGTATGTGTGTCTGTTCGTGTCTCTGTCTCTGTCTCTGTCTGTAACTCTATATCTGTCTCTGTCTCTGTCTCTGTCTCTGTCCCTGTCTCTGTCTCTGTCTCTGTCTCTGTCTCTGTCTCTGTCTCTGTCTCTGTCTCTGTCTCTGTCTCTGTCTCTGTCTCTGTCTCTGCCTCTGTCTCTGTCTCTGTCTCTGTCTCTGTCTCTGTCTCTGTCTCTGTCTCTGTCTCTGTCTCTGTCTCTGTCTCTGTCTCTGTCTCTGTCTCTGTCCCTGTCTCTGTCTCTGTCTATGTCTCTGTCTCTGTCTCTGTCTCTGTCTCTGTCTCTGTCTATGTCTCTGTCTCTGTCTCTGTCTCTGTCTCTGTCTCTGTCTCTGTCTCTGTCTCTGTCTCTGTTCCTCTCTCTGTCTCTGTCTCTGTCTCTGTCTCTGTCTCTGTCTCTGTCTCTGTCTCTGTCTCTGTCTCTGTCTCTGTCTCTGTCTCTGTCTCTGTCTCTGTCTCTGTCTCTGTCTCTGTCTCTGTCTCTGTCTCTGTTCCTGTCTCTGTCTCTGTCTCTGTCTCTGTCTCTGTCTCTGTCTCTGTCTCTGTCTCTGTCTCTGTCTCTGTCTCTGTCTCTGTCTCTGTCTCTGTCTCTGTCTCTGTCTCTGTCTCTGTCTCTGTTCCTGTCTCTGTCTCTGTCTCTGTCTGTGTCTCTGTCCATGTCTCCGTTCCTGTCTCTGTCTCTGTCCCTGTCTCTGTCTCTGTCTCTGTCTTTGTCTCTGTCCGTGTCTCTCCGTCTGTGTCGGTCTCTGTCTCTGTCCCTTGTCTCTGTCTCTGTCTCTGTCCGTGTCTCTGCGTCTGTCTCGGTCTCCGTCTCTGTCCCTTGTCTCTGTCTCTGTATGTGTGTCTGTTCCTGTCTCTGTCTCTGTATGTGTGTCTGTTCCTGTCTCTGTCTCTGTCTCTATCTCTGTCTGTATCTCTGTCTCTGTCTCTGTCTCTGTCTCTGTCTCTATCTCTGTCTCTGTCTCTGTCTCTGTCTCCGTCTCTGTCTCTGTCTCTGTCTCTGTCTCTGTCTCTGTCTCTGTCTCTGTCTCTGTCTCTGTCTCTGTCTCTGTCTCTGTCTCTGTCTCTGTCTCTGTCTCTGTCTCTGTCTCTGTCTCTGTCTCTGTCTATGTCTCTGTCTCTGTCTCTGTCTCTGTCTCTGTCTTCGTCTCTGTCTGTGTCTCTGTCCATGTCTCCGTTCCTGTCTCTGTCTCTGTCCCTGTCTCTGTCTCTGTCTCTGTCTCTATCTCTGTCTCTGTCCGTGTCTCTCCGTCTGTGTCGGTCTCTGTCTCTGTCCCTTGTCTCTGTCTCTGTCTCGGTCTCCGTCTCTGTCCCTTGTCTCTGTCTCTGTATGTGTGTCTGTTCCTGTCTCTGTCTCTGTCTCCATCTCTGTCTGTATCTCTGTCTGTATCTCTGTCTCTGTCTCTGTCTCTGTCTGTGTCTCTATCTCTGTCTCTGTCTCTGTCTCTGTCTCTGTCTCTGTCTCTGTCTCTGTGTCTGTCTCTGTCTCTGTCTCTGTCTCTGTCTCTGTCTCTGTCTCTGTCTCTGTCTCTGTCTCTGTCTCTGTCTCTGTCTCTGTCTCTGTCTCTGTCTCTGTCTCTGTCTCTGTCTCTGTGTCTGTCTCTGTCTCTGTCTCTGTCTTCGTCTCTGTCTGTGTCTCTGTCCATGTCTCCGTTCCTGTCTCTGTCTCTGTCCCTGCCTCTGTCTCTGTCTCTGTCTCTGTCTCTGTCTCTGTCTCTGTCTCTGTCTCTGTCTCTGTGTCTGTCTCTGTCTCTGTCTCTGTCTCTGTCTCTGTCTCTGTCTCTGTCTCTGTCTCTGTCTCTGTCTCTGTCTCTGTCTCTGTCTCTGTCTCTGTCTCTGTCTCTGTCTCTGTCTTCGTCTCTGTCTGTGTCTCTGTCCATGTCTCCGTTCCTGTCTCTGTCTCTGTCCCTGCCTCTGTCTCTGTCTCTGTCTCTGTCTCTGTCCGTGTCTCTCCGTCTGTGTCGGTCTCTGTCTCTGTCCCTTGTCTCTGTCTCTGTCTCTGTCTGTGTCTCTGTCTCTGTCTCTGTCTCTGTCTCTGTTCCTGTCTCTGTCTCTGTCTCTGTCTCTGTCCGTGTCTCTCCGTCTGTGTCGGTCTCTGTCTCTGTCCCTTGTCTCTGTCTCTGTCTCTGTCTCTGTCTCTGTCTCTGTCTCTGTCTCTGTCTCTGTCTCTGTTCCTGTCTCTGTCTCTGTCTCTGTCTCTGTCTCTGTCTCTGTCTCTGTTTTCGTCTCTGTCTGTGTCTCTGTCCATGTCTCCGTTCCTGTCTCTGTCTCTGTCCCTGTCTCTGTCTCTGTCTCTGTCTCTATCTCTGTCTCTGTCCGTGTCTCTCCGTCTGTGTCGGTCTCTGTCTCTGTCCCTTGTCTCTGTCTCTGTCTCGGTCTCCGTCTCTGTCCCTTGTCTCTGTCTCTGTATGTGTGTCTGTTCCTGTCTCTGTCTCTGTCTCCATCTCTGTCTGTATCTCTGTCTGTATCTCTGTCTCTGTCTCTGTCTCTGTCTGTGTCTCTATCTCTGTCTCTGTCTCTGTCTCTGTCTCTGTCTCTGTCTCTGTCTCTGTGTCTGTCTCTGTCTCTGTCTCTGTCTCTGTCTCTGTCTCTGTCTCTGTCTCTGTCTCTGTCTCTGTCTCTGTCTCTGTCTCTGTCTCTGTCTCTGTCTCTGTCTCTGTCTCTGTCTCTGTCTCTGTCTTCGTCTCTGTCTGTGTCTCTGTCCATGTCTCCGTTCCTGTCTCTGTCTCTGTCCCTGCCTCTGTCTCTGTCTCTGTCTCTGTCTCTGTCTCTGTCTCTGTCTCTGTCTCTGTGTCTGTCTCTGTCTCTGTCTCTGTCTCTGTCTCTGTCTCTGTCTCTGTCTCTGTCTCTGTCTCTGTCTCTGTCTCTGTCTCTGTCTCTGTCTCTGTGCCTTGTCTCTGTCTCTGTATGTGTGTCTGTTCGTGTCTCTGTCTCTGTCTCTGTCTGTAACTCTATATCTGTCTCTGTCTCTGTCTCTGTCTCTGTCCCTGTCTCTGTCTCTGTCTCTGTCTCTGTCTCTGTCTCTGTCTCTGTCTCTGTCTCTGTCTCTGTCTCTGTCTCTGTCTCTGTCTCTGTCTCTGTCTCTGTCTCTGTCTCTGTCTCTGTCTCTGTCTCTGTCTCTGTCTCTGTCTCTGTCTCTGTCTCTGTCCCTGTCTCTGTCTCTGTCTATGTCTCTGTCTCTGTCTCTGTCTCTGTCTCTGTCTCTGTCTATGTCTCTGTCTCTGTCTCTGTCTCTGTCTCTGTCTCTGTCTCTGTCTCTGTCTCTGTTCCTCTCTCTGTCTCTGTCTCTGTCTCTGTCTCTGTCTCTGTCTCTGTCTCTGTCTCTGTCTCTGTCTCTGTCTCTGTCTCTGTCTCTGTCTCTGTCTCTGTCTCTGTCTCTGTCTCTGTCTCTGTCTCTGTTCCTGTCTCTGTCTCTGTCTCTGTCTCTGTCTCTGTCTCTGTCTCTGTCTCTGTCTCTGTCTCTGTCTCTGTCTCTGTCTCTGTCTCTGTCTCTGTCTCTGTCTCTGTCTCTGTCTCTGTTCCTGTCTCTGTCTCTGTCTCTGTCTGTGTCTCTGTCCATGTCTCCGTTCCTGTCTCTGTCTCTGTCCCTGTCTCTGTCTCTGTCTCTGTCTTTGTCTCTGTCCGTGTCTCTCCGTCTGTGTCGGTCTCTGTCTCTGTCCCTTGTCTCTGTCTCTGTCTCTGTCCGTGTCTCTGCGTCTGTCTCGGTCTCCGTCTCTGTCCCTTGTCTCTGTCTCTGTATGTGTGTCTGTTCCTGTCTCTGTCTCTGTATGTGTGTCTGTTCCTGTCTCTGTCTCTGTCTCTATCTCTGTCTGTATCTCTGTCTCTGTCTCTGTCTCTGTCTCTGTCTCTATCTCTGTCTCTGTCTCTGTCTCTGTCTCCGTCTCTGTCTCTGTCTCTGTCTCTGTCTCTGTCTCTGTCTCTGTCTCTGTCTCTGTCTCTGTCTCTGTCTCTGTCTCTGTCTCTGTCTCTGTCTCTGTCTCTGTCTCTGTCTCTGTCTCTGTCTCTGTCTCTGTCTCTGTCTCTGTCTCTGTCTCTGTCTCTGTCTCTGTCTCTGTCTCTGTCTCTGTCTATGTCTCTGTCTCTGTCTCTGTCTCTGTCTCTGTCTTCGTCTCTGTCTGTGTCTCTGTCCATGTCTCCGTTCCTGTCTCTGTCTCTGTCCCTGTCTCTGTCTCTGTCTCTGTCTCTATCTCTGTCTCTGTCCGTGTCTCTCCGTCTGTGTCGGTCTCTGTCTCTGTCCCTTGTCTCTGTCTCTGTCTCGGTCTCCGTCTCTGTCCCTTGTCTCTGTCTCTGTATGTGTGTCTGTTCCTGTCTCTGTCTCTGTCTCCATCTCTGTCTGTATCTCTGTCTGTATCTCTGTCTCTGTCTCTGTCTCTGTCTGTGTCTCTGTCTCTGTCTCTGTCTCTGTCTCTGTTCCTGTCTCTGTCTCTGTCTCTGTCTCTGTCCGTGTCTCTCCGTCTGTGTCGGTCTCTGTCTCTGTCCCTTGTCTCTGTCTCTGTCTCTGTCTCTGTCTCTGTCTCTGTCTCTGTCTCTGTCTCTGTCTCTGTTCCTGTCTCTGTCTCTGTCTCTGTCTCTGTCTCTGTCTCTGTCTCTGTTTTCGTCTCTGTCTGTGTCTCTGTCCATGTCTCCGTTCCTGTCTCTGTCTCTGTCCCTGTCTCTGTCTCTGTCTCTGTCTCTATCTCTGTCTCTGTCCGTGTCTCTCCGTCTGTGTCGGTCTCTGTCTCTGTCCCTTGTCTCTGTCTCTGTCTCGGTCTCCGTCTCTGTCCCTTGTCTCTGTCTCTGTATGTGTGTCTGTTCCTGTCTCTGTCTCTGTCTCCATCTCTGTCTGTATCTCTGTCTGTATCTCTGTCTCTGTCTCTGTCTCTGTCTGTGTCTCTATCTCTGTCTCTGTCTCTGTCTCTGTCTCTGTCTCTGTCTCTGTCTCTGTGTCTGTCTCTGTCTCTGTCTCTGTCTCTGTCTCTGTCTCTGTCTCTGTCTCTGTCTCTGTCTCTGTCTCTGTCTCTGTCTCTGTCTCTGTCTCTGTCTCTGTCTCTGTCTCTGTCTCTGTCTCTGTCTCTGTCTCTGTCTCTGTCTCTGTCTCTGTCTCTGTCTCTGTCTCTGTCTCTGTCTTCGTCTCTGTCTGTGTCTCTGTCCATGTCTCCGTTCCTGTCTCTGTCTCTGTCCCTGCCTGTCTCTGTCTCTGTCTCTGTCTCTGTCCGTGTCTCTCCGTCTGTGTCGGTCTCTGTCTCTGTCCCTTGTCTCTGTCTCTGTCTCTGTCTCTGTCTCTGTCTCTGTCTCTGTCTCTGTCTCTGTTCCTGTCTCTGTCTCTGTCTCTGTCTCTGTCTCTGTCTCTGTCTCTGTCTCTGTTTTCGTCTCTGTCTGTGTCTCTGTCCATGTCTCCGTTCCTGTCTCTGTCTCTGTCCCTGTCTCTGTCTCTGTCTCTGTCTCTGTCTCTGTCCGTGTCTCTCCGTCTGTGTCGGTCTCTGTCTCTGTCCCTTGTCTCTGTCTCTGTCTCTGTCCGTGTCTCTGCGTCTGTCTCGGTCTCCGTCTCTGTCCCTTGTCTCTGTCTCTGTATGTGTGTCTGTTCCTGTCTCTGTCTCTGTCTCCATCTCTGTCTGTATCTCTGTCTGTATCTCTGTCTCTGTCTCTGTCTCTGTCTGTGTCTCTATCTCTGTCTCTGTCTCTGTCTCTGTCTCTGTCTCTGTCTCTGTCTCTGTCTCTGTCTCTGTCTCTGTCTCTGTCTCTGTCTCTGTCTCTGTCTCTGTCTCTGTCTCTGTCTCTGTCTCTGTCTCTGTCTCTGTCTCTGTCTCTGTCTCTGTCTCTGTCTCTGTCTCTGTCCGTGTCTCTGCGTCTGTCTCGGTCTCTGTCTCTGTGCCTTGTCTCTGTCTCTGTATGTGTGTCTGTTCCTGTCTCTGTCTCTGTCTCTGTCTCTGTCTCTGTCTGTAACTGTATATCTGTCTCTGTCTCTGTCTCTGTCTCTGTCCCTGTCTCTGTCTCTGTCTCTGTCTCTGTCTCTGTCTCTGTCTCTGTCTCTGTCTCTGTCTCTGTCTCTGTCTCTGTCTCTGTCTCTGTCTCTGTCTCTGTCTTTGTCTCTGTCTCTGTCTCTGTCTCTGTCTCTGTCTCTGTCTCTGTCTCTGTCTCTGTCTCTGTCTCTGTCTCTGTCTCTGTCTCTGTCTCTGTCTCTGTCTCTGTCTCTGTCTCTGTCTCTGTCTCTGTCTCTGTCTCTGTCTCTGTCTCTGTCCGTGTCTCTGCGTCTGTCTCGGTCTCTGTCTCTGTCCCTTGTCTCTGTCTCTGTATGTGTGTCTGTTCCTGTCTCTGTCTCTGTCTCTGTCTGTAACTCTATCTCTGTCTCTGTCTCTGTCTCTGTCTCTGTCTCTGTCTCTGTCTCTGTCTCTGTCTCTGTCTCTGTCTCTGTTCCTGTCTCTGTCTCTGTCTCTGTCTCTGTCTCTGTCTCTGTCTCTGTCTCTGTCTCTGTCTCTGTCTCTGTCTCTGTCTCTGTCTCTGTCTTCGTCTCTGTCTGTGTCTCTGTCCATGTCTCCGTTCCTGTCTCTGTCTCTGTCCCTGCCTCTGTCTCTGTCTCTGTCTCTGTCTCTGTCCGTGTCTCTCCGTCTGTGTCGGTCTCTGTCTCTGTCCCTTGTCTCTGTCTCTGTCTCTGTCTGTGTCTCTGTCTCTGTCTCTGTCTCTGTCTCTGTTCCTGTCTCTGTCTCTGTCTCTGTCTCTGTCCGTGTCTCTCCGTCTGTGTCGGTCTCTGTCTCTGTCCCTTGTCTCTGTCTCTGTCTCTGTCTCTGTCTCTGTCTCTGTCTCTGTCTCTGTCTCTGTCTCTGTTCCTGTCTCTGTCTCTGTCTCTGTCTCTGTCTCTGTCTCTGTCTCTGTCTCTGTTTTCGTCTCTGTCTGTGTCTCTGTCCATGTCTCCGTTCCTGTCTCTGTCTCTGTCCCTGTCTCTGTCTCTGTCTCTGTCTCTATCTCTGTCTCTGTCCGTGTCTCTCCGTCTGTGTCGGTCTCTGTCTCTGTCCCTTGTCTCTGTCTCTGTCTCGGTCTCCGTCTCTGTCCCTTGTCTCTGTCTCTGTATGTGTGTCTGTTCCTGTCTCTGTCTCTGTCTCCATCTCTGTCTGTATCTCTGTCTGTATCTCTGTCTCTGTCTCTGTCTCTGTCTGTGTCTCTATCTCTGTCTCTGTCTCTGTCTCTGTCTCTGTCTCTGTCTCTGTCTCTGTGTCTGTCTCTGTCTCTGTCTCTGTCTCTGTCTCTGTCTCTGTCTCTGTCTCTGTCTCTGTCTCTGTCTCTGTCTCTGTCTCTGTCTCTGTCTCTGTCTCTGTCTCTGTCTCTGTCTCTGTCTTCGTCTCTGTCTGTGTCTCTGTCCATGTCTCCGTTCCTGTCTCTGTCTCTGTCCCTGCCTCTGTCTCTGTCTCTGTCTCTGTCTCTGTCTCTGTCTCTGTCTCTGTCTCTGTCTCTGTGTCTGTCTCTGTCTCTGTCTCTGTCTCTGTCTCTGTCTCTGTCTCTGTCTCTGTCTCTGTCTCTGTCTCTGTCTCTGTCTCTGTCTCTGTCTCTGTCTCTGTCTCTGTCTCTGTCTCTGTCTTCGTCTCTGTCTGTGTCTCTGTCCATGTCTCCGTTCCTGTCTCTGTCTCTGTCCCTGCCTGTCTCTGTCTCTGTCTCTGTCTCTGTCCGTGTCTCTCCGTCTGTGTCGGTCTCTGTCTCTGTCCCTTGTCTCTGTCTCTGTCTCTGTCTCTGTCTCTGTCTCTGTCTCTGTCTCTGTCTCTGTCTCTGTTCCTGTCTCTGTCTCTGTCTCTGTCTCTGTCTCTGTCTCTGTCTCTGTTTTCGTCTCTGTCTGTGTCTCTGTCCATGTCTCCGTTCCTGTCTCTGTCTCTGTCCCTGTCTCTGTCTCTGTCTCTGTCTCTGTCTCTGTCCGTGTCTCTCCGTCTGTGTCGGTCTCTGTCTCTGTCCCTTGTCTCTGTCTCTGTCTCTGTCCGTGTCTCTGCGTCTGTCTCGGTCTCCGTCTCTGTCCCTTGTCTCTGTCTCTGTATGTGTGTCTGTTCCTGTCTCTGTCTCTGTCTCCATCTCTGTCTGTATCTCTGTCTGTATCTCTGTCTCTGTCTCTGTCTCTGTCTGTGTCTCTATCTCTGTCTCTGTCTCTGTCTCTGTCTCTGTCTCTGTCTCTGTCTCTGTCTCTGTCTCTGTCTCTGTCTCTGTCTCTGTCTCTGTCTCTGTCTCTGTCTCTGTCTCTGTCTCTGTCTCTGTCTCTGTCTCTGTCTCTGTCTCTGTCTCTGTCTCTGTCTCTGTCTCTGTCTCTGTCTCTGTCTCTGTCTCTGTCTCTGTCTCTGTCTCTGTCCGTGTCTCTGCGTCTGTCTCGGTCTCTGTCTCTGTGCCTTGTCTCTGTCTCTGTATGTGTGTCTGTTCCTGTCTCTGTCTCTGTCTCTGTCTCTGTCTCTGTCTGTAACTGTATATCTGTCTCTGTCTCTGTCTCTGTCTCTGTCCCTGTCTCTGTCTCTGTCTCTGTCTCTGTCTCTGTCTCTGTCTCTGTCTCTGTCTCTGTCTCTGTCTCTGTCTCTGTCTCTGTCTTTGTCTCTGTCTCTGTCTCTGTCTCTGTCTCTGTCTCTGTCTCTGTCTCTGTCTCTGTCTCTGTCTCTGTCTCTGTCTCTGTCTCTGTCTCTGTCTCTGTCTCTGTCTCTGTCTCTGTCTCTGTCTCTGTCTCTGTCTCTGTCTCTGTCTCTGTCTCTGTCTCTGTCTCTGTCTCTGTCCGTGTCTCTGCGTCTGTCTCGGTCTCTGTCTCTGTCCCTTGTCTCTGTCTCTGTATGTGTGTCTGTTCCTGTCTCTGTCTCTGTCTCTGTCTGTAACTCTATCTCTGTCTCTGTCTCTGTCTCTGTCTCTGTCTCTGTCTCTGTCTCTGTCTCTGTCTCTGTCTCTGTCTCTGTTCCTGTCTCTGTCTCTGTCTCTGTCTCTGTCTCTGTCTCTGTCTCTGTCTTCGTCTCTGTCTGTGTCTCTGTCCATGTCTCCGTTCCTGTCTCTGTCTCTGTCCCTGTCTCTGTCTCTGTCTCTGTCTCTGTCTCTGTCTCTGTCCGTGTCTCTCCGTCTGTCTCGGTCTCTGTCTCTGTCCCTTGTCTCTGTCTCTGTCTCTGTCTCTGTCTCTGTCTCTGTCCGTGTCTCTGCGTCTGTCTCGGTCTCCGTCTCTGTCCCTTGTCTCTGTCTCTGTATGTGTGTCTGTTCCTGTCTCTGTCTCTGTCTCTATCTCTGTCTGTATCTCTGTCTCTGTCTCTGTCTCTGTCTCTGTATCTATCTCTTTCTCTGTCTCTGTCTCTGTCTCTGTCTCTGTCTCTGTCTCTGTCTCTGTCTATGTCTCTGTCTCTGTCTCTGTCTCTGTCTCTGTCTCTGTCTCTGTCTCTGTCTCTGTCTCTGTCTCTGTCTCTGTCTCTGTCTCTGTCTCTGTCTCTGTCTCTGTCTCTGTCTCTGTCTCTGTCTCTGTCTCTATCTCTGTCTCTGTCTATGTCTCTGTGTCTTTGCCGCTGTCTCTGTCTCTGTCTCTGTCTCTGTCTCTGTCTCTGTCTCTGTCTCTGTCTGTGTCTTTGTCCATGTCTCCGTTCCTGTCTCTGTCTCTGTCCCTGTCTCTGTCTCTGTCTCTGTCTCCGTCTCTGTCCGTGTCTCTGTCTCTGTCTCTGTCTCTGTCTCTGTTCCTGTCTCTGTCTCTGTCTCTGTCTCTGTCTCTGTCTCTGTCTCTGTCTCTGTCTCCGTTCCTGTCTCTGTCTCTGTCCCTGTCTCTGTCTCTGTCTCTGTCTCTGTCTCTGTCCGTGTTTCTCCGTCTGTCACGGTCTCTGTCTCTGTCCCTTGTCTCTGTCTCTGTCTCTGTCTCTGTCTCTGTCTCATTCTCTCTCCGTGTCTCTCCGTCTGTCACGGCCTCTGTCTCTGTCTCTGTCTCTGTCTCTGTCTCTGTCTCTGTCTCTGTTCCTGTCTCTGTCTCTGTCTCTGTCTCTGTCTCTGTCTCTGTCTCTGTCTCTGTCTTCGTCTCTGTCTGTGTCTCTGTCCATGTCTCCGTTCCTGTCTCTGTCTCTGTCCCTGTCTCTGTCTCTGTCTCTGTCTCTGTCTCTGTCTCTGTCCGTGTCTCTCCGTCTGTCTCGGTCTCTGTCTCTGTCCCTTGTCTCTGTCTCTGTCTCTGTCTCTGTCTCTGTCTCTGTCCGTGTCTCTGCGTCTGTCTCGGTCTCCGTCTCTGTCCCTTGTCTCTGTCTCTGTATGTGTGTCTGTTCCTGTCTCTGTCTCTGTCTCTATCTCTGTCTGTATCTCTGTCTCTGTCTCTGTCTCTGTCTCTGTATCTATCTCTTTCTCTGTCTCTGTCTCTGTCTCTGTCTCTGTCTCTGTCTCTGTCTCTGTCTATGTCTCTGTCTCTGTCTCTGTCTCTGTCTCTGTCTCTGTCTCTGTCTCTGTCTCTGTCTCTGTCTCTGTCTCTGTCTCTGTCTCTGTCTCTGTCTCTGTCTCTGTCTCTGTCTCTGTCTCTGTCTCTGTCTCTGTCTCTGTCTATGTCTCTGTGTCTTTGCCGCTGTCTCTGTCTCTGTCTCTGTCTCTGTCTCTGTCTCTGTCTCTGTCTGTGTCTTTGTCCATGTCTCCGTTCCTGTCTCTGTCTCTGTCCCTGTCTCTGTCTCTGTCTCTGTCTCCGTCTCTGTCCGTGTCTCTGTCTCTGTCTCTGTCTCTGTCTCTGTTCCTGTCTCTGTCTCTGTCTCTGTCTCTGTCTCTGTCTCTGTCTCTGTCTCTGTCTCCGTTCCTGTCTCTGTCTCTGTCCCTGTCTCTGTCTCTGTCTCTGTCTCTGTCTCTGTCCGTGTTTCTCCGTCTGTCACGGTCTCTGTCTCTGTCCCTTGTCTCTGTCTCTGTCTCTGTCTCTGTCTCTGTCTCATTCTCTCTCCGTGTCTCTCCGTCTGTCACGGCCTCTGTCTCTGTCCCTTGTCTCTGTCTCTGTCTCTGTCTCTGTCTCTGTCTCTGTCTCTGTCTCTGTCTCTGTCTCTGTCTCTGTCTCTGTCTTCGTCTCTGTCTGTGTCTCTGTCCATGTCTCCGTTCCTGTCTCTGTCTCTGTCCCTGCCTCTGTCTCTGTCTCTGTCTCTGTCTCTGTCTCTGTCTCTGTCTCTGTCTCTGTGTCTGTCTCTGTCTCTGTCTCTGTCTCTGTCTCTGTCTCTGTCTCTGTCTCTGTCTCTGTCTCTGTCTCTGTCTCTGTCTCTGTCTCTGTCTCTGTCTCTGTCTCTGTCTCTGTCTCTGTCTCTGTCTCTGTCTTCGTCTCTGTCTGTGTCTCTGTCCATGTCTCCGTTCCTGTCTCTGTCTCTGTCCCTGCCTGTCTCTGTCTCTGTCTCTGTCTCTGTCCGTGTCTCTCCGTCTGTGTCGGTCTCTGTCTCTGTCCCTTGTCTCTGTCTCTGTCTCTGTCTCTGTCTCTGTCTCTGTCTCTGTCTCTGTCTCTGTTCCTGTCTCTGTCTCTGTCTCTGTCTCTGTCTCTGTCTCTGTCTCTGTTTTCGTCTCTGTCTGTGTCTCTGTCCATGTCTCCGTTCCTGTCTCTGTCTCTGTCCCTGTCTCTGTCTCTGTCTCTGTCTCTGTCTCTGTCCGTGTCTCTCCGTCTGTGTCGGTCTCTGTCTCTGTCCCTTGTCTCTGTCTCTGTCTCTGTCCGTGTCTCTGCGTCTGTCTCGGTCTCCGTCTCTGTCCCTTGTCTCTGTCTCTGTATGTGTGTCTGTTCCTGTCTCTGTCTCTGTCTCCATCTCTGTCTGTATCTCTGTCTGTATCTCTGTCTCTGTCTCTGTCTCTGTCTGTGTCTCTATCTCTGTCTCTGTCTCTGTCTCTGTCTCTGTCTCTGTCTCTGTCTCTGTCTCTGTCTCTGTCTCTGTCTCTGTCTCTGTCTCTGTCTCTGTCTCTGTCTCTGTCTCTGTCTCTGTCTCTGTCTCTGTCTCTGTCTCTGTCTCTGTCTCTGTCTCTGTCTCTGTCTCTGTCTCTGTCTCTGTCTCTGTCTCTGTCTCTGTCTCTGTCTCTGTCTCTGTCTCTGTCTCTGTCTCTGTCTCTGTCTCTGTCTCTGTCCGTGTCTCTGCGTCTGTCTCGGTCTCTGTCTCTGTCCCTTGTCTCTGTCTCTGTATGTGTGTCTGTTCCTGTCTCTGTCTCTGTCTCTGTCTGTAACTCTATCTCTGTCTCTGTCTCTGTCTCTGTCTCTGTCTCTGTCTCTGTCTCTGTCTCTGTCTCTGTCTCTGTCTCTGTCTCTGTTCCTGTCTCTGTCTCTGTCTCTGTCTCTGTCTCTGTCTCTGTCTCTGTCTCTGTCTCTGTCTCTGTCTCTGTCTCTGTCTCTGTCTCTGTCTCTGTCTTCGTCTCTGTCTGTGTCTCTGTCCATGTCTCCGTTCCTGTCTCTGTCTCTGTCCCTGCCTCTGTCTCTGTCTCTGTCTCTGTCTCTGTCCGTGTCTCTCCGTCTGTGTCGGTCTCTGTCTCTGTCCCTTGTCTCTGTCTCTGTCTCTGTCTGTGTCTCTGTCTCTGTCTCTGTCTCTGTCTCTGTTCCTGTCTCTGTCTCTGTCTCTGTCTCTGTCCGTGTCTCTCCGTCTGTGTCGGTCTCTGTCTCTGTCCCTTGTCTCTGTCTCTGTCTCTGTCTCTGTCTCTGTCTCTGTCTCTGTCTCTGTCTCTGTCTCTGTTCCTGTCTCTGTCTCTGTCTCTGTCTCTGTCTCTGTCTCTGTCTCTGTTTTCGTCTCTGTCTGTGTCTCTGTCCATGTCTCCGTTCCTGTCTCTGTCTCTGTCCCTGTCTCTGTCTCTGTCTCTGTCTCTATCTCTGTCTCTGTCCGTGTCTCTCCGTCTGTGTCGGTCTCTGTCTCTGTCCCTTGTCTCTGTCTCTGTCTCGGTCTCCGTCTCTGTCCCTTGTCTCTGTCTCTGTATGTGTGTCTGTTCCTGTCTCTGTCTCTGTCTCCATCTCTGTCTGTATCTCTGTCTGTATCTCTGTCTCTGTCTCTGTCTCTGTCTGTGTCTCTATCTCTGTCTCTGTCTCTGTCTCTGTCTCTGTCTCTGTCTCTGTCTCTGTGTCTGTCTCTGTCTCTGTCTCTGTCTCTGTCTCTGTCTCTGTCTCTGTCTCTGTCTCTGTCTCTGTCTCTGTCTCTGTCTCTGTCTCTGTCTCTGTCTCTGTCTCTGTCTCTGTCTCTGTCTCTGTCTCTGTCTTCGTCTCTGTCTGTGTCTCTGTCCATGTCTCCGTTCCTGTCTCTGTCTCTGTCCCTGCCTCTGTCTCTGTCTCTGTCTCTGTCTCTGTCTCTGTCTCTGTCTCTGTCTCTGTGTCTGTCTCTGTCTCTGTCTCTGTCTCTGTCTCTGTCTCTGTCTCTGTCTCTGTCTCTGTCTCTGTCTCTGTCTCTGTCTCTGTCTCTGTCTCTGTCTCTGTCTCTGTCTCTGTCTCTGTCTCTGTCTCTGTCTCTGTCTCTGTCTTCGTCTCTGTCTGTGTCTCTGTCCATGTCTCCGTTCCTGTCTCTGTCTCTGTCCCTGCCTGTCTCTGTCTCTGTCTCTGTCTCTGTCCGTGTCTCTCCGTCTGTGTCGGTCTCTGTCTCTGTCCCTTGTCTCTGTCTCTGTCTCTGTCTCTGCCTCTGTCTCTGTCTCTGTCTCTGTCTCTGTTCCTGTCTCTGTCTCTGTCTCTGTCTCTGTCTCTGTCTCTGTCTCTGTTTTCGTCTCTGTCTGTGTCTCTGTCCATGTCTCCGTTCCTGTCTCTGTCTCTGTCCCTGTCTCTGTCTCTGTCTCTGTCTCTGTCTCTGTCCGTGTCTCTCCGTCTGTGTCGGTCTCTGTCTCTGTCCCTTGTCTCTGTCTCTGTCTCTGTCCGTGTCTCTGCGTCTGTCTCGGTCTCCGTCTCTGTCCCTTGTCTCTGTCTCTGTATGTGTGTCTGTTCCTGTCTCTGTCTCTGTCTCCATCTCTGTCTGTATCTCTGTCTGTATCTCTGTCTCTGTCTCTGTCTCTGTCTGTGTCTCTATCTCTGTCTCTGTCTCTGTCTCTGTCTCTGTCTCTGTCTCTGTCTCTGTCTCTGTCTCTGTCTCTGTCTCTGTCTCTGTCTCTGTCTCTGTCTCTGTCTCTGTCTCTGTCTCTGTCTCTGTCTTTGTCTCTGTCTCTGTCTCTGTCTCTGTCTCTGTCTCTGTCTCTGTCTCTGTCTCTGTCTCTGTCTCTGTCTCTGTCTCTGTCTCTGTCTCTGTCTCTGTCTCTGTCTCTGTCTCTGTCTCTGTCTCTGTCTCTGTCTCTGTCTCTGTCTCTGTCTCTGTCTCTGTCTCTGTCTCTGTCCGTGTCTCTGCGTCTGTCTCGGTCTCTGTCTCTGTCCCTTGTCTCTGTCTCTGTATGTGTGTCTGTTCCTGTCTCTGTCTCTGTCTCTGTCTGTAACTCTATCTCTGTCTCTGTCTCTGTCTCTGTCTCTGTCTCTGTCTCTGTCTCTGTCTCTGTCTCTGTCTCTGTCTCTGTTCCTGTCTCTGTCTCTGTCTCTGTCTCTGTCTCTGTCTCTGTCTCTGTCTTCGTCTCTGTCTGTGTCTCTGTCCATGTCTCCGTTCCTGTCTCTGTCTCTGTCCCTGTCTCTGTCTCTGTCTCTGTCTCTGTCTCTGTCTCTGTCCGTGTCTCTCCGTCTGTCTCGGTCTCTGTCTCTGTCCCTTGTCTCTGTCTCTGTCTCTGTCTCTGTCTCTGTCTCTGTCCGTGTCTCTGCGTCTGTCTCGGTCTCCGTCTCTGTCCCTTGTCTCTGTCTCTGTATGTGTGTCTGTTCCTGTCTCTGTCTCTGTCTCTATCTCTGTCTGTATCTCTGTCTCTGTCTCTGTCTCTGTCTCTGTATCTATCTCTTTCTCTGTCTCTGTCTCTGTCTCTGTCTCTGTCTCTGTCTCTGTCTCTGTCTATGTCTCTGTCTCTGTCTCTGTCTCTGTCTCTGTCTCTGTCTCTGTCTCTGTCTCTGTCTCTGTCTCTGTCTCTGTCTCTGTCTCTGTCTCTGTCTCTGTCTCTGTCTCTGTCTCTGTCTCTGTCTCTATCTCTGTCTCTGTCTATGTCTCTGTGTCTTTGCCGCTGTCTCTGTCTCTGTCTCTGTCTCTGTCTCTGTCTCTGTCTCTGTCTCTGTCTGTGTCTTTGTCCATGTCTCCGTTCCTGTCTCTGTCTCTGTCCCTGTCTCTGTCTCTGTCTCTGTCTCCGTCTCTGTCCGTGTCTCTGTCTCTGTCTCTGTCTCTGTCTCTGTTCCTGTCTCTGTCTCTGTCTCTGTCTCTGTCTCTGTCTCTGTCTCTGTCTCTGTCTCCGTTCCTGTCTCTGTCTCTGTCCCTGTCTCTGTCTCTGTCTCTGTCTCTGTCTCTGTCCGTGTTTCTCCGTCTGTCACGGTCTCTGTCTCTGTCCCTTGTCTCTGTCTCTGTCTCTGTCTCTGTCTCTGTCTCATTCTCTCTCCGTGTCTCTCCGTCTGTCACGGCCTCTGTCTCTGTCCCTTGTCTCTGTCTCTGTCTCTGTCTCTGTCTCTGTCTCATTCTCTCTCCGTGTCTCTCCGTCTGTCACGGCCTCTGTCTCTGTCCCTTGTCTCTGTCTCTGTCTCTGTCTCTGTCTCTGTCTCTGTCTCTGTCTTTGTCTCTGTCTCTGTCTCTGTCTCCGTCTCTGTCTCTGTCTCTGTCTCTGTCTCTGTCCGTGTCTCTGCGTCTGTCTCGGTCTCTGTCTCTGTCCCTTGTCTCTGTCTCTGTATGTGTGTCTGTTCCTGTCTCTGTCTCTGTCTCTGTCTGTAACTCTATCTCTGTCTCTGTCTCTCTCTCTGTCTCTGTCTCTGTCTCTGTCTCTGTCTCTGTCTCTGTCTCTGTCTCTGTTCCTGTCTCTGTCTCTGTCTCTGTCTCTGTCTCTGTCTCTGTCTCTGTCTCTGTCTTCGTCTCTGTCTGTGTCTCTGTCCATGTCTCCGTTCCTGTCTCTGTCTCTGTCTCTGTCTCTGTCTCTGTCTCTGTCTCTGTCTCTGTCCGTGTCTCTGCGTCTGTCTCGGTCTCTGTCTCTGTATGTGTGTCTGTTCCTGTCTCTGTCTCTATCTCTGTCTGTAACTCTATCTCTGTCTCTGTCTCTGTCTCTGTCTCTGTCTCTGTCTCTGTCTCTGTCTCTGTCTCTGTTCCTGTCTCTGTCTCTGTCTCTGTCTCTGTCTCTATCTCTGTCTCTGTCTCTGTCTTCGTCTCTGTCTGTGTCTCTGTCCATGTCTCCGTTCCTGTCTCTGTCTCTGTCCCTGTCTCTGTCTCTGTCTC
>OX243801.1:14897500-14900000 GCA_945859595.2 Megachile willughbiella
CTCTGTCCGTGTCTCTGCGTCTGTCTCGGTCTCCGTCTCTGTCCCTTGTCTCTGTCTCTGTATGTGTGTCTGTTCCTGTCTCTGTCTCTGTCTCTGTCTGTGTCTCTATCTCTGTCTCTGTCTCTGTCTCTGTCTCTGTCTCTGTCTCTGTCTCTGTCTCTGTCTCTGTCTCTGTCTCTGTCTCTGTCTCTGTCTCTGTCTCTGTCTCTGTCTCTGTCTCTGTCTCTGTCTCTGTCTCTGTCTCTGTCTCTGTCTCTGTCTCTGTCTCTGTCTCTGTCTCTGTCTGTAACTCTATATCTGTCTCTGTCTCTGTCTCTGTCTCTGTCTCTGTCTCTGTCTCTGTCTCTGTCTCTGTCTCTGTCTCTGTCTCTGTCTCTGTCTCTGTCTCTGTCTCTGTCTCTGTCTCTGTTCCTGTCTCCGTCTCTGTCTCTGTCTCTGTCTCTGTCTCTGTCTCTGTCTCTGTCTTCGTCTCTGTCCCTGTCTCTGTCTCTGTCTCTGTCTCTGTCTCTGTCTCTGTCTCTGTCTGTGTCTTTGTCCATGTCTCCGTTCCTGTCTCTGTCTCTGTCTCTGTCCCTGTCTCTGTCTCTGTCTCTGTCTCTGTCTCTGTCTCTGTTCCTGTCTCTGTCTCTGTCTCTGTCTCTGTCTCTGTCTCTGTCTCTGTCTCTGTCTCTGTCTCTGTCTCTGTCTCTGTCTCTGTCTCTGTCTCTGTCCGTGTCTCTGCGTCTGTCTCGGTCTCTGTCTCTGTCCCTTGTCTCTGTCTCTGTATGTGTGTCTGTTCCTGTCTCTGTCTCTGTCTCTGTCTGTAACTCTATCTCTGTCTCTGTCTCTGTCTCTGTCTCTGTCTCTGTCTCTGTCTCTGTCTCTGTCTCTGTTCCTGTCTCTGTCTCTGTCTCTGTCTCCGTCTCTGTCTCTGTCTCTGTCTTCGTCTCTGTCTGTGTCTCTGTCCATGTCTCCGTTCCTGTCTCTGTCTCTGTCCCTGTCTCTGTCTCTGTCTCTGTCTCTGTCTCTGTCCGTGTCTCTCCGTCTGTCTCGGTCTCTGTCTCTGTCCCTTGTCTCTGTCTCTGTCTTTGTCTCTGTCTCTGTCCGTGTCTCTGCGTCTGTCTCGGTCTCCGTCTCTGTCTCTGTCTCTGTCACTGTCTCTGTCTGTGTCTCTGTCCATGTCTCTGTTCCTGTCTCTGTCTCTGTCCCTGTCTCTGTCTCTGTCTCTGTCTCTGTCTCTGTCTCTGTCCGTGTCTCTGCGTCTGTCTCGGTCTCTGTCTCTGTCCCTTGTCTCTGTCTCTGGATGTGTGCCTGTTCCTGTCTCTGTCTCTGTCTCTGTCTCTGTCTCTGTCTCTGTCTCTGTCTCTGTCTCTGTCTCTGTCTCTGTCTCTGTCTCTGTCTCTGTCTCTGTCTCTGTCTCTGTCTCTGTTCCTGTCTCTGTTTCTGTCTCTGTCTCTGTCTCTGTCTCTGTCTCTGTCTTCGTCTCTGTCCCTGTCTCTGTCTCTGTCTCTGTCTCTGTCTCTGTCTCTGTCTGTGTCTTTGTCCATGTCTCCGTTCCTGTCTCTGTCTCTGTCCCTGTCTCTGTCTCTGTCTCTGTCTCCGTCTCTGTCCGTGTCTCTGTCTCTTTCTCTGTCTCTGTCTCTGTCTCTGTCTCTGTTCCTGTCTCTGTCTCTGTCTCTGTCTCTGTCTCTGTCTCTGTCTCTGTCTCTGTCTCTGTCTCTGTCTCTGTCTCTGTCTCTGTCTCTGTCTCCGTTCCTGTCTCTGTCTCTGTCCCTGTCTCTGTCTCTGTCTCTGTCTCTGTCTCTGTCTCTGTCCGTGTCTCTCCGTCTGTCACGGTCTCTGTCTCTGTCCCTTGTCTCTGTCTCTGTCTCTGTCTCTGTCTCTGTCTCATTCTCTCTCCGTGTCTCTCCGTCTGTCACGGTCTCTGTCTCTGTCCCTTGTCTCTGTCTCTGTCTCTGTCTCTGTCTCTGTCTCTGTCTCTGTCTTCGTCTCTGTCTCTGTCTCTGACTCTGTCTCTGTCTCTGTCTCTGTCTCTGTCTCTGTCCGTGTCTCTGCGTCTGTCTCGGTCTCTGTCTGTGTCCCTTGTCTCCGTCTCTGTATGTGTGTCTGTTCCTGTCTCTGTCTCTGTCTCTGTCTGTAACTCTATCTCTGTCTCTGTCTCTGTCTCTGTCTCTGTCTCTGTCTCTGTCTCTGTCTCTGTCTCTGTCTCTGTTCCTGTCTCTGTCTCTGTCTCTGTCTCTGTCTCTGTCTCTGTCTCTGTCTTCGTCTCTGTCTGTGTCTCTGTCCATGTCTCCGTTCCTGTCTCTGTCTCTGTCCCTGTCTCTGTCTCTGTCTCTGTCTCTGTCTCTGTCCGTGTCTCTCCGTCTGTCTCGGTCTCTGTCTCTGTCCCTTGTCTCTGTCTCTGTCTCTGTCTCTGTCTCTGTCCGTGTCTCTGCGTCTGTCTCGGTCTCCGTCTCTGTCCCTTGTCTCTGTCTCTGTATGTGTGTCTGTTCCTGTCTCTGTCTCTGTCTCTGTCTGTGTC
>OX243801.1:14907500-14912500 GCA_945859595.2 Megachile willughbiella
TCTCTGTCTCTGTCTCTGTCTCTGTCACTGTCTCTGTCTTTGTCTCTGTCTCTGTCTCTGTCTCTGTCTCTGTCTCTGTCTCTGTCTCTGTCTCTGTCTCTGTCTCTGTCTCTGTCTCTGTCTCTGTCTCTGTCTCTGTCTCTGTCTCTGTCTGTAAATCTATATCTGTCTCTGTCTCTGTCTCTGTCTCTGTCCCTGTCTCTGTCTCTGTCTCTGTCTCTGTCTCTGTTCCTCTCTCTGTCTCTGTCTCTGTCTCTGTCTCTGTCTCTGTCTCTGTCTCTGTCTCTGTCTCTGTCTCTGTCTCTGTCTCTGTCTCTGTCTCTGTCTCTGTCTCTGTTCCTGTCTCTGTCTCTGTCTCTGTCTCTGTCTCTGTCTCTGTCTCTGTCTCTGTCTCTGTCTCTGTCTCTGTCTCTGTCTCTGTCTCTGTCTCTGTCTCTGTCGCTGTCTCTGTCTCTGTCTCTGTCTCTGTCTCTGTCTCTGTTCCTGTCTCTGTCTCTGTCTCTGTCTCTGTCTCTGTCTCTGTCTCTGTCTCTGTCTCTGTCTCTGTCTCTGTCTCTGTCTCTGTCTCTGTCTCTGTCTTCGTCTCTGTCCCTGTCTCTGTCTCTGTCTCTGTCTGTGTCTTTGTCCATGTCTCCGTTCCTGTCTCTGTCTCTGTCCCTGTCTCTGTCTCTGTCTCTGTCTCTGTCTCTGTCTCTGTCTTTGTCTCTGTCTCTGTCTCTGTCTCTGTCTCTGTCTCTGTCTCTGTCTCTGTCTCTGTCTCTGTCTCTGTCTCTGTCTCTGTCTCTGCCTCTGTCTCTGTCTCTGTCTCTGTCTCTGTTCCTGTCTCTGTCTCTGTCTCTGTCTCTGTCTCTGTCTCTGTCTCTGTCTTCGTCTCTGTCTGTGTCTCTGTCCATGTCTCCGTTCCTGTCTCTGTCTCTGTCTCTGTCTCTGTCCGTGTCTCTGCGTCTGTCTCGGTCTCCGTCTCTGTCCCTTGTCTCTGTCTCTGTATGTGTGTCTGTTCCTGTCTCTGTCTCTGTCTCTATCTCTGTCTGTATCTCTGTCTCTGTCTCTATCTCTGTCTCTGTCTCTATCTCTGTCTCTGTCTCTGTCTCTGTCTCTGTCTCTGTCTCTGTCTCTGTCTCTGTCTCTGTCTCTGTCTCTGTCTCTGTCTCTGTCTCTGTCTCTGTCTCTGTCTCTGTCTATGTCTCTGTCTCTGTCTCTGTCTCTGTCTCTGTCTCTGTCTCTGTCTCTGTCTCTGTCTCTATCTCTGTCTCTGTCTCTGTCTCTGTCTCTGTCTATGTCTCTGTGTCTTTGCCGCTGTCTCTGTGTCTGTGTCTCTGTCTCTGTGTCGCCTTCCTCTGTGTCTCTGTCTCTGTCTTTGTCTCTGTCTCTGTCTCTGTCTCTGTCTCTGTTCCTGTCTCTGTCTCTGTCTCTGTCTCTGTCTCTGTCTCTGTCTCTGTCTCTGTCTCTGTCTCTGTCTCTGTCTCTGTCTCTGTCTATGTCTCTGTCTCTGTCTCTGTCTCTGTCTCTGTCTCTGTCTCTGTCTCTGTCTCTGTCTCTGTCTCTGTCTCTGTCTCTGTCTATGTCTCTGTGTCTTTGCCGCTGTCTCTGTGTCTGTGTCTCTGTCTCTGTGTCGCCTTCCTCTGTGTCTCTGTCTCTGTCTTTGTCTCTGTCTCTGTCTCTGTCTCTGTCTCTGTCTCTGTCTCTGTCTCTGTCTCTGTCTCTGTCTCTGTCTCTGTCTCTGTCTCTGTCTCTGTCTCTGTCTGTAAATCTATATCTGTCTCTGTCTCTGTCTCTGTCTCTGTCCCTGTCTCTGTCTCTGTCTCTGTCTCTGTCTCTGTTCCTCTCTCTGTCTCTGTCTCTGTCTCTGTCTCTGTCTCTGTCTCTGTCTCTGTCTCTGTCTCTGTCTCTGTCTCTGTCTCTGTCTCTGTCTCTGTCTCTGTCTCTGTCTCTGTCTCTGTCTCTGTCTCTGTTCCTGTCTCTGTTCCTGTCTCTGTCTCTGTCTCTGTCTCTGTCTCTGTCTCTGTCTCTGTCTCTGTCTCTGTCTCTGTCTCTGTCTCTGTCTCTGTCTCTGTCTCTGTCTCTGTCTCTGTCTCTGTCTCTGTCTCTGTCTCTGTCTCTGTCTCTGTCTCTGTCTCTGTCTCTGTCTCTGTCTCTGTCTCTGTCTCTGTCTCTGTCTCTGTCTCTGTCTCTGTCTCTGTCTCTGTCTCTGTCTCTGTCTCTGTCTCTGTCTCTGTCTCTGTCTCTGTCTCTGTCTCTGTCTCTGTCTCTGTCTCTGTCTCTGTCTCTGTCTCTGTCTCTGTCTCTGTCTCTGTCTCTGTCTCTGTCTCTGTCCGTGTCTCTGCGTCTGTCTCGGTCTCTGTCTCTGTGCCTTGTCTCTGTCTCTGTATGTGTGTCTGTTCCTGTCTCTGTCTCTGTCTCTGTCTCTGTCTCTGTCTGTAACTCTATATCTGTCTCTGTCTCTGTCTCTGTCTCTGTCCCTGTCTCTGTCTCTGTCTCTGTCTCTGTCTCTGTTCCTGTCTCTGTCTCTGTCTCTGTCTCTGTCTCTGTCTCTGTCTCTGTCTCTGTCTCTGTCTCTGTCTCTGTCTCTGTCTCTGTCTCTGTCCGTGTCTCTGCGTCTGTCTCGGTCTCTGTCTCTGTCCCTTGTCTCTGTCTCTGTATGTGTGTCTGTTCCTGTCTCTGTCTCTGTCTCTGTCTGTAACTCTATCTCTGTCTCTGTCTCTGTCTCTGTCTCTGTCTCTGTCTCTGTCTCTGTCTCTGTCTCTGTTCCTGTCTCTGTCTCTGTCTCTGTCTCTGTCTCCGTCTCTGTCTCTGTCTCTGTCTTCGTCTCTGTCTGTGTCTCTGTCCATGTCTCCGTTCCTGTCTCTGTCTCTGTCCCTGTCTCTGTCTCTGTCTCTGTCTCTGTCTCTGTCCGTGTCTCTCCGTCTGTCTCGGTCTCTGTCTCTGTCCCTTGTCTCTGTCTCTGTCTTTGTCTCTGTCTCTGTCCGTGTCTCTGCGTCTGTCTCGGTCTCCGTCTCTGTCTCTGTCTCTGTCACTGTCTCTGTCTGTGTCTCTGTCCATGTCTCTGTTCCTGTCTCTGTCTCTGTCCCTGTCTCTGTCTCTGTCTCTGTCTCTGTCTCTGTCTCTGTCCGTGTCTCTGCGTCTGTCTCGGTCTCTGTCTCTGTCCCTTGTCTCTGTCTCTGGATGTGTGCCTGTTCCTGTCTCTGTCTCTGTCTCTGTCTCTGTCTCTGTCTCTGTCTCTGTCTCTGTCTCTGTCTCTGTCTCTGTCTCTGTCTCTGTCTCTGTCTCTGTCTCTGTCTCTGTCTCTGTTCCTGTCTCTGTTTCTGTCTCTGTCTCTGTCTCTGTCTCTGTCTTCGTCTCTGTCCCTGTCTCTGTCTCTGTCTCTGTCTCTGTCTCTGTCTCTGTCTGTGTCTTTGTCCATGTCTCCGTTCCTGTCTCTGTCTCTGTCCCTGTCTCTGTCTCTGTCTCTGTCTCCGTCTCTGTCCGTGTCTCTGTCTCTTTCTCTGTCTCTGTCTCTGTCTCTGTCTCTGTTCCTGTCTCTGTCTCTGTCTCTGTCTCTGTCTCTGTCTCTGTCTCTGTCTCTGTCTCTGTCTCTGTCTCTGTCTCTGTCTCTGTCTCTGTCTCTGTCTCCGTTCCTGTCTCTGTCTCTGTCCCTGTCTCTGTCTCTGTCTCTGTCTCTGTCTCTGTCTCTGTCCGTGTCTCTCCGTCTGTCACGGTCTCTGTCTCTGTCCCTTGTCTCTGTCTCTGTCTCTGTCTCTGTCTCTGTCTCATTCTCTCTCCGTGTCTCTCCGTCTGTCACGGTCTCTGTCTCTGTCCCTTGTCTCTGTCTCTGTCTCTGTCTCTGTCTCTGTCTCTGTCTCTGTCTTCGTCTCTGTCTCTGTCTCTGACTCTGTCTCTGTCTCTGTCTCTGTCTCTGTCTCTGTCCGTGTCTCTGCGTCTGTCTCGGTCTCTGTCTGTGTCCCTTGTCTCCGTCTCTGTATGTGTGTCTGTTCCTGTCTCTGTCTCTGTCTCTGTCTGTAACTCTATCTCTGTCTCTGTCTCTGTCTCTGTCTCTGTCTCTGTCTCTGTCTCTGTCTCTGTCTCTGTTCCTGTCTCTGTCTCTGTCTCTGTCTCTGTCTCTGTCTCTGTCTCTGTCTTCGTCTCTGTCTGTGTCTCTGTCCATGTCTCCGTTCCTGTCTCTGTCTCTGTCCCTGTCTCTGTCTCTGTCTCTGTCTCTGTCTCTGTCCGTGTCTCTCCGTCTGTCTCGGTCTCTGTCTCTGTCCCTTGTCTCTGTCTCTGTCTCTGTCTCTGTCTCTGTCCGTGTCTCTGCGTCTGTCTCGGTCTCCGTCTCTGTCCCTTGTCTCTGTCTCTGTATGTGTGTCTGTTCCTGTCTCTGTCTCTGTCTCTGTCTGTGTCTCTATCTCTGTCTCTGTCTCTGTCTCTGTCTCTGTCTCTGTCTCTGTCTCTGTCTCTGTCTCTGTCTCTGTCTCTGTCTCTGTCTCTGTCTCTGTCTCTGTCTCTGTCTCTGTCTCTGTCTCTGTCTCTGTCTCTGTCTCTGTCTCTGTCTCTGTCTCTGTCTGTAACTCTATATCTGTCTCTGTCTCTGTCTCTGTCTCTGTCTCTGTCTCTGTCTCTGTCTCTGTCTCTGTCTCTGTCTCTGTCTCTGTCTCTGTCTCTGTCTCTGTCTCTGTCTCTGTCTCTGTCTCTGTTCCTGTCTCCGTCTCTGTCTCTGTCTCTGTCTCTGTCTCTGTCTCTGTCTCTGTCTCTGTCTTCGTCTCTGTCCCTGTCTCTGTCTCTGTCTCTGTCTCTGTCTCTGTCTCTGTCTCTGTCTGTGTCTTTGTCCATGTCTCCGTTCCTGTCTCTGTCTCTGTCTCTGTGTCTGTCTCTGTCTCTGTCTCTGTCTCTGTCTCTGTCTCTGTCTCTGTCTCTGTCTCTGTCTCTGTCTCTGTCTCTGTCTCTGTCTCTGTCTCTGTCTATGTCTCTGTGTCTTTGCCGCTGTCTCTGTGTCTGTGTCTCTGTCTCTGTGTCGCCTTCCTCTGTGT
>OX243801.1:14917500-14925000 GCA_945859595.2 Megachile willughbiella
TGTCTCTGTCTCTGTCTCTGTCCCTGTCTCTGTCTCTGTCTCTGTCTCTGTCTCTGTCTCTGTCCGTGTCTCTCCGTCTGTCACGGTCTCTGTCTCTGTCCCTTGTCTCTGTCTCTGTCTCTGTCTCTGTCTCTGTCTCATTCTCTCTCCGTGTCTCTCCGTCTGTCACGGTCTCTGTCTCTGTCCCTTGTCTCTGTCTCTGTCTCTGTCTCTGTCTCTGTCTCTGTCTCTGTCTTCGTCTCTGTCTCTGTCTCTGACTCTGTCTCTGTCTCTGTCTCTGTCTCTGTCTCTGTCCGTGTCTCTGCGTCTGTCTCGGTCTCTGTCTGTGTCCCTTGTCTCCGTCTCCGTCTCTGTATGTGTGTCTGTTCCTGTCTCTGTCTCTGTCTCTGTCTGTAACTCTATCTCTGTCTCTGTCTCTGTCTCTGTCTCTGTCTCTGTCTCTGTCTCTGTCTCTGTCTCTGTTCCTGTCTCTGTCTCTGTCTCTGTCTCTGTCTCTGTCTCTGTCTCTGTCTTCGTCTCTGTCTGTGTCTCTGTCCATGTCTCCGTTCCTGTCTCTGTCTCTGTCCCTGTCTCTGTCTCTGTCTCTGTCTCTGTCTCTGTCCGTGTCTCTCCGTCTGTCTCGGTCTCTGTCTCTGTCCCTTGTCTCTGTCTCTGTCTCTGTCTCTGTCTCTGTCCGTGTCTCTGCGTCTGTCTCGGTCTCCGTCTCTGTCCCTTGTCTCTGTCTCTGTATGTGTGTCTGTTCCTGTCTCTGTCTCTGTCTCTGTCTGTGTCTCTATCTCTGTCTCTGTCTCTGTCTCTGTCTCTGTCTCTGTCTCTGTCTCTGTCTCTGTCTCTGTCTCTGTCTCTGTCTCTGTCTCTGTCTCTGTCTCTGTCTCTGTCTCTGTCTCTGTCTCTGTCTCTGTCTCTGTCTCTGTCTCTGTCTCTGTCTCTGTCTGTAACTCTATATCTGTCTCTGTCTCTGTCTCTGTCTCTGTCTCTGTCTCTGTCTCTGTCTCTGTCTCTGTCTCTGTCTCTGTCTCAGTCTCTGTCTCTGTCTCTGTCTCTGTCTCTGTCTCTGTCTCTGTCTCTGTTCCTGTCTCCGTCTCTGTCTCTGTCTCTGTCTCTGTCTCTGTCTCTGTCTCTGTCTTCGTCTCTGTCCCTGTCTCTGTCTCTGTCTCTGTCTCTGTCTCTGTCTCTGTCTCTGTCTGTGTCTTTGTCCATGTCTCCGTTCCTGTCTCTGTCTCTGTCTCTGTCCCTGTCTCTGTCTCTGTCTCTGTCTCTGTCTCTGTCTCTGTCTCTGTCTCTGTCTCTGTCTCTGTCTCTGTCTCTGTCTCTGTCTCTGTCTATGTCGCTGTGTCTTTGCCGCTGTCTCTGTGTCTGTGTCTCTGTCTCTGTGTCGCCTTCCTCTGTGTCTCTGTCTCTGTCTTTGTCTCTGTCTCTGTCTCTGTCTCTGTCTCTGTCTCTGTCTCTGTCTCTGTCTCTGTCTCTGTCTCTGTCTCTGTCTCTGTCTCTGTCTCTGTCTCTGTCTCTGTCTCTGTCTCTGTCTCTGTCTCTGTCTCTGTCTCTGTCTCTGTCTCTGTCTCTGTCTCTGTCTCTGTCTCTGTGTCTGTCTCTGTCTGTGTCTCTGTCGATGTCTCTGTTCCTGTCTCTGTCTCTGTCCCTGTCTCTGTCTCTGTCTCTGTCTCTGTCTCTGTCTCTGTCTCTGTCTCTGTCTCTGTCTCTGTCTCTGTCTGTATCTCTAACTCTGTCTCTGTCTCTGTCTCTGCCTCTGTCTGTGTCTCTGTCTCTGTCTCTGTCTCTGTCTCTGTCTCTGTCTCTGTCTCTGTCTCTGTCTCTGTCTCTGTCTCTGTCTCTGTCTCTGTCTCTGTCTCTGTCTCTGTCTCTGTCTCTGTCTCTGTCTCTGTTCCTGTCTCTGTCTCTGTCTCTGTCTCTGTCTCTGTCTCTGTCTCTGTCTCTGTCTCTGTCTCTGTCCGTGTCTCTGCGTCTGTCTCGGTCTCTGTCTCTGTCACTTGTCTCTGTCTCTGTATGTGTGTCTGTTCCTGTCTCTGTCTCTGTCTCTGTCTCTGTCTCTGTCTCTGTCTCTGTCTGTAACTCTATCTCTGTCTCTGTCTCTGTCTCTGTCTCTGTCTCTGTCTCTGTCTCTGTCTCTTTCCGTGTCTCTCCGTCTGTCTCGGTCTCTGTCTCTGTCCCTTGTCTCTGTCTCTGTCTCTGTCTCTGTCTCTGTCTCTGTCTCTGTCCGTGCCTCTGCGCCTGTCTCGGACTCCGTCTCTGTCCCTTGTCTCTGTCTTTGTATGTGTGTTTGTTCCTGTCTCTGTCTCTGTCTCTGTCTGTATCTCTGTCTCTGTCTCTGTCTCTGTCCCTGTCTCTGTCTCTGTCTCTGTCTCTGTGTCTGTCTCTGTCTCTGTCTCTGTCTCTGTCTCTGTCTCTGTCTCTGTCTCTGTCTCTGTCTCTGTGTCTGTCTCTGTCTCTGTCTCTGTCTCTGTCTCTGTCTCTGTCTCTGTCTCTGTCTATGTCGCTGTGTCTTTGCCGCTGTCTCTGTGTCTGTGTCTCTGTCTCTGTGTCGCCTTCCTCTGTGTCTCTGTCTCTGTCTTTGTCTCTGTCTCTGTCTCTGTCTCTGTCTCTGTCTCTGTCTCTGTCTCTGTCTCTGTCTCTGTCTCTGTCTCTGTCTCTGTCTCTGTCTCTGTCTCTGTCTCTGTCTCTGTCTCTGTCTCTGTCTGTGTCTCTGTCGATGTCTCTGTTCCTGTCTCTGTCTCTGTCCCTGTCTCTGTCTCTGTCTCTGTCTCTGTCTCTGTCTCTGTCTTTGTCTCTGTCCATGTCTCTGTTCCTGTCTCTGTCCCTGTCTCTGTCTCTGTCTCTGTCTCTGTCTCTGTCTCTGTCTCTGTCTCTGTCTCTGTCTCTGTCCGTGTCTCTGCGTCTGTCTCGGTCTCTGTCTCTGTCACTTGTCTCTGTCTCTGTATGTGTGTCTGTTCCTGTCTCTGTCTCTGTCTCTGTCTCTGTCTCTGTCTCTGTCTCTGTCTCTGTCTCTGTCTCTGTCTCTGTCTCTGTCTCTGTCTCTGTCTCTGTCTCTGTCTCTGTCTCTGTCTGTATCTCTGTCTCTGTCTCTGTCTCTGTCTCTGTCTCTGTCTCTGTCTCTGTCTCTGTCTCTGTCTCTGTCTCTGTCTCTGTCTCTGTCTCTGTCTCTGTCTCTGTCTCTGTCTCTGTCTCTGTCTCTGTCTCTGTCTCTGTCTCTGTCTCTGTCTCTGTCTCTGTCTCTGTCTCTGTCTCTGTCTCTGTGTCTGTCTCTGTCTGTGTCTCTGTCGATGTCTCTGTTCCTGTCTCTGTCTCTGTCCCTGTCTCTGTCTCTGTCTCTGTCTCTGTCTCTGTCTCTGTCTCTGTCTCTGTCTCTGTCTCTGTCTCTGTCTGTATCTCTAACTCTGTCTCTGTCTCTGTCTCTGCCTCTGTCTGTGTCTCTGTCTCTGTCTCTGTCTCTGTCTCTGTCTCTGTCTCTGTCTCTGTCTCTGTCTCTGTCTCTGTCTCTGTCTCTGTCTCTGTCTCTGTCTCTGTCTCTGTCTCTGTCTCTGTCTCTGTCTCTGTTCCTGTCTCTGTCTCTGTCTCTGTCTCTGTCTCTGTCTCTGTCTCTGTCTCTGTCTCTGTCCGTGTCTCTGCGTCTGTCTCGGTCTCTGTCTCTGTCACTTGTCTCTGTCTCTGTATGTGTGTCTGTTCCTGTCTCTGTCTCTGTCTCTGTCTCTGTCTCTGTCTCTGTCTCTGTCTGTAACTCTATCTCTGTCTCTGTCTCTGTCTCTGTCTCTGTCTCTGTCTCTGTCTCTGTCTCTTTCCGTGTCTCTCCGTCTGTCTCGGTCTCTGTCTCTGTCCCTTGTCTCTGTCTCTGTCTCTGTCTCTGTCTCTGTCTCTGTCTCTGTCCGTGCCTCTGCGCCTGTCTCGGACTCCGTCTCTGTCCCTTGTCTCTGTCTTTGTATGTGTGTTTGTTCCTGTCTCTGTCTCTGTCTCTGTCTGTATCTCTGTCTCTGTCTCTGTCTCTGTCCCTGTCTCTGTCTCTGTCTCTGTCTCTGTGTCTGTCTCTGTCTCTGTCTCTGTCTCTGTCTCTGTCTCTGTCTCTGTCTCTGTCTCTGTCTCTGTCTCTGTGTCTGTCTCTGTCTCTGTCTCTGTCTCTGTCTCTGTCTCTGTCTCTGTCTCTGTCTATGTCGCTGTGTCTTTGCCGCTGTCTCTGTGTCTGTGTCTCTGTCTCTGTGTCGCCTTCCTCTGTGTCTCTGTCTCTGTCTTTGTCTCTGTCTCTGTCTCTGTCTCTGTCTCTGTCTCTGTCTCTGTCTCTGTCTCTGTCTCTGTCTCTGTCTCTGTCTCTGTCTCTGTCTCTGTCTCTGTCTCTGTCTCTGTCTCTGTCTCTGTCTCTGTCTGTGTCTCTGTCGATGTCTCTGTTCCTGTCTCTGTCTCTGTCCCTGTCTCTGTCTCTGTCTCTGTCTCTGTCTCTGTCTCTGTCTTTGTCTCTGTCCATGTCTCTGTTCCTGTCTCTGTCCCTGTCTCTGTCTCTGTCTCTGTCTCTGTCTCTGTCTCTGTCTCTGTCTCTGTCTCTGTCCGTGTCTCTGCGTCTGTCTCGGTCTCTGTCTCTGTCACTTGTCTCTGTCTCTGTATGTGTGTCTGTTCCTGTCTCTGTCTCTGTCTCTGTCTCTGTCTCTGTCTCTGTCTCTGTCTCTGTCTCTGTCTCTGTCTCTGTCTCTGTCTCTGTCTCTGTCTCTGTCTCTGTCTCTGTCTTCGTCTCTGTCTGTGTCTCTGTCCGTGTCTCCGTTCCTGTCTCTGTCTCTGTCCCTGTCTCTGTCTCTGTCTCTGTCTCTTTCCGTGTCTCTCCGTCTGTCTCGGTCTCTGTCTCTGTCCCTTGTCTCTGTCTCTGTCTCTGTCTCTGTCTCTGTCTCTGTCTCTGTCCGTGCCTCTGCGCCTGTCTCGGACTCCGTCTCTGTCCCTTGTCTCTGTCTTTGTATGTGTGTTTGTTCCTGTCTCTGTCTCTGTCTCTGTCTGTATCTCTGTCTCTGTCTCTGTCTCTGTCCCTGTCTCTGTCTCTGTCTCTGTCTCTGTCTCTGTCTCTGTCTCTGTCTCTGTCTCTGTCTCTGTCTCTGTCTCTGTCTCTGTCTCTGTCCCTGTCTCTGTCTCTGTCTCTGTCTCTGTCTCTGTCTCTGTCCGTGTCTCTCCGTCTGTCACGGTCTCTGTCTCTGTCCCTTGTCTCTGTCTCTGTCTCTGTCTCTGTCTCTGTCTCATTCTCTCTCCGTGTCTCTCCGTCTGTCACGGTCTCTGTCTCTGTCCCTTGTCTCTGTCTCTGTCTCTGTCTCTGTCTCTGTCTCTGTCTCTGTCTTCGTCTCTGTCTCTGTCTCTGACTCTGTCTCTGTCTCTGTCTCTGTCTCTGTCTCTGTCCGTGTCTCTGCGTCTGTCTCGGTCTCTGTCTGTGTCCCTTGTCTCCGTCTCTGTATGTGTGTCTGTTCCTGTCTCTGTCTCTGTCTCTGTCTGTAACTCTATCTCTGTCTCTGTCTCTGTCTCTGTCTCTGTCTCTGTCTCTGTCTCTGTCTCTGTCTCTGTTCCTGTCTCTGTCTCTGTCTCTGTCTCTGTCTCTGTCTCTGTCTCTGTCTTCGTCTCTGTCTGTGTCTCTGTCCATGTCTCCGTTCCTGTCTCTGTCTCTGTCCCTGTCTCTGTCTCTGTCTCTGTCTCTGTCTCTGTCCGTGTCTCTCCGTCTGTCTCGGTCTCTGTCTCTGTCCCTTGTCTCTGTCTCTGTCTCTGTCTCTGTCTCTGTCCGTGTCTCTGCGTCTGTCTCGGTCTCCGTCTCTGTCCCTTGTCTCTGTCTCTGTATGTGTGTCTGTTCCTGTCTCTGTCTCTGTCTCTGTCTGTGTCTCTATCTCTGTCTCTGTCTCTGTCTCTGTCTCTGTCTCTGTCTCTGTCTCTGTCTCTGTCTCTGTCTCTGTCTCTGTCTCTGTCTCTGTCTCTGTCTCTGTCTCTGTCTCTGTCTCTGTTCCTGTCTCCGTCTCTGTCTCTGTCTCTGTCTCTGTCTCTGTCTCTGTCTCTGTCTTCGTCTCTGTCCCTGTCTCTGTCTCTGTCTCTGTCTCTGTCTCTGTCTCTGTCTCTGTCTGTGTCTTTGTCCATGTCTCCGTTCCTGTCTCTGTCTCTGTCTCTGTCCCTGTCTCTGTCTCTGTCTCTGTCTCTGTCTCTGTCTCTGTCTCTGTCTCTGTCTCTGTCTCTGTCTATGTCGCTGTGTCTTTGCCGCTGTCTATGTCGCTGTGTCTTTGCCGCTGTCTCTGTGTCTGTGTCTCTGTCTCTGTGTCGCCTTCCTCTGTGTCTCTGTCTCTGTCTTTGTCTCTGTCTCTGTCTCTGTCTCTGTCTCTGTCTCTGTCTCTGTCTCTGTCTCTGTCTCTGTCTCTGTCTCTGTCTCTGTCTCTGTCTCTGTCTCTGTCTCTGTCTCTGTCTCTGTCTCTGTCTCTGTCTCTGTCTCTGTCTCTGTCTCTGTCTCTGTGTCTGTCTCTGTCTGTGTCTCTGTCGATGTCTCTGTTCCTGTCTCTGTCTCTGTCCCTGTCTCTGTCTCTGTCTCTGTCTCTGTCTCTGTCTCTGTCTCTGTCTCTGTCTCTGTCTCTGTCTCTGTCTCTGTCTGTATCTCTAACTCTGTCTCTGTCTCTGTCTCTGCCTCTGTCTGTGTCTCTGTCTCTGTCTCTGTCTCTGTCTCTGTCTCTGTCTCTGTCTCTGTCTCTGTCTCTGTCTCTGTCTCTGTCTCTGTCTCTGTCTCTGTCTCTGTCTCTGTCTCTGTCTCTGTCTCTGTCTCTGTCTCTGTCTCTGTTCCTGTCTCTGTCTCTGTCTCTGTCTCTGTCTCTGTCTCTGTCTCTGTCTCTGTCTCTGTCCGTGTCTCTGCGTCTGTCTCGGTCTCTGTCTCTGTCACTTGTCTCTGTCTCTGTATGTGTGTCTGTTCCTGTCTCTGTCTCTGTCTCTGTCTCTGTCTCTGTCTCTGTCTCTGTCTGTAACTCTATCTCTGTCTCTGTCTCTGTCTCTGTCTCTGTCTCTGTCTCTGTCTCTGTCTCTTTCCGTGTCTCTCCGTCTGTCTCGGTCTCTGTCTCTGTCCCTTGTCTCTGTCTCTGTCTCTGTCTCTGTCTCTGTCTCTGTCTCTGTCCGTGCCTCTGCGCCTGTCTCGGACTCCGTCTCTGTCCCTTGTCTCTGTCTTTGTATGTGTGTTTGTTCCTGTCTCTGTCTCTGTCTCTGTCTGTATCTCTGTCTCTGTCTCTGTCTCTGTCCCTGTCTCTGTCTCTGTCTCTGTCTCTGTGTCTGTCTCTGTCTCTGTCTCTGTCTCTGTCTCTGTCTCTGTCTCTGTCTCTGTCTCTGTCTCTGTGTCTGTCTCTGTCTCTGTCTCTGTCTCTGTCTCTGTCTCTGTCTCTGTCTCTGTCTATGTCGCTGTGTCTTTGCCGCTGTCTCTGTGTCTGTGTCTCTGTCTCTGTGTCGCCTTCCTCTGTGTCTCTGTCTCTGTCTTTGTCTCTGTCTCTGTCTCTGTCTCTGTCTCTGTCTCTG
>OX243801.1:14940000-14952500 GCA_945859595.2 Megachile willughbiella
TCTCTGTCTTTGTATGTGTGTTTGTTCCTGTCTCTGTCTCTGTCTCTGTCTGTATCTCTGTCTCTGTCTCTGTCTCTGTCCCTGTCTCTGTCTCTGTCTCTGTCTCTGTGTCTGTCTCTGTCTCTGTCTCTGTCTCTGTCTCTGTCTCTGTCTCTGTGTCTGTCTCTGTCTCTGTCTCTGTCTCTGTCTCTGTCTCTGTCTCTGTCTCTGTCTCTGTCTCTGTCTCTGTCTCTGTCTCTGTCTCTGTCTCTGTCTCTGTTCCTGTCTCTGTCTCTGTCTTTGTCTCTGTCCATGTCTCTGTTCCTGTCTCTGTCTCTGTCTCTGTCTCTGTGTCTGTCTCTGTCGCTGTCTCTGTCCGTGTCTCTGCGTCTGTCTCGGTCTCCGTCTCTGTCTCTGTCTCTGTCTCTGTCTCTGTCTCTGTCTCTGTCTGTGTCTCTGCCCATGTCTCTGTTCCTGTCTCTGTCTCTGTCCCTGTCTCTGACTCTGTCTCTGTCTCTGTCTCTGTCTCTGTCCGTGTCTCTGCGTCTGTCTCGGTCTCTGTCTCTGTCCCTTGTCTCTGTCTCTGGATGTGTGCCTGTTCCTGTATCTGTCTCTGTCTCTGTCTCTGCCTCTGTCTGTGTCTCTGTCTCTGTCTCTGTCTCTGTCTCTGTCTCTGTCTCTGTCTCTGTCTCTGTCTCTGTCTCTGTCTCTGTCTGTATCTCTATCTCTGTCTCTGTCTCTGTCTCTGTCTCTATCTCTGTCTCTGTCTCTGTCTCTGTCTCTGTCTCTGTCTCTGTCTCTGTCTCTGTCTCTGTCTCTGTCTCTGTCTCTGTCCGTGTCTCTGCGTCTGTCTCGGTCTCTGTCTCTGTGCCTTGTCTCTGTCTCTGTATGTGTGTCTGTTCCTGTCTCTGTCTCTGTCTCTGTCTCTGTCTCTGTCTGTAACTCTATATCTGTCTCTGTCTCTGTCTCTGTCTCTGTCTCTGTCTCTGTTCCTGTCTCTGCCTCTGTCTCTCTCTCTGTCTCCGTCTCTGTCTCTGTCTTCGCCTCTGTCCCTGTCTCTCTCTCTGTCTCTGTCTCTGTCTGTGTCTCTGTCCATGTCTCCTTTCCTGTCTCTGTCTCTGTCCCTGTCTCTGTCTCTGTCTCTGTCTCTGTCTCTGTCCGTGTCTCTGCGTCTGTCTCGGTCTCTGTCTCTGTCCCTTGTCTCTGTCTCTGTATGTGTGCTGTTCCTGTCTCTGTCTCTGTCTCTGCCTCTGCCTCTGTCTCTGTCTCTGTCTCTGTCTCTGTCTCTGTCTCTGTCTCTGTCTCTGTCTCTGTCTCTGTTCCTGTCTCTGTCTCTGTCTCTGTCTCTGTCTCTGTCTCTGTCTCTGTCTCTGTCTCTGTCTCTGTCTCAGTCTCTGTCTCTGTCTCTGTCTCTGTCTCTGTCTCTGTCCTCGTCTCTGTCCCTGTCTCTGTCTCTGTCTCTGTCTCTGTCTCTGTCTCTGTCTGTGTCTTTGTCCATGTCTCCGTTCCTGTCTCTGTCTCTGTCCCTGTCTCTGTCTCTGTCTCTGTCTCTGTCTCTGTCTCTGTCCGTGTCTATCCGTCTGCCACGGTCTCTGTCTCTGTCCCTTGTCTCTGTCTCTGTCTCTGTCTCTCTCTCTGTGCCTTGCCTCTGTCTCTGTATGTGTGTCTGTTCCTGTCTCTGTCTCTGTCTCTATCTGTAACTCTATCTCTGTCTCTGTCTCTGTCTCTGTCTCTGTCTCTGTCTCTGTCTCTGTCTCTGTCTCTGTCTCTGTCTCTGTCTCTGTCTCTGTCTCTGTCTCTGTCTCTGTCTCTGTCTCTGTCTCTGTCTGTGTCTCTGTCTCTGTCTCTGTTCCTGTCTCTGTCTCTGTCTCTGTCTCTGTCTCTGTCTCTGTCTCTGTCTTCGTCTCTGTCTGTGTCTCTGTCCATGTCTCCGTTCCTGTCTCTGTCTCTGTCCCTGTCTCTGTCTCTGTCTCTGTCTCTGTCTCTGTCTCTGTCCTCGTCTCTGTCCCTGTCTCTGTCTCTGTCTCTGTCTCTGTCTGTGTCTTTGTCCATGTCTCCGTTCCTGTCTCTGTCTCTGTCCCTGTCTCTGTCTCTGTCTCTGTCTCTGTCTCTGTCCGTGTCTATCCGTCTGTCACGGTCTCTGTCTCTGTCCCTTGTCTCTGTCTCTGTCTCTGTCTCTGTCCCTGTGTCTGTCTCTGTCTCTGTCTCTGTCTCTGTCTCTGTCTCTGTCTCTGTCTCTGTCTCTGTCTCTGTCTCTGTCTCTGTCTGTATCTCTGTCTCTGTCTCTGTCTCTGTCCCTGTCTCTGTCTCTGTCTCTGTCTCTGTCTCTGTCTGTATCTCTGTCTCTGTCTCTGTCTCTGTCCCTGTCTCTGTCTCTGTCTCTGTCTCTGTCTCTGTCTCTGTCTCTGTCTCTGTCTCTGTCTCTGTCTCTGTCTCTGTCTCTGTCTCTGTCTCTGTCTCTGTCTCTGTCTCTGTCTCTGTCTCTGTCTCTGTCTCTGTCTCTGTCTCTGTCTCTGTCTCTGTCTCCGTCTCTGTCTCTGTCTCTGTCTCTGTCCGTGTCTCTCCGCCTGTCTCGGTCTCTGTCTCTGTCCCTTGTCTCTGTCTCTGTCTCTGTCTCTGTCTCTGTCTCTGTCTCTGTCCGTGTCTCTCCGCCTGTCTCGGTCTCTGTCTCTGTCCCTTGTCTCTGTCTCTGTCTCTGTCTCTGTCTCTGTCTCTGTTCGTGCCTCTGCGCCTGTCTCGGACTCCGTCTCTGTCCCTTGTCTCTGTCTTTGTCTCTGTCCGTGTCTCTGCGTCTGCCTCGGTCTCCGTCTCTGTCCCTTGTCTCTGTCTCTGTATGTGTGTCTGTTCCTGTCTCTGTCTCTGTCTCTGTCTCTGCCTCTGTCTCTGTCTCTGTCTCTGTCTCTGTCTCTGTCTCTGTTCCTGTCTCTGTCTCTGTCTCTGTCTCTGTCTCTGTCTCTGTCTCTGTCTCTGTCTCTGTCTCTGTCTCTGTCTCTGTCTCTGTCTCAGTCTCTGTCTCTGTCTCTGTCTCTGTCTCTGTCCTCGTCTCTGTCCCTGTCTCTGTCTCTGTCTCTGTCTCTGTCTGTGTCTTTGTCCATGTCTCCGTTCCTGTCTCTGTCTCTGTCCCTGTCTCTGTCTCTGTCTCTGTCTCTGTCTCTGTCCGTGTCTATCCGTCTGTCACGGTCTCTGTCTCTGTCCCTTGTCTCTGTCTCTGTCTCTGTGTCATTCTCTCTCCGTGTCTCTCCGTCTGTCACGGTCTCTGTCTCTGTCCCTTGTCTCTGTCTCTGTCTCTGTCTCTGTGTCGCCTTCCTCTGTGTCTCTGTCTCTGTCTCTGTCTCTGTCTCTGTCTCTGTCTCTGTCCGTGTCTCTGCGTCTGTCTCGGTCTCTGTCTCTGTCCCTTGCCTCTGTCTCTGTATGTGTGTCTGTTCCTGTCTCTGTCTCTGTCTCTGTCTTCAACTCTATCTCTGTCTCTGTCTCTGTCTCTGTCTCTGTCTCTGTCTCTGTCTCTGTCTCTGTTCCTGTCTCTGTCTCTGTCTCTGTCTCTGTCTCTGTCTCTGTCTCTGTCTCTGTCTCTCTCTTCGTCTCTGTCTGTGTCTCTGTCCATGTCTCCGTTCCTGTCTCTGTCTCTGTCCCTGTCTCTGTCTCTGTCTCTGTCTCTGTCTCTGTCCGTGTCACTCCGTCTGTGTCGGTCTCTGTCTCTGTCCCTTGTCTCTGTCTCTGTCTCTGTCTCTGTCCGTGTCTCTGCGTCTGCCTCGGTCTCCGTCTCTGTCCCTTGTCTCTGTCTCTGTATGTGTGTCTGTTCCTGTCTCTGTCTCTGTCTCTGTCTCTGCCTCTGTCTCTGTCTCTGTCTCTGTCTCTGTCTCTGTCTCTGTCTCTGTCTCTGTCTCTGTCTCTGTCTCTGTCTCTGCCTCTGTCTCTGTCTCTGTCTCTGTCTCTGTCTCTGTCTCTGTCTCTGTCTCTGTCTCTGTCTCTGTCTCTGTCTCTGTCTCTGTCTCTGTCTCTGTCTCTGTCCGTGTCTCTGCGTCTGTCTCGGTCTCTGTCTCTGTCCCTTGCCTCTGTCTCTGTATGTGTGTCTGTTCCTGTCTCTGTCTCTGTCTCTGTCTGTAACTCTATCTCTGTCTCTGTCTCTGTCTCTGTCTCTGTCTCTGTCTCTGTCTCTGTTCCTGTCTCTGTCTCTGTCTCTGTCTCTCTCTTCGTCTCTGTCTGTGTCTCTGTCCATGTCTCCGTTCCTGTCTCTGTCTCTGTCCCTGTCTCTGTCTCTGTCTCTGTCTCTGTCTCTGTCCGTGTCACTCCGTCTGTGTCGGTCTCTGTCTCTGTCCCTTGTCTCTGTCTCTGTCTCTGTCTCTGTCTCTGTCCGTGTCTCTGCGTCTGCCTCGGTCTCCGTCTCTGTCCCTTGTCTCTGTCTCTGTATGTGTGTCTGTTCCTGTCTCTGTCTCTGTCTCTGTCTCTGCCTCTGTCTCTGTCTCTGTCTCTGTCTCTGTCTCTGTCTCTGTCTCTGTCTCTGTCTCTGTCTCTGTCTCTGTCTCTGTCTCTGCCTCTGCCCCTGTCTCTGTCTCTGTCTCTGTCTCTGTCTCTGTCTCTGTCTCTGTCTCTGTCTCTGTCTCTGTCTCTGTCTCTGTCTCTGTCTCTGTTCCTGTCTCTGTCTCTGTCTCTGTCTCTGTCTCTGTCTCTGTCTCTGTCTCTGTCTCTGTCTCTGTCTCTGTCTCAGTCTCTGTCTCTGTCTCTGTCTCTGTCTCTGTCCTCGTCTCTGTCCCTGTCTCTGTCTCTGTCTCTGTCTCTGTCTGTGTCTTTGTCCATGTCTCCGTTCCTGTCTCTGTCTCTGTCCCTGTCTCTGTCTCTGTCCCTGTCTCTGTCTCTGTCCGTGTCTATCCGTCTGTCACGGTCTCTGTCTCTGTCCCTTGTCTCTGTCTCTGTCTCTGTGTCATTCTCTCTGCGTGTCTCTCCGTCTGTCACGGTCTCTGTCTCTGTCCCTTGTCTCTGTCTCTGTCTCTGTCTCTGTGTCGCCTTCCTCTGTGTCTCTGTCTCTGTCTCTGTCTCTGTCTCTGTCTCTGTCTCTGTCTCTGTCTCTGTCTCTGTCCGTGTCTCTGCGTCTGTCTCGGTCTCTGTCTCTGTCCCTTGCCTCTGTCTCTGTATGTGTGTCTGTTCCTGTCTCTGTCTCTGTCTCTGTCTGTAACTCTATCTCTGTCTCTGTCTCTGTCTCTGTCTCTGTCTCTGTCTCTGTCTCTGTCTCTGTCTCTGTCTCTGTCTCTGTCTCTGTCTCTGTCTCTGTCTCTGTTCCTGTCTCTGTCTCTGTCTCTGTCTCTGTCTCTGTCTCTGTCTCTGTCTCTGTCTTCGTCTCTGTCTGTGTCTCTGTCCATGTCTCCGTTCCTGTCTCTGTCTCTGTCCCTGTCTCTGTCTCTGTCTCTGTCTCTGTCTCTGTCTCTGTCTCTGTCTCTGTCTCTGTCTCTGTCTCTGTCTCTGTCTCTGTCTCTGTCTCTGTCTCTGTCTCTGTCTCTGTCTCTGTCTCTGTCTCTGTCTCTGTCTCTGTCCGTGTCTCTGCGTCTGTCTCGGTCTCTGTCTCTGTGCCTTGTCTCTGTCTCTGTATGTGTGTCTGTTCCTGTCTCTGTCTCTGTCTCTGTCTCTGTCTCTGTCTGTAACTCTATATCTGTCTCTGTCTCTGTCTCTGTCTCTGTCCCTGTCTCTGTCTCTGTCTCTGTCTCTGTCTCTGTCTCTGTCTCTGTCTCTGTCTCTGTCTCTGTCTCTGTCTCTGTCTCTGTCTCTGTCTCTGTCTCTGTCTCTGTCTCTGTCTCTGTTCCTGTCTCTGCCTCTGTCTCTCTCTCTGTCTCCGTCTCTGTCTCTGTCTCTGTCTCTGTCTCTGTCTTCGTCTCTGTCTGTGTCTCTGTCCATGTCTCCGTCCCTGTCTCTGTCTCTGTCTCTGTCTCTGTCTCTGTCTGTGTCTTTGTCCATGTCTCCGTTCCTGTCTCTGTCTCTGTCCCTGTTTCTGTCTCTGTCTCTGTCTCCGTCTCTGTCCGTGTCTGTCCGTCTGTCACGGTATCTGTCTCTGTCCCTTGTCTCTGTCTCTGTCTCTGTCTCATTCTCTCTCCGTGTCTCTCCGTCTGTCACGGTCTCCGTCTCTGTCCCTTGTCTCTGTCTCTGTCTCGGTCTCTGTGTCGCCTTCCTCTGTGTCTCTGTCTCTGTCTTTGTCTCTGTCTCTGTCTCTGTCTCTGTCTCTGTCTGTGTCCTTGTCCATGTCTCCGTTCCTGTCTCTGTCTCTGTCCCTGTCTCTGTCTCTGTCTCTGTCTCTGTCTCTGTCCGTGTCTCTCCGTCTGTCACGGTCTCTGTCTCTGTCGCTTGTCTCTGTCTCTGTCTCTGTCTCATTCTCTCTCCGTGTCTCTCCGTCTGTCACGGTCTCTGTCTCTGTCCCTTGTCTCTGTCTCTGTCTCTGTCTCTGTGTCGCCTTCCTCTGTGTCTCTGTCTCTGTCTTTGTCTCTGTCTCTGTCTCTGTCTCTGTCTCTGTCTCTGTCTCTGTCTCTGTCTCTGTCTCTGTCTCTGTCTCTGTCTCTGTCTCTGTCTCTGTGTCTGTCTCTGTCTCTGTCTCTGTCTCTGTCTCTGTCTCTGTCTCTGTCTCTGTCTCTGTCTCTGTCTCTGTCTCTGTCTCTGTCTATGTCTCTGTCTCTGTCTCTGTCTCTGTCTCTGTCTCTGTCTCTGCCTCTGTCTCTGTCTCTGTCTCTGTCTCTGTCTCGGTCTCCGTCTCTGCCTACGTCTCTGTCTCTGTCTCTGTCTCCGCCTCCGTCTCCCTCTCTGTCTCTATCACTGTCTCTGTCCCTGTCTCTGTCTCTATCTCTGCCTCTGTCTCTGCCTCACTCTGTCTTTGTCTCTGTCTCTGTCTCCGTGTCTCTGTCTCTGCATCTGCCTCTGTCTCCGGTTCTGTGCCTATGTCTCCATGTCTCGGTCCCTATGACTCTGTCTCTGTGAATCTGTCTCTGTGTCTATGTCCGTGTGCCTATGTATCTGTGTCTCTGTCTCTGTTTCTTTGTCTCCGTGCCTCTGTCTCTGTCTCTGTCTCCGTCTCTGTCTCTGTCTCTGTCTCTGTGTCTCTGTCTCTGTGTCTCTGTCTCTGTGTCTCTGTCTCTGTGTCTCTGTCTATGTGTCTCTGTCTCTGTGTCTCCGTCGCTGTGTCTCTGTCTCCGTGTCTCTGTCTCTGTGTCTCTATCTCTGTGTCTCTGTCTCCCTGTCCTGTCTTTCTGCCACTGTCTCTGTCACGGTCTCTGTCTCCGTCTCTGTCTCTGTCTCTGTCTCTGCCTCTGCATCTGCCTCTGTCTCTGGTTCAGTGCCCATGTTTCCATGTCTTTGTCCCTATGTCTCTGTCTCTGTGTCTCTGTCTCTGTGTCTCTGTCTCTGTCTCAGTCTCTGTCTCCGTCTCTGTCTCTGTCTCTGTCTCTGTCTCCGTCTCTGTCTCTGTCCCTGTGTCCGTCTCCGTCTCTGCCTACGTATCTGCCTCTGTCTCTGTCTCTGTCTCTGTCTCTGTCTCTGTCTCTGTCTCTGTCTCTATCTCTGTATCTGTGTCTATGCCTCTGTCTCTGTCTCCGAGTGTCCGTCTGTGCGACTCTGTCTCTTTATCTCTGTCCCTGTGTCTCTGTCTCTGTGTCTATGACTCTGTGCCTATGTCTCCATTTCTCTGTCCCTATGTCTCTGTCTCTGTGTCTCTGTCTCTGTGTCTCTGTCACTGTGTCTCTGTCTCTGTGTCACTGTCTCTGTGTCTCTGTCTCTGTGTCTCTGTCTCTGTGTCTCTGTCTCTGTGTCTCTGCCTCTGTGTCTGTCTCTGTGTCTCCGTCTCTGTGTCCCTGCCTCTGTGTCTCTGTCTCTGTGCCTCTGTCTCTGTCTCTATCTCTGTCTCTGTCTCTGTCTCTGTCTCTGTCTCTGTCTCTGTCTCTGTCTCTGTCTCTGCCTCTGTCTCTGCCTCAGTTTCTGTCTTTGTCTCTGTCTCTGTCTCCGTGTCTCTGTCTCTGCATCTCTGTCTCCGAGTCTCCGTCTATGTGACACTGCCTCCTTGTCTCTGTCCCTGTGTCTCTGTCTCTGTGTCACTGTCTCTGCGTCTCTGTTTCTGTGTCTCTGTCTCTGTCTCTGTCTCTGTCTCTGTCTCTGTCTCTGTCTCTGTCTCTGTCTCTGTCTCTGTCTCTGTCTCTGTCTCTGTCTCTGTCTCTGTCTCTGTCTCTGTCTCTGTCTCTGTCTGTGTCTCAGTCTCTGTCTCTGTCTCTGTCCTTGTGTCCGTCTCCGTCTCTGCCTACGTCTCTGTCTCTGCCACTGTCTCTGTCTCTGTGTCTCTGTCTCCGAGTGTCCCTCTGTGCGACTCTGTCTCTCTATCTCTGTCCCTGTGTCTCTGTCTCTGTGTCTCTGTCTCTGTTTCTCTGTCCCTGTGTCTCTGTCTCTGTGTCTCTGTCTCTGTGTCTCTGTCTCTGTGTCTCTGTCTCTGTGGCTCTGTCTCTGTGTCTCTGTCTCTGTGTCTCTGTCTCTGTGTCTCTGTCTCTGTGTCTCTGTCTCTGTGTCTCTGTCTCTGTGTCTCTGTCTCTGTGTCTCTGTCTCTGTGTCTCTGTCTCTGTGTCTCTGTGTCTCTGTCTCTGTGTCTCTGTGTCTCTGTGTCTCTGTCTCTGTGTCTCTGTGTCTCTGTGTCTCTGTGTCTCTGTCTCTGTGTCTCTGTCTCTGTGTCTCTGTTTCTGTGTCTCTGCTTCTGTGTCTCTGTCTCTGTGTCTCTGTCTCTGTGTCTCTGTCTCTGTGTCTCTGTCGCTGTGTCTCTGTCTCCCTGTCCTGTCTTTCTGCCACTGTCTCTGTCACGGTCTCTGTCTCCGTCTCTGTCTCTGTCTCTGTCTCTGTCTCTGCCTCTGCATCTGCCTCTGACTCTGGTTCAGTGCCTATGTTTCCATGTCTTTGTCCCTGTGTCTCTTTCTCTGTGTCTCTGTCTCTGTGTCTCTGTCTCTGTGTCTCTGTGTCTCTGTGTCTCTGTGTCTCTGTCTCTGCGTCTCTGTCTCTGTGTCTCTGTCTCTGTGTCTCTGTTTCTGTGTCTCTGCTTCTGTGTCTCTGTCTCTGTGTCTCTGTCTCTGTGTCTCTATCTCTGCGTCTCTGTCTCCCTGTCCTGTCTTTCTGCCACTGTCTCTGTCACGGTCTCTGACTCCGTCTCTGTCTCTGTCTCTGTCTCTGCCTCTGCATCTGCCTCTGTCTCTGGTTCAGTGCCTATTTTTCCATGTCTTTGTCCCTATGTCTCTCTCTCTGTGTCTCTGTCTCTGTGTCTCCGTCTCTGTGTCTCTGCCTCTGTGTCTCTCTCTCTGTGTCTCTGTCTCTGTCTCAGTCTCTGTCTCCGTCTGTGTCTCTGTCTCTGCCTCCGTCTCTGTCTCTGTCCCTGTGTCCGTCTCCGTCTCTGCCTACGTCTCTGCCTCTGTCTCTGTCTCTGTCTCTGTCTCTGTCTCTGTCTCTGTCTCTGTCTCTGTCTCTGTCTCTATCTCTGTATCTGTGTCTATGCCTCTGCATCTGCCTCTGTCTCTGGTTCAGTGCCTATGTTTCCATGTCTTTGTCCCTATGTCTCTCTCTCTGTGCCTCTGTCTCTGTGTCTCCGTCTCTGCCTCTGTGTCTCTGTCTCTGTGCCTCTGTCTCTGTCTCTATCTCTGTCCCTGTCTCTGTCTCTGTCTCTGTCTCTGTCTCTGTCCCTGTCTCGGTCTCCGTCTCTGCCTACGTCTCTGTCTCTGTCTCTGTCTCCGCCTCCGTCTCCCTCTCTGTCTCTGTCACTGTCTCTGTCCCTGTCTCTGTCTCTGTCTCTGCCTCCGTCTCTGCCTACGTCTCTGCCTCTGTCTCTGTCTCTGTCTCTGTCTCTGTCTCTGTCCCTGTCTCTGTCTCTGTCTCTGTCTCTGTGTCTGTCTCTGTCTCTGTCTCTGTCTCTGTCTCTGTCTCTGTCTCTGTCTCTGTCTCTGTCTCTGTCTCTGTGTCTGTCTCTGTCTCTGTCTCTGTCTCTGTCTCTGTCTCTGTCTCTGTCTCTGTCTATGTCGCTGTGTCTTTGCCGCTGTCTCTGTGTCTGTGTCTCTGTCTCTGTGTCGCCTTCCTCTGTGTCTCTGTCTCTGTCTTTGTCTCTGTCTCTGTCTCTGTCTCTGTCTCTGTCTCTGTCTCTGTCTCTGTCTCTGTCTCTGTCTCTGTCTCTGTCTCTGTCTCTGTCTCTGTCTCTGTCTCTGTCTCTGTCTCTGTCTCTGTCTCTGTCTCTGTCTGTGTCTCTGTCGATGTCTCTGTTCCTGTCTCTGTCTCTGTCCCTGTCTCTGTCTCTGTCTCTGTCTCTGTCTCTGTCTCTGTCTTTGTCTCTGTCCATGTCTCTGTTCCTGTCTCTGTCCCTGTCTCTGTCTCTGTCTCTGTCTCTGTCTCTGTCTCTGTCTCTGTCTCTGTCTCTGTCCGTGTCTCTGCGTCTGTCTCGGTCTCTGTCTCTGTCACTTGTCTCTGTCTCTGTATGTGTGTCTGTTCCTGTCTCTGTCTCTGTCTCTGTCTCTGTCTCTGTCTCTGTCTCTGTCTCTGTCTCTGTCTCTGTCTCTGTCTCTGTCTCTGTCTCTGTCTCTGTCTCTGTCTTCGTCTCTGTCTGTGTCTCTGTCCGTGTCTCCGTTCCTGTCTCTGTCTCTGTCCCTGTCTCTGTCTCTGTCTCTGTCTCTTTCCGTGTCTCTCCGTCTGTCTCGGTCTCTGTCTCTGTCCCTTGTCTCTGTCTCTGTCTCTGTCTCTGTCTCTGTCTCTGTCTCTGTCTCTGTCCGTGCCTCTGCGCCTGTCTCGGACTCCGTCTCTGTCCCTTGTCTCTGTCTTTGTATGTGTGTTTGTTCCTGTCTCTGTCTCTGTCTCTGTCTGTATCTCTGTCTCTGTCTCTGTCTCTGTCCCTGTCTCTGTCTCTGTCTCTGTCTCTGTCTCTGTCTCTGTCTCTGTCTCTGTCTCTGTCTCTGTCTCTGTCTCTGTCTCTGTCCCTGTCTCTGTCTCTGTCTCTGTCTCTGTCTCTGTCTCTGTCCGTGTCTCTCCGTCTGTCACGGTCTCTGTCTCTGTCCCTTGTCTCTGTCTCTGTCTCTGTCTCTGTCTCTGTCTCATTCTCTCTCCGTGTCTCTCCGTCTGTCACGGTCTCTGTCTCTGTCCCTTGTCTCTGTCTCTGTCTCTGTCTCTGTCTCTGTCTCTGTCTCTGTCTTCGTCTCTGTCTCTGTCTCTGACTCTGTCTCTGTCTCTGTCTCTGTCTCTGTCTCTGTCCGTGTCTCTGCGTCTGTCTCGGTCTCTGTCTGTGTCCCTTGTCTCCGTCTCTGTATGTGTGTCTGTTCCTGTCTCTGTCTCTGTCTCTGTCTGTAACTCTATCTCTGTCTCTGTCTCTGTCTCTGTCTCTGTCTCTGTCTCTGTCTCTGTCTCTGTCTCTGTTCCTGTCTCTGTCTCTGTCTCTGTCTCTGTCTCTGTCTCTGTCTCTGTCTCTGTCTTCGTCTCTGTCTGTGTCTCTGTCCATGTCTCCGTTCCTGTCTCTGTCTCTGTCCCTGTCTCTGTCTCTGTCTCTGTCTCTGTCTCTGTCCGTGTCTCTCCGTCTGTCTCGGTCTCTGTCTCTGTCCCTTGTCTCTGTCTCTGTCTCTGTCTCTGTCTCTGTCCGTGTCTCTGCGTCTGTCTCGGTCTCCGTCTCTGTCCCTTGTCTCTGTCTCTGTATGTGTGTCTGTTCCTGTCTCTGTCTCTGTCTCTGTCTGTGTCTCTATCTCTGTCTCTGTCTCTGTCTCTGTCTCTGTCTCTGTCTCTGTCTCTGTCTCTGTCTCTGTCTCTGTCTCTGTCTCTGTCTCTGTCTCTGTCTCTGTCTCTGTCTCTGTCTCTGTCTCTGTCTCTGTCTCTGTCTCTGTCTCTGTCTCTGTCTCTGTCTCTGTCTCTGTCTGTAACTCTATATCTGTCTCTGTCTCTGTCTCTGTCTCTGTCTCTGTCTCTGTCTCTGTCTCTGTCTCTGTCTCTGTCTCTGTCTCTGTCTCTGTCTCTGTCTCTGTCTCTGTCTCTGTCTCTGTCTCTGTTCCTGTCTCCGTCTCTGTCTCTGTCTCTGTCTCTGTCTCTGTCTCTGTCTCTGTCTTCGTCTCTGTCCCTGTCTCTGTCTCTGTCTCTGTCTCTGTCTCTGTCTCTGTCTCTGTCTGTGTCTTTGTCCATGTCTCCGTTCCTGTCTCTGTCTCTGTCTCTGTCCCTGTCTCTGTCTCTGTCTCTGTCTCTGTCTCTGTCTCTGTCTCTGTCTCTGTCTCTGTCTCTGTCTCTGTCTCTGTCTATGTCGCTGTGTCTTTGCCGCTGTCTCTGTGTCTGTGTCTCTGTCTCTGTGTCGCCTTCCTCTGTGTCTCTGTCTCTGTCTTTGTCTCTGTCTCTGTCTCTGTCTCTGTCTCTGTCTCTGTCTCTGTCTCTGTCTCTGTCTCTGTCTCTGTCTCTGTCTCTGTCTCTGTCTCTGTCTCTGTCTCTGTCTCTGTCTCTGTCTCTGTCTCTGTCTCTGTCTCTGTCTCTGTCTCTGTCTCTGTCTCTGTCTCTGTGTCTGTCTCTGTCTGTGTCTC
>OX243801.1:14957500-14960000 GCA_945859595.2 Megachile willughbiella
TGTCTCTGTCTCTGTCTCTGTCCGTGTCTCTGCGTCTGTCTCGGTCTCCGTCTCTGTCCCTTGTCTCTGTCTCTGTATGTGTGTCTGTTCCTGTCTCTGTCTCTGTCTCTGTCTGTGTCTCTATCTCTGTCTCTGTCTCTGTCTCTGTCTCTGTCTCTGTCTCTGTCTCTGTCTCTGTCTCTGTCTCTGTCTCTGTCTCTGTCTCTGTCTCTGTCTCTGTCTCTGTCTCTGTCTCTGTCTCTGTCTCTGTCTCTGTCTCTGTCTCTGTCTCTGTCTCTGTCTCTGTCTCTGTCTGTAACTCTATATCTGTCTCTGTCTCTGTCTCTGTCTCTGTCTCTGTCTCTGTCTCTGTCTCTGTCTCTGTCTCTGTCTCTGTCTCTGTCTCTGTCTCTGTCTCTGTCTCTGTCTCTGTCTCTGTCTCTGTTCCTGTCTCCGTCTCTGTCTCTGTCTCTGTCTCTGTCTCTGTCTCTGTCTCTGTCTTCGTCTCTGTCCCTGTCTCTGTCTCTGTCTCTGTCTCTGTCTCTGTCTCTGTCTCTGTCTGTGTCTTTGTCCATGTCTCCGTTCCTGTCTCTGTCTCTGTCTCTGTCCCTGTCTCTGTCTCTGTCTCTGTCTCTGTCTCTGTCTCTGTCTCTGTCTCTGTCTCTGTCTCTGTCTATGTCGCTGTGTCTTTGCCGCTGTCTATGTCGCTGTGTCTTTGCCGCTGTCTCTGTGTCTGTGTCTCTGTCTCTGTGTCGCCTTCCTCTGTGTCTCTGTCTCTGTCTTTGTCTCTGTCTCTGTCTCTGTCTCTGTCTCTGTCTCTGTCTCTGTCTCTGTCTCTGTCTCTGTCTCTGTCTCTGTCTCTGTCTCTGTCTCTGTCTCTGTCTCTGTCTCTGTCTCTGTCTCTGTCTCTGTCTCTGTCTCTGTCTCTGTCTCTGTCTCTGTGTCTGTCTCTGTCTGTGTCTCTGTCGATGTCTCTGTTCCTGTCTCTGTCTCTGTCCCTGTCTCTGTCTCTGTCTCTGTCTCTGTCTCTGTCTCTGTCTCTGTCTCTGTCTCTGTCTCTGTCTCTGTCTGTATCTCTAACTCTGTCTCTGTCTCTGTCTCTGCCTCTGTCTGTGTCTCTGTCTCTGTCTCTGTCTCTGTCTCTGTCTCTGTCTCTGTCTCTGTCTCTGTCTCTGTCTCTGTCTCTGTCTCTGTCTCTGTCTCTGTCTCTGTCTCTGTCTCTGTCTCTGTTCCTGTCTCTGTCTCTGTCTCTGTCTCTGTCTCTGTCTCTGTCTCTGTCTCTGTCTCTGTCTCTGTCCGTGTCTCTGCGTCTGTCTCGGTCTCTGTCTCTGTCACTTGTCTCTGTCTCTGTATGTGTGTCTGTTCCTGTCTCTGTCTCTGTCTCTGTCTCTGTCTCTGTCTCTGTCTCTGTCTGTAACTCTATCTCTGTCTCTGTCTCTGTCTCTGTCTCTGTCTCTGTCTCTGTCTCTGTCTCTTTCCGTGTCTCTCCGTCTGTCTCGGTCTCTGTCTCTGTCCCTTGTCTCTGTCTCTGTCTCTGTCTCTGTCTCTGTCTCTGTCTCTGTCCGTGCCTCTGCGCCTGTCTCGGACTCCGTCTCTGTCCCTTGTCTCTGTCTTTGTATGTGTGTTTGTTCCTGTCTCTGTCTCTGTCTCTGTCTGTATCTCTGTCTCTGTCTCTGTCTCTGTCCCTGTCTCTGTCTCTGTCTCTGTCTCTGTGTCTGTCTCTGTCTCTGTCTCTGTCTCTGTCTCTGTCTCTGTCTCTGTCTCTGTCTCTGTCTCTGTGTCTGTCTCTGTCTCTGTCTCTGTCTCTGTCTCTGTCTCTGTCTCTGTCTCTGTCTATGTCGCTGTGTCTTTGCCGCTGTCTCTGTGTCTGTGTCTCTGTCTCTGTGTCGCCTTCCTCTGTGTCTCTGTCTCTGTCTTTGTCTCTGTCTCTGTCTCTGTCTCTGTCTCTGTCTCTGTCTCTGTCTCTGTCTCTGTCTCTGTCTCTGTCTCTGTCTCTGTCTCTGTCTCTGTCTCTGTCTCTGTCTCTGTCTCTGTCTCTGTCTGTGTCTCTGTCGATGTCTCTGTTCCTGTCTCTGTCTCTGTCCCTGTCTCTGTCTCTGTCTCTGTCTCTGTCTCTGTCTCTGTCTTTGTCTCTGTCCATGTCTCTGTTCCTGTCTCTGTCCCTGTCTCTGTCTCTGTCTCTGTCTCTGTCTCTGTCTCTGTCTCTGTCTCTGTCTCTGTCCGTGTCTCTGCGTCTGTCTCGGTCTCTGTCTCTGTCACTTGTCTCTGTCTCTGTATGTGTGTCTGTTCCTGTCTCTGTCTCTGTCTCTGTCTCTGTCTCTGTCTCTGTCTCTGTCTCTGTCTCTGTCTCTGTCTCTGTCTCTGTCTCTGTCTCTGTCTCTGTCTCTGTCTCTGTCTTCGTCTCTGTCTGTGTCTCTGTCCGTGTCTCCGTTCCTGTCTCTGTCTCTGTCCCTGTCTCTGTCTCTGTCTCTGTCTCTTTCCGTGTCTCTCCGTCTGTCTCGGTCTCTGTCTCTGTCCCTTG
>OX243801.1:14975000-15007500 GCA_945859595.2 Megachile willughbiella
TCTGTCTCTGTCTGTATCTCTATCTCTGTCTCTGTCTCTGTCTCTGTCTCTATCTCTGTCTCTGTCTCTGTCTCTGTCTCTGTCTCTGTCTCTGTCTCTGTCTCTGTCTCTGTCTCTGTCTCTGTCTCTGTCCGTGTCTCTGCGTCTGTCTCGGTCTCTGTCTCTGTGCCTTGTCTCTGTCTCTGTATGTGTGTCTGTTCCTGTCTCTGTCTCTGTCTCTGTCTCTGTCTCTGTCTGTAACTCTATATCTGTCTCTGTCTCTGTCTCTGTCTCTGTCTCTGTCTCTGTTCCTGTCTCTGCCTCTGTCTCTCTCTCTGTCTCCGTCTCTGTCTCTGTCTTCGCCTCTGTCCCTGTCTCTCTCTCTGTCTCTGTCTCTGTCTGTGTCTCTGTCCATGTCTCCTTTCCTGTCTCTGTCTCTGTCCCTGTCTCTGTCTCTGTCTCTGTCTCTGTCTCTGTCCGTGTCTCTGCGTCTGTCTCGGTCTCTGTCTCTGTCCCTTGTCTCTGTCTCTGCATGTGTGCTGTTCCTGTCTCTGTCTCTGTCTCTGCCTCTGCCTCTGTCTCTGTCTCTGTCTCTGTCTCTGTCTCTGTCTCTGTCTCTGTCTCTGTCTCTGTCTCTGTTCCTGTCTCTGTCTCTGTCTCTGTCTCTGTCTCTGTCTCTGTCTCTGTCTCTGTCTCTGTCTCTGTCTCAGTCTCTGTCTCTGTCTCTGTCTCTGTCTCTGTCTCTGTCCTCGTCTCTGTCCCTGTCTCTGTCTCTGTCTCTGTCTCTGTCTCTGTCTCTGTCTGTGTCTTTGTCCATGTCTCCGTTCCTGTCTCTGTCTCTGTCCCTGTCTCTGTCTCTGTCTCTGTCTCTGTCTCTGTCTCTGTCCGTGTCTATCCGTCTGCCACGGTCTCTGTCTCTGTCCCTTGTCTCTGTCTCTGTCTCTGTCTCTCTCTCTGTGCCTTGCCTCTGTCTCTGTATGTGTGTCTGTTCCTGTCTCTGTCTCTGTCTCTATCTGTAACTCTATCTCTGTCTCTGTCTCTGTCTCTGTCTCTGTCTCTGTCTCTGTCTCTGTCTCTGTCTCTGTCTCTGTCTCTGTCTCTGTCTCTGTCTCTGTCTCTGTCTCTGTCTCTGTCTGTGTCTCTGTCTCTGTCTCTGTTCCTGTCTCTGTCTCTGTCTCTGTCTCTGTCTCTGTCTCTGTCTCTGTCTTCGTCTCTGTCTGTGTCTCTGTCCATGTCTCCGTTCCTGTCTCTGTCTCTGTCCCTGTCTCTGTCTCTGTCTCTGTCTCTGTCTCTGTCTCTGTCCTCGTCTCTGTCCCTGTCTCTGTCTCTGTCTCTGTCTCTGTCTGTGTCTTTGTCCATGTCTCCGTTCCTGTCTCTGTCTCTGTCCCTGTCTCTGTCTCTGTCTCTGTCTCTGTCTCTGTCCGTGTCTATCCGTCTGTCACGGTCTCTGTCTCTGTCCCTTGTCTCTGTCTCTGTCTCTGTCTCTGTCCCTGTGTCTGTCTCTGTCTCTGTCTCTGTCTCTGTCTCTGTCTCTGTCTCTGTCTCTGTCTCTGTCTCTGTCTCTGTCTCTGTCTGTATCTCTGTCTCTGTCTCTGTCTCTGTCCCTGTCTCTGTCTCTGTCTCTGTCTCTGTCTCTGTCTGTATCTCTGTCTCTGTCTCTGTCTCTGTCCCTGTCTCTGTCTCTGTCTCTGTCTCTGTCTCTGTCTCTGTCTCTGTCTCTGTCTCTGTCTCTGTCTCTGTCTCTGTCTCTGTCTCTGTCTCTGTCTCTGTCTCTGTCTCTGTCTCTGTCTCTGTCTCTGTCTCTGTCTCTGTCTCTGTCTCTGTCTCTGTCTCCGTCTCTGTCTCTGTCTCTGTCTCTGTCCGTGTCTCTCCGCCTGTCTCGGTCTCTGTCTCTGTCCCTTGTCTCTGTCTCTGTCTCTGTCTCTGTCTCTGTCTCTGTCTCTGTCCGTGTCTCTCCGCCTGTCTCGGTCTCTGTCTCTGTCCCTTGTCTCTGTCTCTGTCTCTGTCTCTGTCTCTGTCTCTGTTCGTGCCTCTGCGCCTGTCTCGGACTCCGTCTCTGTCCCTTGTCTCTGTCTTTGTCTCTGTCCGTGTCTCTGCGTCTGCCTCGGTCTCCGTCTCTGTCCCTTGTCTCTGTCTCTGTATGTGTGTCTGTTCCTGTCTCTGTCTCTGTCTCTGTCTCTGCCTCTGTCTCTGTCTCTGTCTCTGTCTCTGTCTCTGTCTCTGTTCCTGTCTCTGTCTCTGTCTCTGTCTCTGTCTCTGTCTCTGTCTCTGTCTCTGTCTCTGTCTCTGTCTCTGTCTCTGTCTCAGTCTCTGTCTCTGTCTCTGTCTCTGTCTCTGTCCTCGTCTCTGTCCCTGTCTCTGTCTCTGTCTCTGTCTCTGTCTGTGTCTTTGTCCATGTCTCCGTTCCTGTCTCTGTCTCTGTCCCTGTCTCTGTCTCTGTCTCTGTCTCTGTCTCTGTCCGTGTCTATCCGTCTGTCACGGTCTCTGTCTCTGTCCCTTGTCTCTGTCTCTGTCTCTGTGTCATTCTCTCTCCGTGTCTCTCCGTCTGTCACGGTCTCTGTCTCTGTCCCTTGTCTCTGTCTCTGTCTCTGTCTCTGTGTCGCCTTCCTCTGTGTCTCTGTCTCTGTCTCTGTCTCTGTCTCTGTCTCTGTCTCTGTCCGTGTCTCTGCGTCTGTCTCGGTCTCTGTCTCTGTCCCTTGCCTCTGTCTCTGTATGTGTGTCTGTTCCTGTCTCTGTCTCTGTCTCTGTCTTCAACTCTATCTCTGTCTCTGTCTCTGTCTCTGTCTCTGTCTCTGTCTCTGTCTCTGTTCCTGTCTCTGTCTCTGTCTCTGTCTCTGTCTCTGTCTCTGTCTCTGTCTCTGTCTCTCTCTTCGTCTCTGTCTGTGTCTCTGTCCATGTCTCCGTTCCTGTCTCTGTCTCTGTCCCTGTCTCTGTCTCTGTCTCTGTCTCTGTCTCTGTCCGTGTCACTCCGTCTGTGTCGGTCTCTGTCTCTGTCCCTTGTCTCTGTCTCTGTCTCTGTCTCTGTCCGTGTCTCTGCGTCTGCCTCGGTCTCCGTCTCTGTCCCTTGTCTCTGTCTCTGTATGTGTGTCTGTTCCTGTCTCTGTCTCTGTCTCTGTCTCTGCCTCTGTCTCTGTCTCTGTCTCTGTCTCTGTCTCTGTCTCTGTCTCTGTCTCTGTCTCTGTCTCTGTCTCTGTCTCTGCCTCTGTCTCTGTCTCTGTCTCTGTCTCTGTCTCTGTCTCTGTCTCTGTCTCTGTCTCTGTCTCTGTCTCTGTCTCTGTCTCTGTCTCTGTCTCTGTCTCTGTCCGTGTCTCTGCGTCTGTCTCGGTCTCTGTCTCTGTCCCTTGCCTCTGTCTCTGTATGTGTGTCTGTTCCTGTCTCTGTCTCTGTCTCTGTCTGTAACTCTATCTCTGTCTCTGTCTCTGTCTCTGTCTCTGTCTCTGTCTCTGTCTCTGTTCCTGTCTCTGTCTCTGTCTCTGTCTCTGTCTCTGTCTCTCTCTTCGTCTCTGTCTGTGTCTCTGTCCATGTCTCCGTTCCTGTCTCTGTCTCTGTCCCTGTCTCTGTCTCTGTCTCTGTCTCTGTCTCTGTCCGTGTCACTCCGTCTGTGTCGGTCTCTGTCTCTGTCCCTTGTCTCTGTCTCTGTCTCTGTCTCTGTCTCTGTCCGTGTCTCTGCGTCTGCCTCGGTCTCTGTCTCTGTCCCTTGTCTCTGTCTCTGTCTCTGTCTCTGTCCCTGTGTCTGTCTCTGTCTCTGTCTCTGTCTCTGTCTCTGTCTCTGTCTCTGTCTCTGTCTCTGTCTCTGTCTCTGTCTCTGTCTGTATCTCTGTCTCTGTCTCTGTCTCTGTCCCTGTCTCTGTCTCTGTCTCTGTCTCTGTCTCTGTCTGTATCTCTGTCTCTGTCTCTGTCTCTGTCCCTGTCTCTGTCTCTGTCTCTGTCTCTGTCTCTGTCTCTGTCTCTGTCTCTGTCTCTGTCTCTGTCTCTGTCTCTGTCTCTGTCTCTGTCTCTGTCTCTGTCTCTGTCTCTGTCTCTGTCTCTGTCTCTGTCTCTGTCTCTGTCTCTGTCTCTGTCTCCGTCTCTGTCTCTGTCTCTGTCTCTGTCCGTGTCTCTCCGCCTGTCTCGGTCTCTGTCTCTGTCCCTTGTCTCTGTCTCTGTCTCTGTCTCTGTCTCTGTCTCTGTCTCTGTCCGTGTCTCTCCGCCTGTCTCGGTCTCTGTCTCTGTCCCTTGTCTCTGTCTCTGTCTCTGTCTCTGTCTCTGTCTCTGTTCGTGCCTCTGCGCCTGTCTCGGACTCCGTCTCTGTCCCTTGTCTCTGTCTTTGTCTCTGTCCGTGTCTCTGCGTCTGCCTCGGTCTCCGTCTCTGTCCCTTGTCTCTGTCTCTGTATGTGTGTCTGTTCCTGTCTCTGTCTCTGTCTCTGTCTCTGCCTCTGTCTCTGTCTCTGTCTCTGTCTCTGTCTCTGTCTCTGTTCCTGTCTCTGTCTCTGTCTCTGTCTCTGTCTCTGTCTCTGTCTCTGTCTCTGTCTCTGTCTCTGTCTCTGTCTCTGTCTCTGTCTCAGTCTCTGTCTCTGTCTCTGTCTCTGTCTCTGTCCTCGTCTCTGTCCCTGTCTCTGTCTCTGTCTCTGTCTCTGTCTGTGTCTTTGTCCATGTCTCCGTTCCTGTCTCTGTCTCTGTCCCTGTCTCTGTCTCTGTCTCTGTCTCTGTCTCTGTCCGTGTCTATCCGTCTGTCACGGTCTCTGTCTCTGTCCCTTGTCTCTGTCTCTGTCTCTGTGTCATTCTCTCTCCGTGTCTCTCCGTCTGTCACGGTCTCTGTCTCTGTCCCTTGTCTCTGTCTCTGTCTCTGTCTCTGTGTCGCCTTCCTCTGTGTCTCTGTCTCTGTCTCTGTCTCTGTCTCTGTCTCTGTCTCTGTCCGTGTCTCTGCGTCTGTCTCGGTCTCTGTCTCTGTCCCTTGCCTCTGTCTCTGTATGTGTGTCTGTTCCTGTCTCTGTCTCTGTCTCTGTCTTCAACTCTATCTCTGTCTCTGTCTCTGTCTCTGTCTCTGTCTCTGTCTCTGTCTCTGTTCCTGTCTCTGTCTCTGTCTCTGTCTCTGTCTCTGTCTCTGTCTCTGTCTCTGTCTCTCTCTTCGTCTCTGTCTGTGTCTCTGTCCATGTCTCCGTTCCTGTCTCTGTCTCTGTCCCTGTCTCTGTCTCTGTCTCTGTCTCTGTCTCTGTCCGTGTCACTCCGTCTGTGTCGGTCTCTGTCTCTGTCCCTTGTCTCTGTCTCTGTCTCTGTCTCTGTCCGTGTCTCTGCGTCTGCCTCGGTCTCCGTCTCTGTCCCTTGTCTCTGTCTCTGTATGTGTGTCTGTTCCTGTCTCTGTCTCTGTCTCTGTCTCTGCCTCTGTCTCTGTCTCTGTCTCTGTCTCTGTCTCTGTCTCTGTCTCTGTCTCTGTCTCTGTCTCTGTCTCTGTCTCTGCCTCTGTCTCTGTCTCTGTCTCTGTCTCTGTCTCTGTCTCTGTCTCTGTCTCTGTCTCTGTCTCTGTCTCTGTCTCTGTCTCTGTCTCTGTCTCTGTCCGTGTCTCTGCGTCTGTCTCGGTCTCTGTCTCTGTCCCTTGCCTCTGTCTCTGTATGTGTGTCTGTTCCTGTCTCTGTCTCTGTCTCTGTCTGTAACTCTATCTCTGTCTCTGTCTCTGTCTCTGTCTCTGTCTCTGTCTCTGTCTCTGTTCCTGTCTCTGTCTCTGTCTCTGTCTCTGTCTCTGTCTCTCTCTTCGTCTCTGTCTGTGTCTCTGTCCATGTCTCCGTTCCTGTCTCTGTCTCTGTCCCTGTCTCTGTCTCTGTCTCTGTCTCTGTCTCTGTCCGTGTCACTCCGTCTGTGTCGGTCTCTGTCTCTGTCCCTTGTCTCTGTCTCTGTCTCTGTCTCTGTCTCTGTCCGTGTCTCTGCGTCTGCCTCGGTCTCCGTCTCTGTCCCTTGTCTCTGTCTCTGTATGTGTGTCTGTTCCTGTCTCTGTCTCTGTCTCTGTCTCTGCCTCTGTCTCTGTCTCTGTCTCTGTCTCTGTCTCTGTCTCTGTCTCTGTCTCTGTCTCTGTCTCTGTCTCTGCCTCTGCCCCTGTCTCTGTCTCTGTCTCTGTCTCTGTCTCTGTCTCTGTCTCTGTCTCTGTCTCTGTCTCTGTCTCTGTCTCTGTCTCTGTCTCTGTTCCTGTCTCTGTCTCTGTCTCTGTCTCTGTCTCTGTCTCTGTCTCTGTCTCTGTCTCTGTCTCTGTCTCTGTCTCTGTCTCAGTCTCTGTCTCTGTCTCTGTCTCTGTCTCTGTCCTCGTCTCTGTCCCTGTCTCTGTCTCTGTCTCTGTCTCTGTCTGTGTCTTTGTCCATGTCTCCGTTCCTGTCTCTGTCTCTGTCCCTGTCTCTGTCTCTGTCCCTGTCTCTGTCTCTGTCCGTGTCTATCCGTCTGTCACGGTCTCTGTCTCTGTCCCTTGTCTCTGTCTCTGTCTCTGTGTCATTCTCTCTGCGTGTCTCTCCGTCTGTCACGGTCTCTGTCTCTGTCCCTTGTCTCTGTCTCTGTCTCTGTCTCTGTGTCGCCTTCCTCTGTGTCTCTGTCTCTGTCTCTGTCTCTGTCTCTGTCTCTGTTTCTTTCTCTGTCTCTGTCTCTGTCCGTGTCTCTGCGTCTGTCTCGGTCTCTGTCTCTGTCCCTTGCCTCTGTCTCTGTATGTGTGTCTGTTCCTGTCTCTGTCTCTGTCTCTGTCTGTAACTCTATCTCTGTCTCTGTCTCTGTCTCTGTCTCTGTCTCTGTCTCTGTCTCTGTCTCTGTCTCTGTCTCTGTCTCTGTCTCTGTCTCTGTTCCTGTCTCTGTCTCTGTCTCTGTCTCTGTCTCTGTCTCTGTCTCTGTCTCTGTCTTCGTCTCTGTCTGTGTCTCTGTCCATGTCTCCGTTCCTGTCTCTGTCTCTGTCCCTGTCTCTGTCTCTGTCTCTGTCTCTGTCTCTGTCTCTGTCTCTGTCTCTGTCTCTGTCTCTGTCTCTGTCTCTGTCTCTGTCTCTGTCTCTGTCTCTGTCTCTGTCTCTGTCTCTGTCTCTGTCTCTGTCTCTGTCTCTGTCTCTGTCTCTGTCCGTGTCTCTGCGTCTGTCTCGGTCTCTGTCTCTGTGCCTTGTCTCTGTCTCTGTATGTGTGTCTGTTCCTGTCTCTGTCTCTGTCTCTGTCTCTGTCTCTGTCTGTAACTCTATATCTGTCTCTGTCTCTGTCTCTGTCTCTGTCCCTGTCTCTGTCTCTGTCTCTGTCTCTGTCTCTGTCTCTGTCTCTGTCTCTGTCTCTGTCTCTGTCTCTGTCTCTGTCTCTGTCTCTGTCTCTGTCTCTGTCTCTGTCTCTGTCTCTGTTCCTGTCTCTGCCTCTGTCTCTCTCTCTGTCTCCGTCTCTGTCTCTGTCTCTGTCTCTGTCTCTGTCTTCGTCTCTGTCTGTGTCTCTGTCCATGTCTCCGTCCCTGTCTCTGTCTCTGTCTCTGTCTCTGTCTCTGTCTGTGTCTTTGTCCATGTCTCCGTTCCTGTCTCTGTCTCTGTCCCTGTTTCTGTCTCTGTCTCTGTCTCCGTCTCTGTCCGTGTCTGTCCGTCTGTCACGGTATCTGTCTCTGTCCCTTGTCTCTGTCTCTGTCTCTGTCTCATTCTCTCTCCGTGTCTCTCCGTCTGTCACGGTCTCCGTCTCTGTCCCTTGTCTCTGTCTCTGTCTCGGTCTCTGTGTCGCCTTCCTCTGTGTCTCTGTCTCTGTCTTTGTCTCTGTCTCTGTCTCTGTCTCTGTCTCTGTCTGTGTCCTTGTCCATGTCTCCGTTCCTGTCTCTGTCTCTGTCCCTGTCTCTGTCTCTGTCTCTGTCTCTGTCTCTGTCCGTGTCTCTCCGTCTGTCACGGTCTCTGTCTCTGTCGCTTGTCTCTGTCTCTGTCTCTGTCTCATTCTCTCTCCGTGTCTCTCCGTCTGTCACGGTCTCTGTCTCTGTCCCTTGTCTCTGTCTCTGTCTCTGTCTCTGTGTCGCCTTCCTCTGTGTCTCTGTCTCTGTCTTTGTCTCTGTCTCTGTCTCTGTCTCTGTCTCTGTCTCTGTCTCTGTCTCTGTCTCTGTCTCTGTCTCTGTCTCTGTCTCTGTCTCTGTGTCTGTCTCTGTCTCTGTCTCTGTCTCTGTCTCTGTCTCTGTCTCTGTCTCTGTCTCTGTCTCTGTCTCTGTCTCTGTCTCTGTCTATGTCTCTGTCTCTGTCTCTGTCTCTGTCTCTGTCTCTGTCTCTGCCTCTGTCTCTGTCTCTGTCTCTGTCTCTGTCTCGGTCTCCGTCTCTGCCTACGTCTCTGTCTCTGTCTCTGTCTCCGCCTCCGTCTCCCTCTCTGTCTCTATCACTGTCTCTGTCCCTGTCTCTGTCTCTATCTCTGCCTCTGTCTCTGCCTCACTCTGTCTTTGTCTCTGTCTCTGTCTCCGTGTCTCTGTCTCTGCATCTGCCTCTGTCTCCGGTTCTGTGCCTATGTCTCCATGTCTCGGTCCCTATGACTCTGTCTCTGTGAATCTGTCTCTGTGTCTATGTCCGTGTGCCTATGTATCTGTGTCTCTGTCTCTGTTTCTTTGTCTCCGTGCCTCTGTCTCTGTCTCTGTCTCCGTCTCTGTCTCTGTCTCTGTCTCTGTGTCTCTGTCTCTGTGTCTCTGTCTCTGTGTCTCTGTCTCTGTGTCTCTGTCTATGTGTCTCTGTCTCTGTGTCTCCGTCGCTGTGTCTCTGTCTCCGTGTCTCTGTCTCTGTGTCTCTATCTCTGTGTCTCTGTCTCCCTGTCCTGTCTTTCTGCCACTGTCTCTGTCACGGTCTCTGTCTCCGTCTCTGTCTCTGTCTCTGTCTCTGCCTCTGCATCTGCCTCTGTCTCTGGTTCAGTGCCCATGTTTCCATGTCTTTGTCCCTATGTCTCTGTCTCTGTGTCTCTGTCTCTGTGTCTCTGTCTCTGTCTCAGTCTCTGTCTCCGTCTCTGTCTCTGTCTCTGTCTCTGTCTCCGTCTCTGTCTCTGTCCCTGTGTCCGTCTCCGTCTCTGCCTACGTATCTGCCTCTGTCTCTGTCTCTGTCTCTGTCTCTGTCTCTGTCTCTGTCTCTGTCTCTATCTCTGTATCTGTGTCTATGCCTCTGTCTCTGTCTCCGAGTGTCCGTCTGTGCGACTCTGTCTCTTTATCTCTGTCCCTGTGTCTCTGTCTCTGTGTCTATGACTCTGTGCCTATGTCTCCATTTCTCTGTCCCTATGTCTCTGTCTCTGTGTCTCTGTCTCTGTGTCTCTGTCACTGTGTCTCTGTCTCTGTGTCACTGTCTCTGTGTCTCTGTCTCTGTGTCTCTGTCTCTGTGTCTCTGTCTCTGTGTCTCTGCCTCTGTGTCTGTCTCTGTGTCTCCGTCTCTGTGTCCCTGCCTCTGTGTCTCTGTCTCTGTGCCTCTGTCTCTGTCTCTATCTCTGTCTCTGTCTCTGTCTCTGTCTCTGTCTCTGTCTCTGTCTCTGTCTCTGTCTCTGCCTCTGTCTCTGCCTCAGTTTCTGTCTTTGTCTCTGTCTCTGTCTCCGTGTCTCTGTCTCTGCATCTCTGTCTCCGAGTCTCCGTCTATGTGACACTGCCTCCTTGTCTCTGTCCCTGTGTCTCTGTCTCTGTGTCACTGTCTCTGCGTCTCTGTTTCTGTGTCTCTGTCTCTGTCTCTGTCTCTGTCTCTGTCTCTGTCTCTGTCTCTGTCTCTGTCTCTGTCTCTGTCTCTGTCTCTGTCTCTGTCTCTGTCTCTGTCTCTGTCTCTGTCTCTGTCTCTGTCTGTGTCTCAGTCTCTGTCTCTGTCTCTGTCCTTGTGTCCGTCTCCGTCTCTGCCTACGTCTCTGTCTCTGCCACTGTCTCTGTCTCTGTGTCTCTGTCTCCGAGTGTCCCTCTGTGCGACTCTGTCTCTCTATCTCTGTCCCTGTGTCTCTGTCTCTGTGTCTCTGTCTCTGTTTCTCTGTCCCTGTGTCTCTGTCTCTGTGTCTCTGTCTCTGTGTCTCTGTCTCTGTGTCTCTGTCTCTGTGGCTCTGTCTCTGTGTCTCTGTCTCTGTGTCTCTGTCTCTGTGTCTCTGTCTCTGTGTCTCTGTCTCTGTGTCTCTGTCTCTGTGTCTCTGTCTCTGTGTCTCTGTCTCTGTGTCTCTGTCTCTGTGTCTCTGTGTCTCTGTCTCTGTGTCTCTGTGTCTCTGTGTCTCTGTCTCTGTGTCTCTGTGTCTCTGTGTCTCTGTGTCTCTGTCTCTGTGTCTCTGTCTCTGTGTCTCTGTTTCTGTGTCTCTGCTTCTGTGTCTCTGTCTCTGTGTCTCTGTCTCTGTGTCTCTGTCGCTGTGTCTCTGTCTCCCTGTCCTGTCTTTCTGCCACTGTCTCTGTCACGGTCTCTGTCTCCGTCTCTGTCTCTGTCTCTGTCTCTGTCTCTGCCTCTGCATCTGCCTCTGACTCTGGTTCAGTGCCTATGTTTCCATGTCTTTGTCCCTGTGTCTCTTTCTCTGTGTCTCTGTCTCTGTGTCTCTGTCTCTGTGTCTCTGTGTCTCTGTGTCTCTGTGTCTCTGTCTCTGCGTCTCTGTCTCTGTGTCTCTGTCTCTGTGTCTCTGTTTCTGTGTCTCTGCTTCTGTGTCTCTGTCTCTGTGTCTCTGTCTCTGTGTCTCTATCTCTGCGTCTCTGTCTCCCTGTCCTGTCTTTCTGCCACTGTCTCTGTCACGGTCTCTGACTCCGTCTCTGTCTCTGTCTCTGTCTCTGCCTCTGCATCTGCCTCTGTCTCTGGTTCAGTGCCTATTTTTCCATGTCTTTGTCCCTATGTCTCTCTCTCTGTGTCTCTGTCTCTGTGTCTCCGTCTCTGTGTCTCTGCCTCTGTGTCTCTCTCTCTGTGTCTCTGTCTCTGTCTCAGTCTCTGTCTCCGTCTGTGTCTCTGTCTCTGCCTCCGTCTCTGTCTCTGTCCCTGTGTCCGTCTCCGTCTCTGCCTACGTCTCTGCCTCTGTCTCTGTCTCTGTCTCTGTCTCTGTCTCTGTCTCTGTCTCTGTCTCTGTCTCTGTCTCTATCTCTGTATCTGTGTCTATGCCTCTGCATCTGCCTCTGTCTCTGGTTCAGTGCCTATGTTTCCATGTCTTTGTCCCTATGTCTCTCTCTCTGTGCCTCTGTCTCTGTGTCTCCGTCTCTGCCTCTGTGTCTCTGTCTCTGTGCCTCTGTCTCTGTCTCTATCTCTGTCCCTGTCTCTGTCTCTGTCTCTGTCTCTGTCTCTGTCCCTGTCTCGGTCTCCGTCTCTGCCTACGTCTCTGTCTCTGTCTCTGTCTCCGCCTCCGTCTCCCTCTCTGTCTCTGTCACTGTCTCTGTCCCTGTCTCTGTCTCTGTCTCTGCCTCTGTCACTGTCTCTGTCTCTGTCTCAGTGTCTGTCTCCGTCTCTGTCTCTGTCTCTGTGTCTCTGTCTCTGTGTCTCTGTCTCTGTGTCTCTGTCTCTGTGTCTCTGTCTCTGTGTCTCTGTCTCTGTGTCTCTGTGTCTCTGTCTCTGTGTCTCTGTCTCTGTGTCTCTGTTTCTGTGTCTCTGCTTCTGTGTCTCTGTCTCTGTGTCTCTGTCTCTGTGTCTCTGTCTCTGTGTCTCTGTCTCTGTGTCTCTGTCTCTGTGTCTCTGTCGCTGTGTCTCTGTCTCTGTGTCTCTGTCTCTATGTCTCTATCACTGTGTCTCTGTCTCCCTGTCCTGACTTTCTGCCACTGTCTCTGTCACGGTCTCTGTCTCCGTCTCTGCCTCTGCATCTGCCTCTGTCTCTGTTTCAGTGCCTATGTTTCCATGTCTTTGTCCCTATGTCTCTGTCTCTGTGTCTCTGTGTCTCTGTCTCTGTGTCTCCGTCTCTGTGTCTCTGCCTCTGTGTCTCTGTCTCCGTCTCTGTCTCTGTCTCTGTCTCCGTCTCTGTCTCTGTCCCTGTGTCCGTCTCCGTCTCTGCCTACGTCTCTGCCTCTGTCTCAGTCTCTGTCTCTGTCTCTGTCTCTGTCTCTGTCTCTGTCTCTGTCTCTATCCCTGTATCTGTGTCTATGCCTCTGTCTCTGCCTCCGAGTGTCCGTCTGTGCGACTCTGTCTCTTTATCTCTGTCCCTGTGTCTCTGTCTCTGTGTCTATGACTCTGTGCCTATGTCTCCATTTCTCTGTCCCTATGTCTCTGTCTCTGTGTCTCTGTCTCTGTGTCTCTGTCTCTGTGTCTCTGTCGCTGTGTCTCTGTCTCTGTGTCTCTGTCTCTGTGTCTCAGTCTCTGTATCTCTGTCTCTGCGTCTCCGTCTCTGTGTCTCTGCCTCTGTGTCTCTGTCTCTGTGTCTCTGTCTCTGTCTCAGTCTCTGTCTCCGTCTCTGTGTCTCTGCCTCTGTGTCTCTGTCTCTGTGCCTCTGTCTCTGTCTCTATCTCTGTCTCTGTCTCTGTCTCTGTCTCTGTCTCTGTCTCTGTCCCTGTCTCGGTCTCCGTCTCTGCCTACGTCTCTGTCTCTGTCTCTGTCTCCGCCTCCGTCTCCCTCTCTGTCTCTGTCACTGTCTCTGTCCCTGTCTCTGTCTCTGTCTCTGCCTCTGTCTCTGCCTCAGTCTCTGTCTTTGTCTCTGTCTCTGTCTCCGTGTCTCTGTCTCTGCATCTCTGTCTCCGTGTCTCCGTCTATGTGACACTGCCTCCTTGTCTCTGTCCCTGTGTCTCTGTCTCTGTGTCACTGTCTCTGTGTCTCTGTTTCTGTGTCTCTGTCTCTGTCTCTGTCTCTGTCTCTGTCTCTGTCTCAGTCTCAGTCTCTGTCTCTGTCCTTGTCTCCGTCTCCGTCTCTGCCTACGTCTCTGTCTCTGCCTCTGTCTCTGTCTCTGCATCTGCCGCTGTCTCCGGTTCTGTGCCTATGTCTCCATGTCTCGGTCCCTATGACTCTGTCTCTGTGAATCTGTCTCTGTGTCTATGTCCCTGTGCCTATGTTCTGTGTCTCTGTCTCTGTTTCTTTGTCTCCGTGCCTCTGTCTCTGTCTCTGTCTCCGTCTCTGTCTCTGTCTCTGTCACTGTCTCTGTCTCTGTCTCAGTGTCTGTCTCCGTCTCTGTCTATGTCTCTGTGTCTCTGTCTCTGTGTCTCTGTCTCTGTGTCTCTGTCTCTGTGTCTCTGTCTCTGTGTCTCTGTCTCTGTGTCTCTGTCTCTGTGTCTCTGTCTCAGTGCATCTGTATCCGTGTCTCCGTCTACGTGACACTGCCTCTTTGTCTCTGTCCCTGTGTCTCTGTCTGTGTGTCTCTGTCTCTGTGTCTCTGTCTCTGTGACCCTGTCTCTGTGTCTCTGTCTCTGCATCTCTGTCCCTGTATCTCTGTCTCTGTCTCTGTCTCTGTCTCTGTCTCTGTGTATCGGTCTCTGTGTCTCTGTTTATGCGTCTCTGTCTCTTTGTCTCTGTCCCTGTAAATCTGTCTGTGTGAGTCTGGCTCTGTGTGTCTGCCTCTGTATGTGTGCCTCTCTCTCTGTGCCTGCGTCTCTATGTCTCTGTCCCTGTGTCTCTCTCCCTGCGTCTCTGTCTCTGTGAATCTGCGTCCATGAATCTGTGTCTGTGTCTCTGTCTCTGTCTCTGTCTCTGTGTCTCTGTCTCTGTCTCTGTCTCTGTGTCTCTGTCTCTCTCTGCCTCTGTCTCCGTCTCTGCCTACGTCTCTGTCTCTGTCACACGTCTATGTCTCTGTCTCTGTCTCTGCCTCTGTCTCTGTCTCTGTCTCTGTCCCTGTCTCTGTCTCTGTCTCTGTCTCTGTCTCTGTCTCTGTCTCTGTCTCTGTCTCTGTGTCTGTCTCTGTCTCTGTCTCTGTCTCTGTCTCTGTCTCTGTCTCTGTCTCTGTCTCTGTCTCTGTCTCTGACTCTGTCTCTGTCTCTGTCTCTGTCTCTGTCTCCGTGTCTCTGTCTCTGTATCTCTGTTCCCGAGTCTCCGTCTATGTGACTCTGCCTCTTTGTCTCTGCCTCTTTGTCTCTGTGTCTGTGTCTCTGTCTCTGTGTCTCAGTCTCTGTGTCTCTGTCTCTGTGTCTCTGTCTCTGTGTCTTTGTCTCTGTGTCTCTGTCTCCGAGTCTCTGTCTCTGTGTCTCTGTCTCTGTGTCTCTGTGTCTCTGTCTCTGTGTCTCTGTCTCTGTGTCTCTGTTTCTGTGTCTCCGCTTCTGTGTCTCTGTCTCTGTGTCCCTGTCTCTGTGTCTCTGTCTCTGTGTCTCTGTCTCTGTGTCTCTGTCTCTGTGTCTCTGTCGCTGTGTCTCTGTCTCTGTGTCTCTGTCTCTGTCTCAGTCTCTGTCTCCGTCTCTGTCTCTGTCTGTGCCTCCGTCTCTGTCTCTGTCCCTGTGTCCGTCTCCGTCTCTGCCTACGTCTCTGCCTCTGTCTCTGTCTCTGTCTCTGTCTCTGTCTCTGTCTCTGTCTCTGTCTCTATCCCTGTATCTGTGTCTATGCCTCTGTCTCTGCCTCCGAGTGTCCGTCTGTGCGACTCTGTCTCTTTATCTCTGTCCCTGTGTCTCTGTCTTCGTGTCTATGACTCTGTGCCTATGTCTCCATTTCTCTGTCCCTATGTCTCTGTCTCTGTGTCTCTGTCTCTGTGTCTCTGTCTCTGTGTCTCTGTCGCTGTGTCTCTGTCTCTGTGTCTCTGTCTCTGTGTCTCAGTCTCTGTATCTCTGTCTCTGCGTCTCCGTCTCTGTGTCTCTGCCTCTGTGTCTCTGTCTCTGTGTCTCTGTCTCTGTCTCAGTCTCTGTCTCCGTCTCTGTGTCTCTGCCTCTGTGTCTCTGTCTCTGTGCCTCTGTCTCTGTCTCTATCTCTGTCTCTGTCTCAGTCTCTGTCTCTGTCTCTGTCCTTGTCTCCGTCTCCGTCTCTGCCTACGTCTCTGTCTCTGCCTCTGTCTCTGTCTCTGCATCTGCCGCTGTCTCCGGTTCTGTGCCTATGTCTCCATGTCTCGGTCCCTATGACTCTGTCTCTGTGAATCTGTCTCTGTGTCTATGTCCCTGTGCCTATGTTCTGTGTCTCTGTCTCTGTTTCTTTGTCTCCGTGCCTCTGTCTCTGTCTCTGTCTCCGTCTCTGTCTCTGTCTCTGTCACTGTCTCTGTCTCTGTCTCAGTGTCTGTCTCCGTCTCTGTCTCTGTCTCTGTGTCTCTGTCTCTGTGTCTCTGTCTCTGTGTCTCTGTCTCTGTGTCTCTGTCTCTGTGTCTCTGTCTCTATGTCTCTGTCTCAGTGCATCTGTCTCCGTGTCTCCGTCTACGTGACACTGCCTCTTTGTCTCTGTCCCTGTGTCTCTGTCTGTGTGTCTCTGTCACTGTGTCTCTGTCTCTGTGACCCTGTCTCTGTGTCTCTGTCTCTGCATCTCTGTCCCTGTATCTCTGTCTCTGTCTCTGTCTCTGTCTCTGTGTATCGGTCTCTGTGTCTCTGTTTATGCGTCTCTGTCTCTTTGTCTCTGTCCCTGTAAATCTGTCTGTGTGAGTCTGGCTCTGTGTGTCTGCCTCTGTATGTGTGCCTCTCTCTCTGTGCCTGTGTCTCTATGTCTCTGTCCCTGTGTCTCTCTCCCTGCGTCTCTGTCTCTGTGAATCTGCGTCCATGAATCTGTGTCTGTGTCTCTGTCTCTGTCTCTGTCTCTGTGTCTCTGTCTCTGTCTCTGTCTCTGTGTCTCTGTCTCTCTCTGCCTCTGTCTCCGTCTCTGCCTACGTCTCTGTCTCTGTCACACGTCTATGTCTCTGTCTCTGTCTCTGCCTCTGTCTCTGTCTCTGTCTCTGTCCCTGTCTCTGTCTCTGTCTCTGTCTCTGTCTCTGTCTCTGTCTCTGTCTCTGTGTCTGTCTCTGTCTCTGTCTCTGTCTCTGTCTCTGTCTCTGTCTCTGTCTCTGTCTCTGTCTCTGACTCTGTCTCTGTCTCTGTCTCTGTCTCTGTCTCCGTGTCTCTGTCTCTGTATCTCTGTTCCCGAGTCTCCGTCTATGTGACTCTGCCTCTTTGTCTCTGCCTCTTTGTCTCTGCGTCTGTGGCCTCTGTCTCTGTGTCTCAGTCTCTGTGTCTCTGTCTCTGTGTCTCTGTCTCTGTGTCTTTGTCTCTGTGTCTCTGTCTCCGAGTCTCTGTCTCTGTGTCTCTGTCTCTGTGTCTCTGTGTCTCTGTCTCTGTGTCTCTGTCTCTGTGTCTCTGTTTCTGTGTCTCTGCTTCTGTGTCTCTGTCTCTGTGTCTCTGTCTCTGTGTCTCTGTCTCTGTGTCTCTGTCTCTGTGTCTCTGTCTCTGTGTCTCTGTCGCTGTGTCTCTGTCTCTGTGTCTCTGTCTCTATGTCTCTATCACTGTGTCTCTGTCTCCCTGTCCTGACTTTCTGCCACTGTCTCTGTCACGGTCTCTGTCTCCGTCTCTGCCTCTGCATCTGCCTCTGTCTCTGTTTCAGTGCCTATGTTTCCATGTCTTTGTCCCTATGTCTCTGTCTCTGTGTCTCTGTGTCTCCGTCTCTGTGTCTCTGCCTCTGTGTCTCTGTCTCCGTCTCTGTCTCTGTCTCTGTCTCTGTCTCCGTCTCTGTCTCTGTCCCTGTGTCCGTCTCCGTCTCTGCCTACGTCTCTGCCTCTGTCTCTGTCTCTGTCTCTGTCTCTGTCTCTGTCTCTGTCTCTGTCTCTGTCTCTATCTCTGTATCTGTGTCTATGCCTCTGTCTCTGTCTCCGAGTGTCCGTCTGTGCGACTCTGTCTCTTTATCTCTGTCCCTGTGTCTCTGTCTCTGTGTCTATGACTCTGTGCCTATGTCTCCATTTCTCTGTCCCTATGTCTCTGTCTCTGTGTCTCTGTCTCTGTGTCTCTGTCACTGTGTCTCTGTCCCTGTGTCACTGTCTCTGTGTCTCTGTCTCTGTGTCTCTGTCTCTGTGTCTCTGTCTCTGTGTCTCTGCGTCTGTGTCTGTCTCTGTGTCTCCGTCTCTGTGTCTCTGCCTCTGTGTCCCTGTCTCTGTGCCTCTGTCTCTGTCTCTGTCTCTGTCTCTGTCTCTGTCTCTGTCTCTGTCTCTGTCCCTGTCTCGGTCTCCGTCTCTGCCTACGTCTCTGTCTCTGTCTCTGTCTCTGTCTCCGCCTCCGTCTCCCTCTGTGTCTCTGTCACTGTCTCTGTCCCTGTCTCTGTCTCTGTGTCTCTGTCTCTGTGTCTCTGTCGCTGTGCCTCTGTCTCCCTGTCCTGTCTTTCTGCCACTGTCTCTGTCACGGTCTCTGTCTCTGTCTCTGTCTCTGTCTCTGTCTCTGTCTCTGTCTCTGTCTCTGCCTCTGCATCTGTCTCTGTCTCTGGTTCAGTGCCTATGTTTCCATGTCTTTGTCTCTATGTCTCTGTCTCTGTGTCTCTGTCTCTGTGTCTCTGTCTCTGTGTCTCAGTGTCTCTGTCTCTGTGTCTCTGTCTCTGTGTCTCTGTTTCTGTGTCTCTGCTTCTGTGTCTCTGTCTCTGTGTCTCTGTCTCTGTGTCTCCGTCTCTGTGTCTCTGTCGCTGTGTCTCTGTCTCTGTGTCTCTGTCTCTGTGCCTCTATCTCTGTGTCTCTGTCTCCATGTCCTGTCTTTCTGCCACTGTCTCTGTCACGGTCTCTGTCTCCGTCTCTGTCTCTGTCTCTGTCTCTGCCTCTGCATCTGCCTCTGTCTCTGGTTCAGTGCCTATGTTTCCATGTCTTTGTCCCTATGTCTCTCTCTCTGTGTCTCTGTCTCTGTGTCTCCGTCTCTGTGTCTCTGCCTCTGTGTCTCTGTCTCTGTGTCTCTGTCTCTGTCTCAGTCTCTGTCTCCGTCTCTGTCTCTGTCTGTGCCTCCGTCTCTGTCTCTGTCCCTGTGTCCGTCTCCGTCTCTGCCTACGTCTCTGCCTCTGTCTCTGTCTCTGTCTCTGTCTCTCTCTCTGTCTCTGTCTCTGTCTCTGTCTCTGTCTCTGTCTCAGTCTCTGTCTCTGTCTCTGTCCTTGTCTCCGTCTCCGTCTCTGCCTACGTCTCTGTCTCTGCCACTGTCTCTGTCTCTGTGTCTCTGTCTCCGAGTGTCCGTCTGTGCTACTCTGTCTCTCTATCTCTGTCCCTGTGTCTCTGTCTCTGTGTCTCTGTCTCTGTTTCTCTGTCCCTGTGTCTCTGTCTCTGTGTCTCTGTCTCTGTGTCTCTGTCTCTGCCTCTGTGTCTCTGTCTCTGTGTCTCTGTCTCTGTGTCTCTGTCTCTGTGTCTCTGTCTCTGTGTCTCTGTGTCTGTGTCTCTGTCTCTGCGTCTCTGTGTCTCTGTCTCTGTGTCTCTGTCTCTGTGTCTCTGTCTCTGTGTCTCTGTCTCTATGTCTCTATCACTGTGTCTCTGTCTCCCTGTCCTGACTTTCTGCCACTGTCTCTGTCACGGTCTCTGTCTCCGTCTCTGCCTCTGCATCTGCCTCTGTCTCTGTTTCAGTGCCTATGTTTCCATGTCTTTGTCCCTATGTCTCTGTCTCTGTGTCTCTGTGTCTCTGTCTCTGTGTCTCCGTCTCTGTGTCTCTGCCTCTGTGTCTCTGTCTCCGTCTCTGTCTCTGTCTCTGTCTCCGTCTCTGTCTCTGTCCCTGTGTCCGTCTCCGTCTCTGCCTACGTCTCTGCCTCTGTCTCTGTCTCTGTCTCTGTCTCTGTCTCTGTCTCTGTCTCTGTCTCTGTCTCTGTCTCTGTCTCTGTCTCTATCTCTGTATCTGTGTCTATGCCTCTGTCTCTGTCTCCGAGTGTCCGTCTGTGCGACTCTGTCTCTTTATCTCTGTCCCTGTGTCTCTGTCTCTGTGTCTATGACTCTGTGCCTATGTCTCCATTTCTCTGTCCCTATGTCTCTGTCTCTGTGTCTCTGTCTCTGTGTCTCTGTCACTGTGTCTCTGTCCCTGTGTCACTGTCTCTGTGTCTCTGTCTCTGTGTCTCTGTCTCTGTGTCTCTGTCTCTGTGTCTCTGTCTCTGTGTCTCTGCCTCTGTGTCTGTCTCTGTGTCTCCGTCTCTGTATCTCTGCCTCTGTGTCTCTGTCTCTGTGCCTCTGTCTCTGTCTCTGTCTCTGTCTGTGTCTCTGTCTCTGTCTCTGTCTCTGTCCCTGTCTCGGTCTCCGTCTCTGCCTACGTCTCTGTCTCTGTCTCTGTCTCTGTCTCCGCCTCCGTCTCCCTCTGTGTCTCTGTCACTGTCTCTGTCCCTGTCTCTGTCTCTGTCTCTGCCTCTGTCTCTGCCTCCGTTTCTGTCTTTGTCTCTGTCTCTGTCTCTGCATCTCTGTCTCCGGGTCTCTGTCTATGTGACACTGCCTCCTTGTCTCTGTCCCTGTGTCTCTGTCTCTGTGTCACTGTCTCTGTGTCTCTGTTTCTGTGTCTCTGTCTCTGTCTCTGTCTCTGTCTCTGTCTCTGTCTCAGTCTCTGTCTCTGTCTCTGTCCTTGTCTCCGTCTCCGTCTCTGCCTACGTCTCTGTCTCTGCCACTGTCTCTGTCTCTGTGTCTCTGTCTCCGAGTGTCCGTCTGTGCGACTCTGTCTCTCTATCTCTGTCCCTGTGTCTCTGTCTCTGTGTCTCTGTCTCTGTTTCTCTGTCCCTGTGTCTCTGTCTCTGTGTCTCTGTCTCTGTGTCTCTGTCTCTGCCTCTGTGTCTCTGTCTCTGTGTCTCTGTCTCTGTGTCTCTGTCTCTGTGTCTCTGTCTCTGTGTCTCTGTGTCTCTGTCTCTGCGTCTCTGTGTCTCTGTCTCTGTGTCTCTGTTTCTGTGTCTCTGCTTCTGTGTCTCTGTCTCTGTGTCTCTGTCTCTGTGTCTCTGTCTCTGTGTCTCTGTCTCTGTGTCTCTGTCTCTGTGTCTCTGTCGCTGTGCCTCTGTCTCCCTGTCCTGTCTTTCTGCCACTGTCCCTGTCACGGTCTCTGTCTCTGTCTCTGTCTCTGTCTCTGTCCCTGCCTCTGCATCTGCCTCTGTCTCTGGTTCAGTGCCTATGTTTCCATGTCTTTGTCCCTATGTCTCTGTCTCTGTGTCTCTGTCTCTGTGTCTCTGTCTCTGTGTCTCTGTGTCTCTGTCTCTGTGTCTCTGTCTCTGTGTCTCTGTTTCTGTGTCTCTGCTTCTGTGTCTCTGTCTCTGCGTCTCTGTCTCTGTGTCTCTGTCTCTGTGTCTCTGTCGCTGTGTCTCTGTCTCTGTGCCTCTGTCTCTGTGCCTCTATCTCTGTGTCTCTGTCTCCCTGTCCTGTCTTTCTGCCACTGTCTCTGTCACGGTCTCTGTCTCCGTCTCTGTCTCTGTCTCTGTCTCTGCCTCTGCATCTGCCTCTGTCTCTGGTTCAGTGCCTATGTTTCCATGTCTTTGTCCCTATGTCTCTGTCTCTGTGTCTCTGTCTCTGTCTCTGTGTCTCTGTGTCTCTGTCTCTGTGTCTCTGTCTCTGTGTCTCTGTTTCTGTGTCTCTGCCTCTTTGTCTCTGTCTCTGTGTCTCTGTCTCTGTGTCTCCGTCTCTGTGTCTCTGTCTCTGTGTCTCTGTCTCTGTGTCTCTGTCTCTGTGTCTCTGCCTCTGTGTCTGTCTCTGTGTCTCCGTCTCTGTGTTTCTGCCTCTGTGTCTCTGTCTCTGTGCCTCTGTCTCTGTCTCTGTCTCTGTCTCTGTCTCTGTCTCTGTCTCTGTCTCTGTCTCTGTCTCTGTCTCTGTCTCTGTCCCTGTCTCGGTCTCCGTCTCTGCCTACGTCTCTGTCTCTGTCTCTGTCTCCGCCTCCGTCTCCCTCTCTGTCTCTGTCACTGTCTCTGTCCCTGTCTCTGTCTCTGTCTCTGCCTCTGTCACTGTCTCTGTCTCTGTCTCAGTGTCTGTCTCCGTCTCTGTCTCTGTCTCTGTGTCTCTGTCTCTGTGTCTCTGTCTCTGTGTCTCTGTCTCTGTGTCTCTGTCTCTGTGTCTCTGTCTCTGTGTCTCTGTCGCTGTGTCTCTGTCTCCCTGTCCTGTCTTTCTGCCACTGTCTCTGTCACGGTCTCTGTCTCCGTCTCTGTCTCTGTCTCTGTCTCTGTCTCTGCCTCTGCATCTGCCTCTGACTCTGGTTCAGTGCCTATGTTTCCATGTCTTTGTCCCTGTGTCTCTTTCTCTGTGTCTCTGTCTCTGTGTCTCTGTCTCTGTGTCTCTGTGTCTCTGTGTCTCTGTGTCTCTGTGTCTCTGTCTCTGTGTCTCTGTCTCTGTGTCTCTGTCTCTGTGTCTCTGTTTCTGTGTCTCTGCTTCTGTGTCTCTGTCTCTGTGTCTCTGTCTCTGTGTCTCTATCTCTGCGTCTCTGTCTCCCTGTCCTGTCTTTCTGCCACTGTCTCTGTCACGGTCTCTGACTCCGTCTCTGTCTCTGTCTCTGTCTCTGCCTCTGCATCTGCCTCTGTCTCTGGTTCAGTGCCTATTTTTCCATGTCTTTGTCCCTATGTCTCTCTCTCTGTGTCTCTGTCTCTGTGTCTCCGTCTCTGTGTCTCTGCCTCTGTGTCTCTCTCTCTGTGTCTCTGTCTCTGTCTCAGTCTCTGTCTCCGTCTGTGTCTCTGTCTCTGCCTCCGTCTCTGTCTCTGTCCCTGTGTCCGTCTCCGTCTCTGCCTACGTCTCTGCCTCTGTCTCTGTCTCTGTCTCTGTCTCTGTCTCTGTCTCTGTCTCTGTCTCTGTCTCTGTCTCTATCTCTGTATCTGTGTCTATGCCTCTGCATCTGCCTCTGTCTCTGGTTCAGTGCCTATGTTTCCATGTCTTTGTCCCTATGTCTCTCTCTCTGTGCCTCTGTCTCTGTGTCTCCGTCTCTGCCTCTGTGTCTCTGTCTCTGTGCCTCTGTCTCTGTCTCTATCTCTGTCCCTGTCTCTGTCTCTGTCTCTGTCTCTGTCTCTGTCCCTGTCTCGGTCTCCGTCTCTGCCTACGTCTCTGTCTCTGTCTCTGTCTCCGCCTCCGTCTCCCTCTCTGTCTCTGTCACTGTCTCTGTCCCTGTCTCTGTCTCTGTCTCTGCCTCTGTCACTGTCTCTGTCTCTGTCTCAGTGTCTGTCTCCGTCTCCGTCTCTGTCTCTGTCTCTGTGTCTCTGTCTCTGTGTCTCTGTCTCTGTGTCTCTGTCTCTGTGTCTCTGTCTCTGTGTCTCTGTCTCTGTGTCTCTGTGTCTCTGTCTCTGTGTCTCTGTCTCTGTGTCTCTGTTTCTGTGTCTCTGCTTCTGTGTCTCTGTCTCTGTGTCTCTGTCTCTGTGTCTCTGTCTCTGTGTCTCTGTCTCTGTGTCTCTGTCTCTGTGTCTCTGTCGCTGTGTCTCTGTCTCTGTGTCTCTGTCTCTATGTCTCTATCACTGTGTCTCTGTCTCCCTGTCCTGACTTTCTGCCACTGTCTCTGTCACGGTCTCTGTCTCCGTCTCTGCCTCTGCATCTGCCTCTGTCTCTGTTTCAGTGCCTATGTTTCCATGTCTTTGTCCCTATGTCTCTGTCTCTGTGTCTCTGTGTCTCTGTCTCTGTGTCTCCGTCTCTGTGTCTCTGCCTCTGTGTCTCTGTCTCCGTCTCTGTCTCTGTCTCTGTCTCCGTCTCTGTCTCTGTCCCTGTGTCCGTCTCCGTCTCTGCCTACGTCTCTGCCTCTGTCTCAGTCTCTGTCTCTGTCTCTGTCTCTGTCTCTGTCTCTGTCTCTGTCTCTATCCCTGTATCTGTGTCTATGCCTCTGTCTCTGCCTCCGAGTGTCCGTCTGTGCGACTCTGTCTCTTTATCTCTGTCCCTGTGTCTCTGTCTCTGTGTCTATGACTCTGTGCCTATATCTCCATTTCTCTGTCCCTATGTCTCTGTCTCTGTGTCTCTGTCTCTGTGTCTCTGTCTCTGTGTCTCTGTCGCTGTGTCTCTGTCTCTGTGTCTCTGTCTCTGTGTCTCAGTCTCTGTATCTCTGTCTCTGCGTCTCCGTCTCTGTGTCTCTGCCTCTGTGTCTCTGTCTCTGTGTCTCTGTCTCTGTCTCAGTCTCTGTCTCCGTCTCTGTGTCTCTGCCTCTGTGTCTCTGTCTCTGTGCCTCTGTCTCTGTCTCTATCTCTGTCTCTGTCTCTGTCTCTGTCTCTGTCTCTGTCTCTGTCCCTGTCTCGGTCTCCGTCTCTGCCTACGTCTCTGTCTCTGTCTCTGTCTCCGCCTCCGTCTCCCTCTCTGTCTCTGTCACTGTCTCTGTCCCTGTCTCTGTCTCTGTCTCTGCCTCTGTCTCTGCCTCAGTCTCTGTCTTTGTCTCTGTCTCTGTCTCCGTGTCTCTGTCTCTGCATCTCTGTCTCCGTGTCTCCGTCTATGTGACACTGCCTCCTTGTCTCTGTCCCTGTGTCTCTGTCTCTGTGTCACTGTCTCTGTGTCTCTGTTTCTGTGTCTCTGTCTCTGTCTCTGTCTCTGTCTCTGTCTCTGTCTCAGTCTCAGTCTCTGTCTCTGTCCTTGTCTCCGTCTCCGTCTCTGCCTACGTCTCTGTCTCTGCCTCTGTCTCTGTCTCTGCATCTGCCGCTGTCTCCGGTTCTGTGCCTATGTCTCCATGTCTCGGTCCCTATGACTCTGTCTCTGTGAATCTGTCTCTGTGTCTATGTCCCTGTGCCTATGTTCTGTGTCTCTGTCTCTGTTTCTTTGTCTCCGTGCCTCTGTCTCTGTCTCTGTCTCCGTCTCTGTCTCTGTCTCTGTCACTGTCTCTGTCTCTGTCTCAGTGTCTGTCTCCGTCTCTGTCTATGTCTCTGTGTCTCTGTCTCTGTGTCTCTGTCTCTGTGTCTCTGTCTCTGTGTCTCTGTCTCTGTGTCTCTGTCTCTGTGTCTCTGTCTCTGTCTCTGTGTATCGGTCTCTGTGTCTCTGTTTATGCGTCTCTGTCTCTTTGTCTCTGTCCCTGTAAATCTGTCTGTGTGAGTCTGGCTCTGTGTGTCTGCCTCTGTATGTGTGCCCCTCTCTCTGTGCCTGCGTCTCTATGTCTCTGTCCCTGTGTCTCTCTCCCTGCGTCTCTGTCTCTGTGAATCTGCGTCCATGAATCTGTGTCTGTGTCTCTGTCTCTGTCTCTGTCTCTGTGTCTCTGTCTCTGTCTCTGTCTCTGTGTCTCTGTCTCTCTCTGCCTCTGTCTCCGTCTCTGCCTACGTCTCTGTCTCTGTCACACGTCTATGTCTCTGTCTCTGTCTCTGCCTCTGTCTCTGTCTCTGTCTCTGTCCCTGTCTCTGTCTCTGTCTCTGTCTCTGTCTCTGTCTCTGTCTCTGTCTCTGTCTCTGTGTCTGTCTCTGTCTCTGTCTCTGTCTCTGTCTCTGTCTCTGTCTCTGTCTCTGTCTCTGTCTCTGTCTCTGACTCTGTCTCTGTCTCTGTCTCTGTCTCTGTCTCCGTGTCTCTGTCTCTGTATCTCTGTTCCCGAGTCTCCGTCTATGTGACTCTGCCTCTTTGTCTCTGCCTCTTTGTCTCTGTGTCTGTGTCTCTGTCTCTGTGTCTCAGTCTCTGTGTCTCTGTCTCTGTGTCTCTGTCTCTGTGTCTCTGTCTCTGTATCTCTGTGTCTCTGTCTCTGCGTCTCTGTGTCTCTGTCTCTGTGTCTCTGTCTCTGTGTCTCTGTCTCTGTGTCTCTGTCTCTATGTCTCTATCACTGTGTCTCTGTCTCCCTGTCCTGACTTTCTGCCACTGTCTCTGTCACGGTCTCTGTCTCCGTCTCTGCCTCTGCATCTGCCTCTGTCTCTGTTTCAGTGCCTATGTTTCCATGTCTTTGTCCCTATGTCTCTGTCTCTGTGTCTCTGTGTCTCTGTCTCTGTGTCTCCGTCTCTGTGTCTCTGCCTCTGTGTCTCTGTCTCCGTCTCTGTCTCTGTCTCTGTCTCCGTCTCTGTCTCTGTCCCTGTGTCCGTCTCCGTCTCTGCCTACGTCTCTGCCTCTGTCTCTGTCTCTGTCTCTGTCTCTGTCTCTGTCTCTGTCTCTGTCTCTGTCTCTGTCTCTGTCTCTGTCTCTGTCTCTATCTCTGTATCTGTGTCTATGCCTCTGTCTCTGTCTCCGAGTGTCCGTCTGTGCGACTCTGTCTCTTTATCTCTGTCCCTGTGTCTCTGTCTCTGTGTCTATGACTCTGTGCCTATGTCTCCATTTCTCTGTCCCTATGTCTCTGTCTCTGTGTCTCTGTCTCTGTGTCTCTGTCACTGTGTCTCTGTCCCTGTGTCACTGTCTCTGTGTCTCTGTCTCTGTGTCTCTGTCTCTGTGTCTCTGTCTCTGTGTCTCTGTCTCTGTGTCTCTGCCTCTGTGTCTGTCTCTGTGTCTCCGTCTCTGTATCTCTGCCTCTGTGTCTCTGTCTCTGTGCCTCTGTCTCTGTCTCTGTCTCTGTCTGTGTCTCTGTCTCTGTCTCTGTCTCTGTCCCTGTCTCGGTCTCCGTCTCTGCCTACGTCTCTGTCTCTGTCTCTGTCTCTGTCTCCGCCTCCGTCTCCCTCTGTGTCTCTGTCACTGTCTCTGTCCCTGTCTCTGTCTCTGTCTCTGCCTCTGTCTCTGCCTCCGTTTCTGTCTTTGTCTCTGTCTCTGTCTCTGCATCTCTGTCTCCGGGTCTCTGTCTATGTGACACTGCCTCCTTGTCTCTGTCCCTGTGTCTCTGTCTCTGTGTCACTGTCTCTGTGTCTCTGTTTCTGTGTCTCTGTCTCTGTCTCTGTCTCTGTCTCTGTCTCTGTCTCAGTCTCTGTCTCTGTCTCTGTCCTTGTCTCCGTCTCCGTCTCTGCCTACGTCTCTGTCTCTGCCACTGTCTCTGTCTCTGTGTCTCTGTCTCCGAGTGTCCGTCTGTGCGACTCTGTCTCTCTATCTCTGTCCCTGTGTCTCTGTCTCTGTGTCTCTGTCTCTGTTTCTCTGTCCCTGTGTCTCTGTCTCTGTGTCTCTGTCTCTGTGTCTCTGTCTCTGCCTCTGTGTCTCTGTCTCTGTGTCTCTGTCTCTGTGTCTCTGTCTCTGTGTCTCTGTCTCTGTGTCTCTGTGTCTCTGTCTCTGCGTCTCTTTGTCTCTGTCTCTGTGTCTCTGTTTCTGTGTCTCTGCTTCTGTGTCTCTGTCTCTGTGTCTCTGTCTCTGTGTCTCTGTCTCTGTGTCTCTGTCTCTGTGTCTCTGTCTCTGTGTCTCTGTCGCTGTGCCTCAGTCTCCCTGTCCTGTCTTTCTGCCACTGTCTCTGTCACGGTCTCTGTCTCTGTCTCTGTCTCTGTCTCTGTCCCTGCCTCTGCATCTGCCTCTGTCTCTGGTTCAGTGCCTATGTTTCCATGTCTTTGTCCCTATGTCTCTGACTCTGTGTCTCTGTCTCTGTGTCTCTGTCTCTGTGTCTCTGTGTCTCTGTCTCTGTGTCTCTGTCTCTGTGTCTCTGTTTCTGTGTCTCTGCTTCTGTGTCTCTGTCTCTGCGTCTCTGTCTCTGTGTCTCTGTCTCTGTGTCTCTGTCGCTGTGTCTCTGTCTCTGTGTCTCTGTCTCTGTGCCTCTATCTCTGTGTCTCTGTCTCCCTGTCCTGTCCTTCTGCCACTGTCTCTGTCACGGTCTCTGTCTCCGTCTCTGTCTCTGTCTCTGTCTCTGCCTCTGCATCTGCCTCTGTCTCTGGTTCAGTGCCTATGTTTCCATGTCTTTGTCCCTATGTCTCTGTCTCTGTGTCTCTGTCTCTGTCTCTGTGTCTCTGTGTCTCTGTCTCTGTGTCTCTGTCTCTGTGTCTCTGTTTCTGTGTCTCTGCCTCTTTGTCTCTGTCTCTGTGTCTCTGTCTCTGTGTCTCCGTCTCTGTGTCTCTGTCTCTGTGTCTCTGTCTCTGTGTCTCTGTCTCTGTGTCTCTGCCTCTGTGTCTGTCTCTGTGTCTCCGTCTCTGTGTCTCTGCCTCTGTGTCTCTGTCTCTGTGCCTCTGTCTCTGTCTCTGTCTCTGTCTCTGTCTCTGTCTCTGTCTCTGTCTCTGTCTCTGTCTCTGTCCCTGTCTCGGTCTCCGTCTCTGCCTACGTCTCTGTCTCTGTCTCTGTCTCTGTCTCCGCCTCCGTCTCCCTCTGTGTCTCTGTCACTGTCTCTGTCCCTGTCTCTGTCTCTGTCTCTGCCTCTGTCTCTGCCTCCGTTTCTGTCTTTGTCTCTTTCTCTGTCTCTGCATCTCTGTCTCCGGGTCTCCGTCTATGTGACACTGCCTCCTTGTCTCTGTCCCTGTGTCTCTGTCTCTGTGTCACCGTCTCTGTGTCTCTGTTTCTGTGTCTCTGTCTCTGTCTCTGTCTCTGTCTCTGTCTCTGTCTCTGTCTCAGTCTCTGTCTCTGTCTCTGTCCTTGTCTCCGTCTCCGTCTCTGCCTACGTCTCTGTCTCTGCCACTGTCTCTGTCTCTGTGTCTCTGTCTCCGAGTGTCCGTCTGTGCGACTCTGTCTCTCTATCTCTGTCCCTGTGTCTCTGTCTCTGTGTCTCTGTCTCTGTTTCTCTGTCCCTGTGTCTCTGTCTCTGTGTCTCTGTCTCTGAGTCTCTGTCTCTGCCTCTGTGTCTCTGTCTCTGTGTCTCTGTCTCTGTGTCTCTGTCTCTGTGTCTCTGTCTCTGTGTCTCTGTGTCTCTGTCTCTGCGTCTCTGTGTCTCTGTCTCTGTGTCTCTGTTTCTGTGTCTCTGCTTCTGTGTCTCTGTCTCTGTGTCTCTGTCTCTGTGTCTCTGTCTCTGTGTCTCTGTCTCTGTGTCTCTGTCGCTGTGCCTCTGTCTCCCTGTCCTGTCTTTCTGCCACTGTCTCTGTCACGGTCTCTGTCTCTGTCTCTGTCTCTGTCTCTGTCACTGCCTCTGCATCTGCCTCTGTCTCTGGTTCAGTGCCTATGTTTCCATGTCTTTGTCCCTATGTCTCTGTCTCTGTGTCTCTGTCTCTGTGTCTCTGTCTCTGTGTCTCTGTGTCTCTGTCTCTGTGTCTCTGTCTCTGTGTCTCTGTTTCTGTGTCTCTGCTTCTGTGTCTCTGTCTCTGTGTCTCTGTCTCTGTGTCTCTGTCTCTGTGTCTCTGTCTCTGTGTCTCTGTCGCTGTGTCTCTGTCTCTGTGTCTCTGTCTCTGTGCCTCTATCTCTGTGTCTCTGTCTCCCTGTCCTGTCTTTCTGCCACTGTCTCTGTCACGGTCTCTGTCTCCGTCTCTGTCTCTGTCTCTGTCTCTGCCTCTGCATCTGCCTCTGTCTCTGGTTCAGTGCCTATGTTTCCATGTCTTTGTCCCTATGTCTCTGTCTCTGTGTCTCTGTCTCTGTGTTTCTGTGTCTCTGCCTCTTTGTCTCTGTCTCTGTGTCTCTGTCTCTGTGTCTCCGTCTCTGTGTCTCTGTCTCTGTGTCTCTGTCTCTGTGTCTTTGTCTCTGTGTCTCTGTCTCTGTGTCTCTGTCTCTGTGTCTCTGTCTCTGTGTGTCTGTATCTGTGTCTCTGTCTCTGTGTCTCTGTCTCTGTCTCTGTCTCTGTCTTTGTCTCCGTCTCTGTCTATGTCTCTGTCTCTGTCTCTGTCTCTGTCTCTGTCTCTGTCTCTGTCTCTGTCTCTGTCTCTGTCTCTGTCTCTGTCTCTGTCTCTGTCTCTGTCTCTGTCTCTGTCTCTGTCTCTGTCTCTGTCTCTGTCTCTGTCTCTGTCTCTGTCTCTGTCTCTGTGTCTCTGTCTCTGTGTCTCTGTATCTGTGTCTCTGTCTCTGTGTCTCTGTCTCTGTCTCTGTCTCTGTCTTTGTCTCCGTCTCTGTCTCTGTCTCTGCCTCTGTCTCTGTCTCCGTGTCTCTGTCTCTGCATCTCTGTCCCCGAGTCTCCGTATATGTGACTCTGCCTCTTTGTCTCTGTCTCTGTGTCTCTGTCTCTGTGTCTCCGTCTCTGTGTCTCTGTCTCTGTGTCTCTGTCTCTGTGTCCTTGTCTCTGTGTCTCTGTCTCTGTGTCTCTGTCTCTGTGTCTCTGTCTCTGTGTGTCTGTATCTGTGTCTCTGTCTCTGTGTCTCTGTCTCTGTCTCTGTCTCTGTCTCTGTCTCTGTCTCTGTCTCTGTCTCTGTCCCTGTCTCGGTCTCCGTCTCTGCCTACGTCTCTGTCTCTGTCTCTGTCTCCGCCTCCGTCTCCCTCTCTGTCTCTGTCACTGTCTCTGTCCCTGTCTCTGTCTCTGTCTCTGCCTCAGTCTCTGTCCTTGTCTCTGTCTCTGTCTCCGTGTCTCTGTCTCTGCATCTCTGTCTCCTTGTCTCCGTCTATGTGACACTGCCTCCTTGTCTCTGTCCCTGTGTCTCTGACTCTGTGTCTCTGTCTCTGTGTCTCTGTCTCTGTGTCTCTGTGTCTCTGTGTCTCTGTCTCTGTGTCTCTGTCTCTGTATCTCTGTTTCTGTGTCTCTGCTTCTGTGTCTCTATCTCTGTGTCTCTGTCTCTGTGTCAATGTCTCTGTGTCTCTGTCTCTGTGTCTCTGTCGCTGTGTCTCTGTATCTGTGTCTCTGTCTCAATGTGTCTCTGTCTCTGTGTCTTTGTCTCTGTGTCTCTGTCTCTGTGTCTCTGTCTCTGTGTCTCTGTCTCCGTCTCTGTCTCTGTCTCTGTCTCTGTCTCTGTCTCTGTCTCTGTCTCTGTCTCTGTCTCAGTCTCTGTCTCTGTCTCTGTCCCTGCCTCCGTGTCTCTGTCTCTGTCCCTGCCTCCGTGTCTCTTTCTCTGCATCACTGTCTCCGTGTCTCCGTCTATGTGACTCTGCCTCCTTGTCTCTCTCCCTGTGTCTCTGTCTCTGTGTCTCTGTCTCTGTGTCTCTGTCTCTGTGTCTCTGTCTCTGTGTCTCTGTCTCTGTGTCACGGTCTCTGTGTCTCCGTCTCTGTGTCTCTGTCTCTGTGTCTCTGTAGCTGTCTCTGTCTCTGTCTCTGTGTATCGGTCTCTGTGTCTCTGTTTATGCGTCTCTGTCTCTTTGTCTCTGTCCCTGTAAATCTGTCTGTGTGAGTCTGGCTCTGTGTGTCTGCCTCTGTATGTGTGCCTCTCTCTCTGTGCCTATGTCTCTATGTCTCTGTCCCTGTGTCTCTCTCCCTGCGTCTCTGTCTCTGTGAATCTGCGTCCATGAATCTGTGTCTGTGTCTCTGTCTCTGTCTCTGTCTCTGTGTCTCTGTCTCTGTCTCTGTCTCTGGGTCTCTGTCTCTCTCTGCCTCTGTCTCCGTTTCTGCCTACGTCTCTGTCTCTGTCACACGTCTCTGTCTCTGTCTCTGTCTCTGTCTCTGCCTCAGTCTCTGTCTCTGTCTCTGTCTCTGTCTCTGTCCCTGTCCCTGTCTCGGTCTCCGTCTCTGCCTACGTCTCTGTCTCTGTCTCTGTCTCCGCCTCCGTCTCCCTCTCTGTCTCTGTCACTGTCTCTGTCTCTGTCTCTGTCTCTGCCTCTGTCTCTGTCTCCGTGTCTCTGTCTCTGCATCTCTGTCCCCGAGTCTCCGTCTATGTGACTCTGCCTCTTTGTCTCTGTCTCTGTGTCTCTGTCTCTGTGTCTCCGTCTCTGTGTCTCTGTCTCTGTGACATTGTCTCTGCGTATCTGTCTCTGTCTCTGCCACTGCATCTGCCTCTGTCTCCGGTTCTGTGCCTATGTCTCCATGTCTCGGTCCCTATGACTCTGTCTCTGTGAATCTGTCTCTGTGTCTATGTCCCTGTGCCTATATGTCTGTGTCTCTGTCTCTGTTTCTTTGTCTCCGTGCCTCTGTCTCTGTCTCTGTCTCCGTCTCTGTCTCTGTCTCTGTCACTGTCTCTGTCTCTGTCTCAGTGTCTGTCTCCGTCTCTGTCTCTGTGTCTCTGTCTCTGTGTCTCTGTCTCTGTGCCTCTGTCTCTGTCTCTATCTCTGTCTCTGTCTCTGTCTTTGTCTCTGTCTCTGTCTCTGTCTCTGTCCCTGTCTCGGTCTCCGTCTCTGCCTACGTCTCTGTCTCTGTCTCTGTCTCCGCCTCCGTCTCCCTCTCTGTCTCTGTCACTGTCTCTGTCCCTGTCTCTGTCTCTGTCTCTGCCTCTGTCTCTGCCTCAGTCTCTGTCTTTGTCTCTGTCTCTGTCTCCGTGTCTCTGTCTCTGCATCTCTGTCTCCTTGTCTCCGTCTATGTGACACTGCCTCCTTGTCTCTGTCCCTGTGTCTCCGTCTCTGTGTCTCTGTCTCTGTGTCTCTGTCTCTGTGTCTCTGTGTCTCTGTCTCTGTGTCTCTGTCTCTGTGTCTCTGTCTCCGTCTCTGTCTCTGTCCCTGTGTCTCTCTCCCTGCGTCTCTGTCTCTGTGAATCTGCGTCCATGAATCTGTGTCTGTGTCTCTGTCTCTGTCTCTGTCTCCGTCTCTGTGACTCTGTCTCTGTCTCTGTCTCTGTGTCTCTGTCTCTCTCTGCCTCTGTCTCCGTCTCTGCCTACGTCTCTGTCTCTGTCACACGTCTCTGTCTCTGTCTCTGTCTCTGCCTCTGTCTCTGTCTCTGTCTCTGTCCCTGTCTCTGTCTCTGTCTCTGTCTCTGTCTCTGTCTCTGTCTCTGTCTCTGTCTCTGTCTCTGTCTCTGTCTCTGTCTCTGTCTCTGTCTCTGTCTCTGTCTCCGTGTCTCTGTCTCTGTATCTCTGTTCCCGAGTCTCCGTCTATGTGACTCTGCCTCTTTGTCTCTGCCTCTTTGTCTCTGTGTCTGTGTCTCTGTCTCTGTGTCTAAGTCTCTGTGTCTCTGTCTCTGTGTCTCTGTCTCTGTGTCTTTGTCTCTGTGTCTCTGTCTCTGTGTCTCTGTCTCTGTGTCTCTGTCTCTGTGTCTCTGTGTCTGTCTCTGTGTCTCTGTCTCTGTGTCTCTGTTTCTGTGTCTCTGCTTCTGTGTCTCTGTCTCTGTGTCTCTGTCTCTGTGTCTCTGTCTCTGTGTCTCTGTCGCTGTGTCTCTGTCTCTGTGTCTCTGTCCCTGTGTGTCTATCACTGTGTCTCTGTCTCCCTGTCCTGACTTTCTGCCACTGTCTCTGTCACGGTCTCTGTCTCCGTCTCTGCCTCTGCATCTGCCTCTGTCTCTGTTTCAGTGCCTATGTTTTCATGTCTTTGTCCCTATGTCTCTGTCTCTGTGTCTCTGTGTCTCTGTCTCTGTGTCTCCGTCTCTGTGTCTCTGCCTCTGTGTCTCTGTCTCTGTCTATGTCTCTGTCTCTGTCTCTGTCTCTGTCTGTATCTCTGTCTCTGTCTCTGTCTCTGTCCCTGTCTCTGTCTCTGTCTCTGTCTCTGTCTCTGTCTCTGTCTCTGTCTCTGTCTCTGTCTCTGTCTCTGTCTCTGTCTCTGTCTCTGTCTCTGTCTCTGTCTCTGTCTCTGTCTCTGTCTCTGTCTCTGTCTCTGTCTCTGTCTCTGTCCCTGTCTCTGTCTCTGTCTCTGTCTCTGTCTTTGTCCCTGTCTCTGTCTCTGTCTTCGTCTCTGTCCCGGTCTCTGTCTCTGTCTCTGTCTCTGTCTCTGTCTGTGTCTTTGTCCATGTCTCCGTTCCTGTCTCTGTCTCTGTCCCTGTCTCTGTCTCTGTCTCTGTCTCTGTCTCTGTCCGTGTCTCTCCGTCTGTCACGGTCTCTGTCTCTGTCCCTTGTCTCTGTCTCTGTCTCTGTGTCATTCTCTCTCCGTGTCTCTCCGTCTGTCACGGTCTCTGTCTCTGTCCCTTGTCTCTGTCTCTGTCTCTGTCTCTGTGTCGCCTTCCTCTGTGTCTCTGTCTCTGTGTCGCCTTCCTCTGTGTCTCTGTCTCTGTCTTTGTCTCTGTCTCTGTCTCTGTCTCTGTCTCTGTCTCTGTCTCTGTCTCTGTCTCTGTCCGTGTCTCTGCGTCTGTCTCGGTCTCTGGCTCTGTGCCTTGCCTCTGTCTCTGTATGTGTGTCTGTTCCTGTCTCTGTCTCTGTCTCTATCTGTAACTCTATCTCTGTCTCTGTCTCTGTCTCTGTCTCTGTCTCTGTCTCTGTCTCTGTCTCTGTCTCTGTCTC
>OX243801.1:15015000-15032500 GCA_945859595.2 Megachile willughbiella
GTCTCTGTCTCTGTCTCTGTCTCTGTCTCTGTCTCTGTCTCTGTCTCTGTCTCTGTCTCTGTTCCTGTCTCTGTCTCTGTCTCTGTCTCTGTCTCTGTCTCTGTCTCTGTCTCTGTCTCTGTCTCTGTCTCAGTCTCTGTCTATGTCTCTGTCTCTGTCTCTGTCCTCGTCTCTGTCCCTGTCTCTGTCTCTGTCTCTGTCTCTGTCTGTGTCTTTGTCCATGTCTCCGTTCCTGTCTCTGTCTCTGTCCCTGTCTCTGTCTCTGTCTCTGTCTCTGTCTCTGTCCGTGTCTATCCGTCTGTCACGGTCTCTGTCTCTGTCCCTTGTCTCTGTCTCTGTCTCTGTCTCTGTCCCTGTGTCTGTCTCTGTCTCTGTCTCTGTCTCTGTCTCTGTCTCTGTCTCTGTCTCTGTCTCTGTCTCTGTCTGTATCTCTGTCTCTGTCTCTGTCTCTGTCCCTGTCTCTGTCTCTGTCTCTGTCTCTGTCTCTGTCTCTGTCTCTGTCTCTGTCTGTGTCTCTGTCTCTGTCTCAGTCTCTGTCCTCGTCTCTGTCCCGGTCTCTGTCTCTGTCTCTGTCTCTGTCTCTGTCTGTGTCTTTGTCCATGTCTCCGTTCCTGTCTCTGTCTCTGTCCCTGTCTCTGTCTCTGTCTCTGTCTCTGTCTCTGTCCGTGTCTCTCCGTCTGTCACGGTCTCTGTCTCTGTCCCTTGTCTCTGTCTCTGTCTCTGTGTCATTCTCTCTCCGTGTCTCTCCGTCTGTCACGGTCTCTGTCTCTGTCCCTTGTCTCTGTCTCTGTCTCTGTCTCTGTGTCGCCTTCCTCTGTGTCTCTGTCTCTGTCTTTGTCTCTGTCTCTGTCTCTGTCTCTGTCTCTGTCTCTGTCTCTGTCCGTGTCTCTGCGTCTGTCTCGGGCTCTGTCTCTGTGCCTTGCCTCTGTCTCTGTATGTGTGTCTGTTCCTGTCTCTGTCTCTGTCTCTATCTGTAACTCTATCTCTGTCTCTGTCTCTGTCTCTGTCTCTGTCTCTGTCTCTGTCTCTGTCTCTGTCTCTGTCTCTGTCTCTGTCTCTGTCTCTGTCTCTGTCTCTGTCTCTGTCTCTGTCTCTGTTCCTGTCTCTGTCTCTGTCTCTGTCTCTGTCTCTGTCTCTGTCTCTGTCTTCGTCTCTGTCTGTGTCTCTGTCCATGTCTCCGTTCCTGTCTCTGTCTCTGTCCCTGTCTCTGTCTCTGTCTCTGTCTCTGTCTCTGTCCGTGTCACTCCGTCTGTGTCGGTCTCTGTCTCTGTCCCTTGTCTCTGTCTCTGTCTCTGTCTCTGTCTCTGTCCGTGTCTCTGCGTCTGCCTCGGTCTCCGTCTCTGTCCCTTGTCTCTGTCTCTGTATGTGTGTCTGTTCCTGTCTCTGTCTCTGTCTCTGTCTCTGCCTCTGTCTCTGTCTCTGTCTCTGTCTCTGTCTCTGTCTCTGTCTCTGTCTGTGTCTCTGTCTCTGTCTCTGTCTCTGTCTCTGTCTCTGTCTCTGTCTCTGTCCCTGTCTCTGTCTCTGTCTCTGTCTCTGTCTCTGTCTCTGTCTCTGTCTCTGTCTCTGTCTCTGTCTCTGTCTCTGTCTCTGTCTCTGTCTCTGTCTCTGTCTCTGTCTCTGTCTCTGTCTCTGTCTCTGTCTCTGTCTCTGTCTCTGTCTCTGTCTCTGTCTCTGTTCCTGTCTCTGTCTCTGTCTCTGTCTCTGTCTCTGTCTCTGTCTCTGTCTCAGTCTCTGTCTCTGTCTCTGTCTCTGTCTCTGTCCTCGTCTCTGTCCCTGTCTCTGTCTCTGTCTCTGTCTCTGTCTGTGTCTTTGTCCATGTCTCCGTTCCTGTCTCTGTCTCTGTCCCTGTCTCTGTCTCTGTCTCTGTCTCTGTCTCTGTCCGTGTCTATCCGTCTGTCACGGTCTCTGTCTCTGTCCCTTGCCTCTGTCTCTGTCTCTGTCTCTGTCCCTGTGTCTGTCTCTGTCTCTGTCTCTGTCTCTGTCTCTGTCTCTGTCTCTGTCTCTGTCTCTGTCTCTGTCTGTATCTCTGTCTCTGTCTCTGTCTCTGTCCCTGTCTCTGTCTCTGTCTCTGTCTCTGTCTCTGTCTCTGTCTCTGTCTCTGTCTCTGTCTCTGTCTCTGTCTCTGTCTCTGTCTCTGTCTCTGTCTCTGTCCGTGTCTCTCCGCCTGTCTCGGTCTCTGTCTCTGTCCCTTGTCTCTGTCTCTGTCTCTGTCTCTGTCTCTGTTCGTGCCTCTGCGCCTGTCTCGGACTCCGTCTCTGTCCCTTGTCTCTGTCTTTGTATGTGTGTTTGTTCCTGTCTCTGTCTCTGTCTCTGTCTCTGTCTCTGTCTCTGTCTCTGTCTCTGTGTCATTCTCTCTCCGTGTCTCTCCGTCTGTCACGGTCTCTGTCTCTGTCCCTTGTCTCTGTCTCTGTCTCTGTCTCTGTCCCTGTGTCTGTCTCTGTCTCTGTCTCTGTCTCTGTCTCTGTCTCTGTCTCTGTCTCTGTCTCTGTCTCTGTCTCTGTCTGTATCTCTGTCTCTGTCTCTGTCTCTGTCCCTGTCTCTGTCTCTGTCTCTGTCTCTGTCTCTGTCTCTGTCTCTGTCTCTGTCTCTGTCTCTGTCTCTGTCTCTGTCTGTGTCTCTGTCCATGTCTCCGTTCCTGTCTCTGTCTCTGTCCCTGTCTCTGTCTCTGTCTCTGTCTCTGTCTCTGTCCGTGTCACTCCGTCTGTGTCGGTCTCTGTCTCTGTCCCTTGTCTCTGTCTCTGTCTCTGTCTCTGTCTCTGTCCGTGTCTCTGCGTCTGCCTCGCTCTCCGTCTCTGTCCCTTGTCTCTGTCTCTGTATGTGTGTCTGTTCCTGTCTCTGTCTCTGTCTCTGTCTCTGTCTCTGCCTCTGTCTCTGTCTCTGTCTCTGTCTCTGTCTCTGTCTCTGTCTCTGTCTCTGTCTCTGTCTCTGTCTCTGTCTCTGCCTCTGTCTCTGTCTCTGTCTCTGTCTCTGTCTCTGTCTCTGTCTCTGTCTCTGTCTCTGTCTCTGTCTCTGTCTCTGTCTCTGTCTCTGTTCCTGTCTCTGTCTCTGTCTCTGTCTCTGTCTCTGTCTCTGTCTCTGTCTCTGTCTCAGTCTCTGTCTCTGTCTCTGTCTCTGTCTCTGTCCTCGTCTCTGTCCCTGTCTCTGTCTCTGTCTCTGTCTCTGTCTGTGTCTTTGTCCATGTCTCCGTTCCTGTCTCTGTCTCTGTCCCTGTCTCTGTCTCTGTCTCTGTCTCTGTCTCTGTCCGTGTCTATCCGTCTGTCACGGTCTCTGTCTCTGTCCCTTGTCTCTGTCTCTGCCTCTGTGTCATTCTCTCTCCGTGTCTCTCCGTCTGTCGCGGTCTCTGTCTCTGTCCCTTGTCTCTGTCTCTGTCTCTGTCTCTGTGTCGCCTTCCTCTGTGTCTCTGTCTCTGTCTTTGTCTCTGTCTCTGTCTCTGTCTCTGTCTCTGTCTCTGTCTCTGTCTCTGTCTCTGTCCGTGTCTCTGCGTCTGTCTCGGTCTCTGTCTCTGTCCCTTGCCTCTGTCTCTGTATGTGTGTCTGTTCCTGTCTCTGTCTCTGTCTCTGTCTGTAACTCTATCTCTGTCCCTGTCTCAGTCTCTGTCTCTGTCTCTGTCTCTGTCTCTGTCCGTGTCTCTGCGTCTGTCTCGGTCTCTGTCTCTGTCTATGTCTGTGTCTTTGTCCATGTCTCCGTTCCTGTCTCTGTCTCTGTCCCTGTCTCTGTCTCTGTCTCTGTCTCTGTCTCTGTCCGTGTCTATCCGTCTGTCACGGTCTCTGTCTCTGTCGCTTGTCTCTGTCTCTGTCTCTGTGTCATTCTCTCTCCGTGTCTCTCCGTCTGTCACGGTCTCTGTCTCTGTCCCTTGTCTCTGTCTCTGTCTCTGTCTCTGTGTCGCCTTCCTCTGTGTCTCTGTCTCTGTCTTTGTCTCTGTCTCTGTCTCTGTCTCTGTCTCTGTCTCTGTCTCTGTCTCTGTCCGTGTCTCTGCGTCTGTCTCTGTCTCTGTCTCTGTCTCTGTCTCTGTCTCTGTCTCTGTTCCTGTCTCTGTCTCTGTCTCTGTCTCTGTCTCTGTCTCTGTCTTCGTCTCTGTCTGTGTCTCTGTCCATGTCTCCGTTCCTGTCTCTGTCTCTGTCCCTGTCTCTGTCTCTGTCTCTGTCTCTGTCTCTGTCCGTGTCTCTCCGTCTGTGTCGGTCTCTGTCTCTGTCCCTTGTCTCTGTCTCTGTCTCTGTCTCTGTCTCTGTCCCTGTCCGTGTCTCTGCGTCTGTCTCGGTCTCCGTCTCCGTCCCTTGTCTCTGTCTCTGTATGTGTGTCTGTTCCTGTCTCTGTCTCTGTCTCCATCTCTGTCTGTATCTCTGTCTGTATCTCTGTCTCTGTCTCTGTCTCTGTCTCTGTCTCTGTCTCTGTCTCTGTCTCTGTCTCTGTCTCTGTCTCTGTCTCTGTCTCTGTCTCTGTCTCTGTCTCTGTCTCTGTCTCTGTCTCTGTCTCTGTGTCTGTCTCTGTCTCTGTCTCTGTCTCTGTCCGTGTCTCTGCGTCTGTCTCGGTCTCTGTCTCTGTGCCTTGTCTCTGTCTCTGTATGTGTGTCTGTTCCTGTCTCTGTCTCTGTCTCTGTCTCTGTCTCTGTCTGTAACTCTATATCTGTCTCTGTCTCTGTCTCTGTCTCTGTCCCTGTCTCTGTCTCTGTCTCTGTCTCTGTCCCTGTCTCTGTCTCTGTCTCTGTCTCTGTCTCTGTCTCTGTTCCTGTCTCTGCCTCTGTCTCTCTCTCTGTCTCCGTCTCTGTCTCTGTCTTCGCCTCTGTCCCTGTCTCTCTCTCTGTCTCTGTCTCTGTCTGTGTCTCTGTCCATGTCTCCTTTCCTGTCTCTGTCTCTGTCCCTGTCTCTGTCTCTGTCTCTGTCTCTGTCTCTGTCCGTGTCTCTGCGTCTGTCTCGGTCTCTGTCTCTGTCCCTTGTCTCTGTCTCTGTCTCTGTCTCTGTCTCTGTCTCTGTCTCTGTCTCTGTTCCTGTCTCTGTCTCTGTCTCTGTCTCAGTCTCTGTCTCTGTCTCTGTCTCTGTCTCTGTCTCAGTCTCTGTCTCTGTCTCTGTCTCTGTCTCTGTCCTCGTCTCTGTCCCTGTCTCTGTCTCTGTCTCTGTCTCTGTCTCTGTCTGTGTCTTTGTCCATGTCTCCGTTCCTGTCTCTGTCTCTGTCCCTGTCTCTGTCTCTGTCTCTGTCTCTGTCTCTGTCCGTGTCTATCCGTCTGTCACGGTCTCTGTCTCTGTCCCTTGTCTCTGTCTCTGTCTCTGTCTCTGTCTCTGTCTCTGTCTTCGTCTCTGTCTCTGTCTCTGTCTCTGTCTCTGTCTCTGTCTCTGTCTCTGTCTCTGTCTCTGTCTCTGTCTCTGTCTCTGTCTCTGTCTCTGTCTCTGTCTCTGTCTCTGTCTCTGTCTCTGTCTCTGTCCGTGTCTCTCCGTCTGTCACGGTCTCTGTCTCTGTCCCTTGTCTCTGTCTCTGTCTCTGTGTCATTCTCTCTCCGTGTCTCTCCGTCTGTCACGGTCTCTGTCTCTGTCCCTTGTCTCTGTCTCTGTCTCTGTCTCTGTGTCGCCTTCCTCTGTGTCTCTGTCTCTGTCTTTGTCTCTGTCTCTGTCTCTGTCTCTGTCTCTGTCTCTGTCTCTGTCTCTGTCTCTGTCTCTGTCCGTGTCTCTCCGTCTGTCACGGTCTCTGTCTCTGTCCCTTGTCTCTGTCTCTGTCTCTGTGTCATTCTCTCTCCGTGTCTCTCCGTCTGTCACGGTCTCTGTCTCTGTCCCTTGTCTCTGTCTCTGTCTCTGTCTCTGTGTCGCCTTCCTCTGTGTCTCTGTCTCTGTCTTTGTCTCTGTCTCTGTCTCTGTCTCTGTCTCTGTCTCTGTCTCTGTCTCCGTCTCTGTCCGTGTCTCTGCGTCTGTCTCGGTCTCTGTCTCTGTCCCTTGCCTCTGTCTCTGTATGTGTGTCTGTTCCTGTCTCTGTCTCTGTCTCTGTCTGTAACTCTATCTCTGTCTCTGTCTCTGTCTCTGTCTCTGTCTCTGTCTCTGTCTCTGTCTCTGTCTCTGTCTCTGTCTCTGCCTCTGTCTCTGTCTCTGTCTCTGTCTCTGTCTCTGTCTCTGTCTCTGTCTCTGTCTCTGTTCCTGTCTCTGTCTCTGTCTCTGTCTCTGTCTCTGTCTCTGTCTCTGTCTCTGTCTCTGTCTTCGTCTCTGTCTGTGTCTCTGTCCATGTCTCCGTTCCTGTCTCTGTCTCTGTCCCTGTCTCTGTCTCTGTCTCTGTCTCTGTCTCTGTCCGTGTCTCTCCGTCTGTGTCGGTCTCTGTCTCTGTCCCTTGTCTCTGTCTCTGTCTCTGTCTCTGTCTCTGTCCCTGTCCGTGTCTCTGCGTCTGTCTCGGTCTCCGTCTCTGTCCCTTGTCTCTGTCTCTGTATGTGTGTCTGTTCCTGTCTCTGTCTCTGTCTCCATCTCTGTCTGTATCTCTGTCTGTATCTCTGTCTCTGTCTCTGTCTCTGTCTCTGTCTCTATCTCTGTCTCTGTCTCTGTCTCTGTCTCTGTCTCTGTCTCTGTCTCTGTCTCTGTCTCTGTCTCTGTCTCTGTCTCTGTCTCTGTCTCTGTCTCTGTCTCTGTCTCTGTCTCTGTCTCTGTCTCTGTCTCTGTCTCTGTCTCTGTCTCTGTCTCTGTCTCTGTCTCTGTCTCTGTCTCTGTCTCTGTCTCTGTCTCTGTCTCTGTCCGTGTCTCTGCGTCTGTCTCGGTCTCTGTCTCTGTGCCTTGTCTCTGTCTCTGTATGTGTGTCTGTTCCTGTCTCTGTCTCTGTCTCTGTCTCTGTCTCTGTCTGTAACTCTATATCTGTCTCTGTCTCTGTCTCTGTCTCTGTCCCTGTCTCTGTCTCTGTCTCTGTCTCTGTCTCTGTCTCTGTCTCTGTCTCTGTCTCTGTTCCTGTCTCTGTCTCTGTCTCTGTCTCTGTCTCTGTCTCTGTCTCTGTCTCTGTCTCTGTCTCTGTCTCTGTCCGTGTCTCTCCGTCTGTCACGGTCTCTGTCTCTGTCCCTTGTCTCTGTCTCTGTCTCTGTGTCATTCTCTCTCCGTGTCTCTCCGTCTGTCACGGTCTCTGTCTCTGTCCCTTGTCTCTGTCTCTGTCTCTGTCTCTGTGTCGCCTTCCTCTGTGTCTCTGTCTCTGCCTTTGTCTCTGTCTCTGTCTCTGTCTCTGTCTCTGTCTCTGTCTCTGTCTCTGTCTCTGTCTCTGTCCGTGTCTCTCCGTCTGTCACGGTCTCTGTCTCTGTCCCTTGTCTCTGTCTCTGTCTCTGTCTCTGTGTCGCCTTCCTCTGTGTCTCTGTCTCTGTCTTTGTCTCTGTCTCTGTCTCTGTCTCTGTCTCTGTCTCTGTCTCTGTCTCCGTCTCTGTCCGTGTCTCTGCGTCTGTCTCGGTCTCTGTCTCTGTCCCTTGCCTCTGTCTCTGTATGTGTGTCTGTTCCTGTCTCTGTCTCTGTCTCTGTCTGAAACTCTATCTCTGTCTCTGTCTCTGTCTCTGTCTCTGTCTCTGTCTCTGTCTCTGTCTCTGTCTCTGTCTCTGTCTCTGTCTCTGTCTCTGTCTCTGTCTCTGTCTCTGTCTCTGTCTCTGTCTCTGTCTCTGTCTCTGTCTCTGTCTCTGTTCCTGTCTCTGTCTCTGTCTCTGTCTCTGTCTCTGTCTCTGTCTCTGTCTCTGTCTTCGTCTCTGTCTGTGTCTCTGTCCATGTCTCCGTTCCTGTCTCTGTCTCTGTCCCTGTCTCTGTCTCTGTCTCTGTCTCTGTCTCTGTCCGTGTCTCTCCGTCTGTGTCGGTCTCTGTCTCTGTCCCTTGTCTCTGTCTCTGTCTCTGTCTCTGTCTCTGTCCCTGTCCGTGTCTCTGCGTCTGTCTCGGTCTCCGTCTCTGTCCCTTGTCTCTGTCTCTGTATGTGTGTCTGTTCCTGTCTCTGTCTCTGTCTCCATCTCTGTCTGTATCTCTGTCTGTATCTCTGTCTCTGTCTCTGTCTCTGTCTCTGTCTCTATCTCTGTCTCTGTCTCTGTCTCTGTCCCTGTCTCTGTCTCTGTCTCTGTCTCTGTCTCTGTCTCTGTCTCTGTCTCTGTCTCTGTCTCTGTCTCTGTCTCTGTCTCTGTCTCTGTCTCTGTCTCTGTCTCTGTCTCTGTCTCTGTCTCTGTCTCTGTCTCTGTCTCTGTCTCTGTCTCTGTCCGTGTCTCTGCGTCTGTCTCGGTCTCTGTCTCTGTGCCTTGTCTCTGTCTCTGTATGTGTGTCTGTTCCTGTCTCTGTCTCTGTCTCTGTCTCTGTCTCTGTCTGTAACTCTATATCTGTCTCTGTCTCTGTCTCTGTCTCTGTCCCTGTCTCTGTCTCTGTCTCTGTCTCTGTCTCTGTCTCTGTCTCTGTCTCTGTCTCTGTCTCTGTCTCTGTTCCTGTCTCTGCCTCTGTCTCTCTCTCTGTCTCCGTCTCTGTCTCTGTCTTCGCCTCTGTCCCTGTCTCTCTCTCTGTCTCTGTCTCTGTCTGTGTCTCTGTCCATGTCTCCTTTCCTGTCTCTGTCTCTGTCCCTGTCTCTGTCTCTGTCTCTGTCTCTGTCTCTGTCCGTGTCTCTGCGTCTGTCTCGGTCTCTGTCTCTGTCCCTTGTCTCTGTCTCTGTATGTGTGTCTGTTCCTGTCTCTGTCTCTGTCTCTGTCTCTGCCTCTGTCTCTGTCTCTGTCTCTGTCTCTGTCTCTGTCTCTGTCTCTGTCTCTGTCTCTGTCTCTGTCTCTGTCTCTGTCTCTGTTCCTGTCTCTGTCTCTGTCTCTGTCTCTGTCTCTGTCTCTGTCTCTGTCTCTGTCTCTGTCTCTGTCTCAGTCTCTGTCTCTGTCTCTGTCTCTGTCTCTGTCCTCGTCTCTGTCCCTGTCTCTGTCTCTGTCTCTGTCTCTGTCTCTGTCTGTGTCTTTGTCCATGTCTCCGTTCCTGTCTCTGTCTCTGTCCCTGTCTCTGTCTCTGTCTCTGTCTCTGTCTCTGTCCGTGTCTATCCGTCTGTCACGGTCTCTGTCTCTGTCCCTTGTCTCTGTCCCTGTCTCTGTCTCTGTCTCTGTCTTCGTCTCTGTCCCTGTCTCTGTCTCTGTCTCTGTCTCTGTCTCTGTCTCTGTCTCTGTCTCTGTCTCTGTCTCTGTCTCTGTCTTCGTCTCTGTCCCTGTCTCTGTCTCTGTCTCTGTCTCTGTCTCTGTCTCTGTCTGTGTCTTTGTCCATGTCTCCGTTCCTGTCTCTGTTTCTGTCCCTGTCTCTGTCTCTGTCTCTGTCTCTGTCTCTGTCTCTGTCTCTGTCTCTGTCTCTGTTCCTGTCTCTGTCTCTGTCTCTGTCTCTGTCTCTGTCTCTGTCTCTGTCTCTGTCTTCGTCTCTGTCTGTGTCTCTGTCCATGTCTCCGTTCCTGTCTCTGTCTCTGTCCCTGTCTCTGTCTCTGTCTCTGTCTCTGTCTCTGTCTCTGTTCCTGTCTCTGTCTCTGTCTCTGTCTCTGTCTCTGTCTCTGTCTCTGTCTCTGTCTCTGTCTCTGTCTCTGTCTCTGTCCATGTCTCCGTTCCTGTCTCTGTCTCTGTCCCTTGTCTCTGTCTCTGTCTCTGTCTCTGTCTCTGTCCGTGCCTCTGCGCCTGTCTCGGACTCCGTCTCTATCCCTTGTCTCTGTCTTTGTATGTGTGTTTGTTCCTGTCCCTGTCTCTGTCTCTGTCTCTGTCTCTGTCTCTGTCTCTGTGTCTGCCTCTGTCTCTGCCTCTGTCTCTCTCTCTGTCTCTGTCTCTGTCTCTGTCTCTGTCTCTGTCTCTGTCTGTATCTCTGTCTCTGTCTCTGTCTCTGTCCCTGTCTCTGCCTCTGTCTCTGTCTCTGTCTCTGTCTCTGTCTCTGTCTCTGTCTCTGTCTCTGTCTCTGTCTGTGTCTCTGTCTCTGTCTCTGTCTCTGTCCCTGTCTCTGTCTCTGTCTTCGTCTCTGTCCCTGTCTCTGTCTCTGTCTCTGTCTCTGTCTCTGTCTCTGTCTGTGTCTTTGTCCATGTCTCCGTTCCTGTCCCTGTCTCAGTCCCTGTCTCTGTCTCTGTCTCTGTCTCTGTCTCTGTCCGTGTCTCTGCGTCTGTCTCGGTCTCTGTCTCTGTCCCTTGTCTCTGTCTCTGTCTCTGTCTCTGTCTTCGCCTCTGTCCCTGTCTCTCTCTCTGTCTCTGTCTCTGTCTGTGTCTCTGTCCATGTCTCCTTTCCTGTCTCTGTCTCTGTCCCTGTCTCTATCTCTGTCTCTGTCTCTGTCTCTGTCCGTGTCTCTGCGTCTGTCTCGGTCTCTGTCTCTGTCCCTTGTCTCTGTCTCTGTCTCTGTCTCTGTGTCGCCTTCCTCTGTGTCTCTTTCTCCGTCTGTCTCGGTCTCTGTCTCTGTCCCTTGTCTCTGTCTCTGTCTCTGTCTCTGTCTCTGTCCGTGCCTCTGCGCCTGTCTCGGACTCCGTCTCTGTCCCTTGTCTCTGTCTTTGTATGTGTGTTTGTTCCTGTCTCTGTCTCTGTCTCTGTCTGTATCTCTGTCTCTGTCTCTGTCTCTGTCCCTGTCTCTGTCTCTGTCTCTGTCTCTGTCTCTGTGTCTGTCTCTGTCTCTGTCTCTGTCTCTGTCTCTGTCTCTGTCTCTGTCTCTGTCTCTGTCTCTGTCTGTATCTCTGTCTCTGTCTCTGTCTCTGTCCCTGTCTCTGTCTCTGTCTCTGTCTCTGTGTCTTTCTCTGTCTCTGTCTCTGTCTCTGTCTCTGTCTCTGTCTCTGTCTCTGTCTCTGTCTCTGTCTCTGTCTCTGTCTCTGTCTCTGTCTCTGTCTCTGTCTCTGTTCCTGTCTCTGTCTCTGTCTCTGTCTCTGCCTCTGTCTCTGTCTCTGTCTTCGCCTCTGTCCCTGTCTCTCTCTCTGTCTCTGTCTCTGTCTGTGTCTCTGCCCATGTCTCCTTTCCTGTCTCTGTCTCAGTCCCTGTCTCTGTCTCTGTCTCTGTCTCTGTCTCTGTCCGTGTCTCTGCGCCTGTCTCTGTCTCTGTCTCTGTCTCTGTCTCTGTCTCTGTCTCTGTCTCTGTCTCTGTCTCTGTCTCTGTCTCTGTCTCTGTTCCTGTCTCTGTATCCGTCTCTGTCTCTGTCTCTGTCTCTGTCTCTGTCTCTGTCTCTGTCTCAGTCTCTGTCTCGGTCTCTGTCTCTGTCTCTGTCCTCGTCTCTGTCCCTGTCTCTGTCTCTGTCTCTGTCTCTGTCTCTGTCTCTGTCTGTGTCTTTGTCCATGTCTCCGTTCCTGTCTCTGTCTCTGTCCCTGTCTCTGTCTCTGTCTCTGTCTCTGTCTCTGTCCGTGTCTATCCGTCTGTCACGGTCTCTGTCTCTGTCCCTTGTCTCTGTCTCTGTCTCTGTCCCATTCTCTCTCCGTGTCTCTCCGTCTGTCACGGTCTCTGTCTCTGTCCCTTGTCTCTGTCTCTGTCTCTGTCTCTGTGTCGTCTTCCTCTGTGTCTCTGTCTCCGTCTTTGTCTCTGTCTCTGTCTCTGTCTCTGTCTCTGCCTCTGTCTCTGTCTCTGTCTCTGTCTCTGTGTCGCCTTCCTCTGTGTCTCTGTCTCTGTCTCTGTCTCTGTTCCTGTCTCTGTCTCTGTCTCTGTCTCTGTCTCTGTCTCTGTCTCTGTCTCTGTCTCTGTCTCTGTCTCTGTCTCTGTCTCTGTCTCTGTCTCTGTCTGTAACTCTATATCTGTCTCTGTCTCTGTCTCTGTCTCTGTCCCTGTCTCTGTCTCTGTCTCTGTCTCTGTCTCTGTCTCTGTCTCTGTCTCTGTCTCTGTTCCTGTCTCTGTCTCTGTCTCTGTCTCTGTCTCTGTCTCTGTCTCTGTCTCTGTCTCTGTCTCTGTCTCTGTCTCTGTCCGTGTCTCTCCGTCTGTCACGGTCTCTGTCTCTGTCCCTTGTCTCTGTCTCTGTCTCTGTGTCATTCTCTCTCCGTGTCTCTCCGTCTGTCACGGTCTCTGTCTCTGTCCCTTGTCTCTGTCTCTGTCTCTGTCTCTGTGTCGCCTTCCTCTGTGTCTCTGTCTCTGTCTTTGTCTCTGTCTCTGTCTCTGTCTCTGTCTCTGTCTCTGTCTCTGTCTCTGTCTCTGTCTCTGTCTCTGTCCGTGTCTCTCCGTCTGTCACGGTCTCTGTCTCTGTCCCTTGTCTCTGTCTCTGTCTCTGTGTCATTCTCTCTCCGTGTCTCTCCGTCTGTCACGGTCTCTGTCTCTGTCCCTTGTCTCTGTCTCTGTCTCTGTCTCTGTGTCGCCTTCCTCTGTGTCTCTGTCTCTGTCTTTGTCTCTGTCTCTGTCTCTGTCTCTGTCTCTGTCTCTGTCTCTGTCTCTGTCTCTGTCTCTGTCCGTGTCTCTCCGTCTGTCACGGTCTCTGTCTCTGTCCCTTGTCTCTGTCTCTGTCTCTGTGTCATTCTCTCTCCGTGTCTCTCCGTCTGTCACGGTCTCTGTCTCTGTCCCTTGTCTCTGTCTCTGTCTCTGTCTCTGTGTCGCCTTCCTCTGTGTCTCTGTCTCTGTCTTTGTCTCTGTCTCTGTCTCTGTCTCTGTCTCTGTCTCTGTCTCTGTCTCCGTCTCTGTCCGTGTCTCTGCGTCTGTCTCGGTCTCTGTCTCTGTCCCTTGCCTCTGTCTCTGTATGTGTGTCTGTTCCTGTCTCTGTCTCTGTCTCTGTCTGTAACTCTATCTCTGTCTCTGTCTCTGTCTCTGTCTCTGTCTCTGTCTCTGTCTCTGTCTCTGTCTCTGTCTCTGTCTCTGTCTCTGTCTCTGTCTCTGTCTCTGTCTCTGTCTCTGTCTCTGTCTCTGTCTCTGTTCCTGTCTCTGTCTCTGTCTCTGTCTCTGTCTCTGTCTCTGTCTCTGTCTCTGTCTCTGTCTCTGTCTTCGTCTCTGTCTGTGTCTCTGTCCATGTCTCCGTTCCTGTCTCTGTCTCTGTCCCTGTCTCTGTCTCTGTCTCTGTCTCTGTCTCTGTCCGTGTCTCTCCGTCTGTGTCGGTCTCTGTCTCTGTCCCTTGTCTCTGTCTCTGTCTCTGTCTCTGTCTCTGTCTCTGTCCCTGTCTCTGTCTCTGTCTCTGTCTCTGTCTCTGTCTCTGTCTCTGTCTCTGTCTCTGTCTCAGTCTCTGTCTCTGTCTCTGTCTCTGTCTCTGTCCTCGTCTCTGTCCCTGTCTCTGTCTCTGTCTCTGTCTCTGTCTCTGTCTGTGTCTTTGTCCATGTCTCCGTTCCTGTCTCTGTCTCTGTCCCTGTCTCTGTCTCTGTCTCTGTCTCTGTCTCTGTCCGTGTCTATCCGTCTGTCACGGTCTCTGTCTCTGTCCCTTGTCTCTGTCCCTGTCTCTGTCTCTGTCTCTGTCTTCGTCTCTGTCCCTGTCTCTGTCTCTGTCTCTGTCTCTGTCTCTGTCTCTGTCTCTGTCTCTGTCTCTGTCTCTGTCTCTGTCTCTGTCTCTGTCTCTGTCTTCGTCTCTGTCCCTGTCTCTGTCTCTGTCTCTGTCTCTGTCTCTGTCTCTGTCTGTGTCTTTGTCCATGTCTCCGTTCCTGTCTCTGTTTCTGTCCCTGTCTCTGTCTCTGTCTCTGTCTCTGTCTCTGTCTCTGTCTCTGTCTCTGTCTCTGTCTCTGTCTCTGTTCCTGTCTCTGTCTCTGTCTCTGTCTCTGTCTCTGTCTCTGTCTCTGTCTCTGTCTTCGTCTCTGTCTGTGTCTCTGTCCATGTCTCCGTTCCTGTCTCTGTCTCTGTCCCTGTCTCTGTCTCTGTCTCTGTCTCTGTCTCTGTCTCTGTTCCTGTCTCTGTCTCTGTCTCTGTCTCTGTCTCTGTCTCTGTCTCTGTCTCTGTCTCTGTCTCTGTCTCTGTCTCTGTCTCTGTCTCTGTCCATGTCTCCGTTCCTGTCTCTGTCTCTGTCCCTTGTCTCTGTCTCTGTCTCTGTCTCTGTCTCTGTCCGTGCCTCTGCGCCTGTCTCGGACTCCGTCTCTATCCCTTGTCTCTGTCTTTGTATGTGTGTTTGTTCCTGTCCCTGTCTCGGTCTCTGTCTCTGTCTCTGTCTCTGTCTCTGTGTCTGCCTCTGTCTCTGCCTCTGTCTCTCTCTCTGTCTCTGTCTCTGTCTCTGTCTCTGTCTCTGTCTCTGTCTCTGTCTGTATCTCTGTCTCTGTCTCTGTCTCTGTCCCTGTCTCTGCCTCTGTCTCTGTCGCTGTCTCTGTCTCTGTCTCTGTCTCTGTCTCTGTCTCTGTCTCTGTCTGTGTCTCTGTCTCTGTCTCTGTCTCTGTCCCTGTCTCTGTCTCTGTCTTCGTCTCTGTCCCTGTCTCTGTCTCTGTCTCTGTCTCTGTCTCTGTCTGTGTCTTTGTCCATGTCTCCGTTCCTGTCCCTGTCTCAGTCCCTGTCTCTGTCTCTGTCTCTGTCTCTGTCTCTGTCCGTGTCTCTGCGTCTGTCTCGGTCTCTGTCTCTGTCTCTGTCTCTGTCTCTGTCTCTGTCTCTGTCTCTGTCTCTGTTCCTGTCTCTGTCTCTGTCTCTGTCTCTGTCTCTGTCTCTGTCTCTGTCTCTGTCTCTGTCTTCGTCTCTGTCTGTGTCTCTGTCCATGTCTCCGTTCCTGTCTCTGTCTCTGTCTCTGTCTCTGTCTCTGTCTCTGTCTCTGTTCCTGTCTCTGTCTCTGTCTCTGTCTCTGTCTCTGTCTCTGTCTCTGTCTCTGTCTCTGTCTCTGTCTCTGTCTCTGTCCATGTCTCCGTTCCTGTCTCTGTCTCTGTCCCTTGTCTCTGTCTCTGTCTCTGTCTCTGTCTCTGTCCGTGCCTCTGCGCCTGTCTCGGACTCCGTCTCTATCCCTTGTCTCTGTCTTTGTATGTGTGTTTGTTCCTGTCCCTGTCTCTGTCTCTGTCTCTGTCTCTGTCTCTGTCTCTGTGTCTGCCTCTGTCTCTGCCTCTGTCTCTCTCTCTGTCTCTGTCTCTGTCTCTGTCTCTGTCTCTGTCTGTATCTCTGTCTCTGTCTCTGTCTCTGTCCCTGTCTCTGCCTCTGTCTCTGTCTCTGTCTCTGTCTCTGTCTCTGTCTCTGTCTCTGTCTCTGTCTCTGTCTGTGTCTCTGTCTCTGTCTCTGTCTCTGTCTCTGTCCCTGTCTCTGTCTCTGTCTTCGTCTCTGTCCCTGTCTCTGTCTCTGTCTCTGTCTCTGTCTCTGTCTGTGTCTTTGTCCATGTCTCCGTTCCTGTCCCTGTCTCAGTCCCTGTCTCTGTCTCTGTCTCTGTCTCTGTCTCTGTCCGTGTCTCTGCGTCTGTCTCGGTCTCTGTCTCTGTCCCTTGTCTCTGTCTCTGTCTCTGTCTCTGTCTTCGCCTCTGTCCCTGTCTCTCTCTCTGTCTCTGTCTCTGTCTGTGTCTCTGTCCATGTCTCCTTTCCTGTCTCTGTCTCTGTCCCTGTCTCTATCTCTGTCTCTGTCTCTGTCTCTGTCCGTGTCTCTGCGTCTGTCTCGGTCTCTGTCTCTGTCCCTTGTCTCTGTCTCTGTCTCTGTCTCTGTGTCGCCTTCCTCTGTGTCTCTTTCTCCGTCTGTCTCGGTCTCTGTCTCTGTCCCTTGTCTCTGTCTCTGTCTCTGTCTCTGTCTCTGTCCGTGCCTCTGCGCCTGTCTCGGACTCCGTCTCTGTCCCTTGTCTCTGTCTTTGTATGTGTGTTTGTTCCTGTCTCTGTCTCTGTCTCTGTCTGTATCTCTGTCTCTGTCTCTGTCTCTGTCTCTGTCCCTGTCTCTGTCTCTGTCTCTGTCTCTGTCTCTGTCTCTGTGTCTGTCTCTGTCTCTGTCTCTGTCTCTGTCTCTGTCTCTGTCTCTGTCTCTGTCTCTGTCTCTGTCTGTATCTCTGTCTCTGTCTCTGTCTCTGTCCCTGTCTCTGTCTCTGTCTCTGTCTCTGTGTCTTTCTCTGTCTCTGTCTCTGTCTCTGTCTCTGTCTCTGTCTCTGTCTCTGTCTCTGTCTCTGTCTCTGTCTCTGTCCATGTCTCCGTTCCTGTCTCTGTCTCTGTCTCTGTCCCTTGTCTCTGTCTCTGTCTCTGTCTCTGTCTCTGTCCGTGCCTCTGCGCCTGTCTCGGACTCCGTCTCTATCCCTTGTCTCTGTCTTTGTATGTGTGTTTGTTCCTGTCCCTGTCTCTGTCTCTGTCTCTGTCTCTGTCTCTGTCTCTGTGTCTGCCTCTGTCTCTGCCTCTGTCTCTCTCTCTGTCTCTGTCTCTGTCTCTGTCTCTGTCTCTGTCTGTATCTCTGTCTCTGTCTCTGTCTCTGTCCCTGTCTCTGCCTCTGTCTCTGTCTCTGTCTCTGTCTCTGTCTCTGTCTCTGTCTCTGTCTCTGTCTGTGTCTCTGTCTCTGTCTCTGTCTCTGTCCCTGTCTCTGTCTCTGTCTTCGTCTCTGTCCCTGTCTCTGTCTCTGTCTCTGTCTCTGTGTCGCCTTCCTCTGTGTCTCTGTCTCTGTCTTTGTCTCTGTCTCTGTCTCTGTCTCTGTCTCTGTCTCTGTCTCTGTCTCTGTCTCCGTCTCTGTCCGTGTCTCTGCGTCTGTCTCGGTCTCTGTCTCTGTCCCTTGCCTCTGTCTCTGTATGTGTGTCTGTTCCTGTCTCTGTCTCTGTCTCTGTCTGTAACTCTATCTCTGTCTCTGTCTCTGTCTCTGTCTCTGTCTCTGTCTCTGTCTCTGTCTCTGTCTCTGTCTCTGTCTCTGTCTCTGTCTCTGTCTCTGTCTCTGTCTCTGTCTCTGTCTCTGTCTCTGTCTCTGTCTCTGTTCCTGTCTCTGTCTCTGTCTCTGTCTCTGTCTCTGTCTCTGTCTCTGTCTCTGTCTTCGTCTCTGTCTGTGTCTCTGTCCATGTCTCCGTTCCTGTCTCTGTCTCTGTCCCTGTCTCTGTCTCTGTCTCTGTCTCTGTCTCTGTCCCTGTCTCTGTCTCTGTCTCTGTCTCTGTCTCTGTCCGTGTCTCTCCGTCTGTGTCGGTCTCTGTCTCTGTCCCTTGTCTCTGTCTCTGTCTCTGTCTCTGTCTCTGCCTCTGTCTCTGTCTCTGTCTCTGTCTCTGTCTCTGTCTCTGTCTCTGTCTCTGTCTCTGTCTCTGTCTCTGTCTCTGTCTCTGTCTCTGTCCCTGTCTCTGTCTCTGTCTCTGTCTCTGTCTCTGTCTCTGTCTCTGTCTCTGTCTCTGTCTCAGTCTCTGTCTCTGTCTCTGTCTCTGTCCTCGTCTCTGTCCCTGTCTCTGTCTCTGTCTCTGTCTCTGTCTCTGTCTGTGTCTTTGTCCATGTCTCCGTTCCTGTCTCTGTCTCTGTCCCTGTCTCTGTCTCTGTCTCTGTCTCTGTCTCTGTCTCTGTCCGTGTCTATCCGTCTGTCACGGTCTCTGTCTCTGTCCCTTGTCTCTGTCCCTGTCTCTGTCTCTGTCTCTGTCTTCGTCTCTGTCCCTGTCTCTGTCTCTGTCTCTGTCTCTGTCTCTGTCTCTGTCTCTGTCTCTGTCTCTGTCTCTGTCTCTGTCTCTGTCTCTGTCTCTGTCTCTGTCTCTGTCTTCGTCTCTGTCCCTGTCTCTGTCTCTGTCTCTGTCTCTGTCTCTGTCTCTGTCTGTGTCTTTGTCCATGTCTCCGTTCCTGTCTCTGTTTCTGTCCCTGTCTCTGT
>OX243801.1:15037500-15075000 GCA_945859595.2 Megachile willughbiella
CTGTCTCTGTCCCTTGTCTCTGTCTCTGTCTCTGTCTCTGTCTTCGCCTCTGTCCCTGTCTCTCTCTCTGTCTCTGTCTCTGTCTGTGTCTCTGTCCATGTCTCCTTTCCTGTCTCTGTCTCTGTCCCTGTCTCTATCTCTGTCTCTGTCTCTGTCTCTGTCCGTGTCTCTGCGTCTGTCTCGGTCTCTGTCTCTGTCCCTTGTCTCTGTCTCTGTCTCTGTCTCTGTGTCGCCTTCCTCTGTGTCTCTTTCTCCGTCTGTCTCGGTCTCTGTCTCTGTCCCTTGTCTCTGTCTCTGTCTCTGTCTCTGTCTCTGTCCGTGCCTCTGCGCCTGTCTCGGACTCCGTCTCTGTCCCTTGTCTCTGTCTTTGTATGTGTGTTTGTTCCTGTCTCTGTCTCTGTCTCTGTCTGTATCTCTGACTCTGTCTCTGTCTCTGTCTCTGTCCCTGTCTCTGTCTCTGTCTCTGTCTCTGTCTCTGTCTCTGTGTCTGTCTCTGTCTCTGTCTCTGTCTCTGTCTCTGTCTCTGTCTCTGTCTCTGTCTCTGTCTCTGTCTCTGTCTCTGTCTGTATCTCTGTCTCTGTCTCTGTCTCTGTCCCTGTCTCTGTCTCTGTCTCTGTCTCTGTGTCTTTCTCTGTCTCTGTCTCTGTCTCTGTCTCTGTCTCTGTCTCTGTCTCTGTCTCTGTCTCTGTCTCTGTCTCTGTCTCTGTCTCTGTCTCTGTCCATGTCTCCGTTCCTGTCTCTGTCTCTGTCCCTTGTCTCTGTCTCTGTCTCTGTCTCTGTCTCTGTCCGTGCCTCTGCGCCTGTCTCGGACTCCGTCTCTATCCCTTGTCTCTGTCTTTGTATGTGTGTTTGTTCCTGTCCCTGTCTCTGTCTCTGTCTCTGTCTCTGTCTCTGTCTCTGTGTCTGCCTCTGTCTCTGCCTCTGTCTCTCTCTCTGTCTCTGTCTCTGTCTCTGTCTCTGTCTCTGTCTGTATCTCTGTCTCTGTCTCTGTCTCTGTCCCTGTCTCTGCCTCTGTCTCTGTCTCTGTCTCTGTCTCTGTCTCTGTCTCTGTCTCTGTCTCTGTCTCTGTCTCTGTCTGTGTCTCTGTCTCTGTCTCTGTCTCTGTCCCTGTCTCTGTCTCTGTCTTCGTCTCTGTCCCTGTCTCTGTCTCTGTCTCTGTCTCTGTGTCGCCTTCCTCTGTGTCTCTGTCTCTGTCTTTGTCTCTGTCTCTGTCTCTGTCTCTGTCTCTGTCTCTGTCTCCGTCTCTGTCCGTGTCTCTGCGTCTGTCTCGGTCTCTGTCTCTGTCCCTTGCCTCTGTCTCTGTATGTGTGTCTGTTCCTGTCTCTGTCTCTGTCTCTGTCTGTAACTCTATCTCTGTCTCTGTCTCTGTCTCTGTCTCTGTCTCTGTCTCTGTCTCTGTCTCTGTCTCTGTCTCTGTCTCTGTCTCTGTCTCTGTCTCTGTCTCTGTCTCTGTCTCTGTCTCTGTCTCTGTTCCTGTCTCTGTCTCTGTCTCTGTCTCTGTCTCTGTCTCTGTCTTCGTCTCTGTCTGTGTCTCTGTCCATGTCTCCGTTCCTGTCTCTGTCTCTGTCCCTGTCTCTGTCTCTGTCTCTGTCTCTGTCTCTGTCCGTGTCTCTCCGTCTGTGTCGGTCTCTGTCTCTGTCCCTTGTCTCTGTCTCTGTCTCTGTCTCTGTCTCTGTCCCTGTCCGTGTCTCTGCGTCTGTCTCGGTCTCCGTCTCTGTCCCTTGTCTCTGTCTCTGTATGTGTGTCTGTTCCTGTCTCTGTCTCTGTCTCCATCTCTGTCTGTATCTCTGTCTGTATCTCTGTCTCTGTCTCTGTCTCTGTCTCTGTCTCTATCTCTGTCTCTGTCTCTGTCTCTGTCTCTGTCTCTGTCTCTGTCTCTGTCTCTGTCTCTGTCTCTGTCTCTGTCTCTGTCTCTGTCTCTGTCTCTGTCTCTGTCTCTGTCTCTGTCTCTGTCTCTGTCTCTGTCTCTGTCTCTGTCTCTGTCTCTGTCTCTGTCTCTGTCTCTGTCTCTGTCTCTGTCTCTGTCTCTGTCTCTGTCTCTGTCCGTGTCTCTGCGTCTGTCTCGGTCTCTGTCTCTGTGCCTTGTCTCTGTCTCTGTATGTGTGTCTGTTCCTGTCTCTGTCTCTGTCTCTGTCTCTGTCTCTGTCTGTAACTCTATATCTGTCTCTGTCTCTGTCTCTGTCTCTGTCCCTGTCTCTGTCTCTGTCTCTGTCTCTGTCTCTGTCTCTGTCTCTGTCTCTGTCTCTGTCTCTGTCTCTGTCTCTGTTCCTGTCTCTGCCTCTGTCTCTCTCTCTGTCTCCGTCTCTGTCTCTGTCTTCGCCTCTGTCCCTGTCTCTCTCTCTGTCTCTGTCTCTGTCTGTGTCTCTGTCCATGTCTCCTTTCCTGTCTCTGTCTCTGTCCCTGTCTCTGTCTCTGTCTCTGTCTCTGTCTCTGTCCGTGTCTCTGCGTCTGTCTCGGTCTCTGTCTCTGTCCCTTGTCTCTGTCTCTGTATGTGTGTCTGTTCCTGTCTCTGTCTCTGTCTCTGTCTCTGCCTCTGTCTCTGTCTCTGTCTCTGTCTGTGTCTCTGTCTCTGTCTCTGTCTCTGTCTCTGTCTCTGTCTCTGTCTCTGTTCCTGTCTCTGTCTCTGTCTCTGTCTCTGTCTCTGTCTCTGTCTCTGTCTCTGTCTCTGTCTCAGTCTCTGTCTCTGTCTCTGTCTCTGTCTCTGTCCTCGTCTCTGTCCCTGTCTCTGTCTCTGTCTCTGTCTCTGTCTCTGTCTGTGTCTTTGTCCATGTCTCCGTTCCTGTCTCTGTCTCTGTCCCTGTCTCTGTCTCTGTCTCTGTCTCTGTCTCTGTCCGTGTCTATCCGTCTGTCACGGTCTCTGTCTCTGTCCCTTGTCTCTGTCCCTGTCTCAGTCTCTGTCTCTGTCTTCGTCTCTGTCCCTGTCTCTGTCTCTGTCTCTGTCTCTGTCTCTGTCTCTGTCTCTGTCTCTGTCTCTGTCTCTGTCTCTGTCTCTGTCTCTGTCTCTGTCTTCGTCTCTGTCCCTGTCTCTGTCTCTGTCTCTGTCTCTGTCTCTGTCTCTGTCTGTGTCTTTGTCCATGTCTCCGTTCCTGTCTCTGTTTCTGTCCCTGTCTCTGTCTCTGTCTCTGTCTCTGTCTCTGTCTCTGTCTCTGTCTCTGTCTCTGTCTCTGTTCCTGTCTCTGTCTCTGTCTCTGTCTCTGTCTCTGTCTCTGTCTCTGTCTCTGTCTCTGTCTTCGTCTCTGTCTGTGTCTCTGTCCATGTCTCCGTTCCTGTCTCTGTCTCTGTCTCTGTCTCTGTCTCTGTCTCTGTCTCTGTTCCTGTCTCTGTCTCTGTCTCTGTCTCTGTCTCTGTCTCTGTCTCTGTCTCTGTCTCTGTCTCTGTCTCTGTCTCTGTCCATGTCTCCGTTCCTGTCTCTGTCTCTGTCCCTTGTCTCTGTCTCTGTCTCTGTCTCTGTCTCTGTCCGTGCCTCTGCGCCTGTCTCGGACTCCGTCTCTATCCCTTGTCTCTGTCTTTGTATGTGTGTTTGTTCCTGTCCCTGTCTCTGTCTCTGTCTCTGTCTCTGTCTCTGTCTCTGTGTCTGCCTCTGTCTCTGCCTCTGTCTCTCTCTCTGTCTCTGTCTCTGTCTCTGTCTCTGTCTCTGTCTGTATCTCTGTCTCTGTCTCTGTCTCTGTCCCTGTCTCTGCCTCTGTCTCTGTCTCTGTCTCTGTCTCTGTCTCTGTCTCTGTCTCTGTCTCTGTCTCTGTCTGTGTCTCTGTCTCTGTCTCTGTCTCTGTCCCTGTCTCTGTCCCTGTCTTCGTCTCTGTCCCTGTCTCTGTCTCTGTCTCTGTCTCTGTCTCTGTCTGTGTCTTTGTCCATGTCTCCGTTCCTGTCCCTGTCTCAGTCCCTGTCTCTGTCTCTGTCTCTGTCTCTGTCTCTGTCCGTGTCTCTGCGTCTGTCTCGGTCTCTGTCTCTGTCCCTTGTCTCTGTCTCTGTCTCTGTCTCTGTCTTCGCCTCTGTCCCTGTCTCTCTCTCTGTCTCTGTCTCTGTCTGTGTCTCTGTCCATGTCTCCTTTCCTGTCTCTGTCTCTGTCCCTGTCTCTATCTCTGTCTCTGTCTCTGTCTCTGTCCGTGTCTCTGCGTCTGTCTCGGTCTCTGTCTCTGTCCCTTGTCTCTGTCTCTGTCTCTGTCTCTGTGTCGCCTTCCTCTGTGTCTCTTTCTCCGTCTGTCTCGGTCTCTGTCTCTGTCCCTTGTCTCTGTCTCTGTCTCTGTCTCTGTCTCTGTCCGTGCCTCTGCGCCTGTCTCGGACTCCGTCTCTGTCCCTTGTCTCTGTCTTTGTATGTGTGTTTGTTCCTGTCTCTGTCTCTGTCTCTGTCTGTATCTCTGTCTCTGTCTCTGTCTCTGTCCCTGTCTCTGTCTCTGTCTCTGTCTCTGTCTCTGTGTCTGTCTCTGTCTCTGTCTCTGTCTCTGTCTCTGTCTCTGTCTCTGTCTCTGTCTCTGTCTCTGTCTGTATCTCTGTCTCTGTCTCTGTCTCTGTCCCTGTCTCTGTCTCTGTCTCTGTCTCTGTGTCTTTCTCTGTCTCTGTCTCTGTCTCTGTCTCTGTCTCTGTCTCTGTCTCTGTCTCTGTCTCTGTCTCTGTCTCTGTCTCTGTCTCTGTCTCTGTCTCTGTCTCTGTCTCTGTCTCTGTCTCTGTCTCTGTCTCTGTCTCTGTCTCTGTCTCTGTCTCTGTCTCTGTCTCTGTCCCTGTCTCTGTCTCTGTCTTCGTCTCTGTCCCTGTCTCTGTCTCTGTCTCTGTCTCTGTCTCTGTCTGTGTCTTTGTCCATGTCTCCGTTCCTGTCTCTGTCTCTGTCCCTGTCTCTGTCTCTGTCTCTGTCTCTGTCTCTGTCCGTGTCTCTCCGTCTGTCACGGTCTCTGTCTCTGTCCCTTGTCTCTGTCTCTGTCTCTGTCTTCGTCTCTGTCTGTGTCTCTGTCCATGTCTCCGTTCCTGTCTTTGTCTCTGTCCCTGTCTCTGTCTCTGTCTCTGTCTCTGTCTCTGTCCGTGTCTCTCCGTCTGTGTCGGTCTCTGTCTCTGTCCCTTGTCTCTGTCTCTGTCTCTGTCTCTGTCCGTGTCTCTGCGTCTGTCTCGGTCTCCGTCTCTGTCCCTTGTCTCTGTCTCTGTATGTGTGTCTGTTCCTGTCTCTGTCTCTGTCTCCATCTCTGTCTGTATCTCTGTCTGTATCTCTGTCTCTGTCTCTGTCTCTGTCTCTGTCTCTGTCTCTATCTCTGTCTCTGTCTCTGTCTCTGTCTCTGTCTCTGTCTCTGTCTCTGTCTCTGTCTCTGTCTCTGTCTCTGTCTCTGTCTCTGTCTTTGTCTCTGTCTCTGTCTCTGTCTCTGTCTCTGTCTCTGTCTCTGTCTCTGTCTCTGTCTCTGTCTCTGTCTCTGTCTCTGTCTCTGTCTCTGTCTCTGTCTCTGTCTCTGTCTCTGTCTCTGTCTCTGTCTCTGTCTCTGTCTCTGTTCCTGTCTCTGTCTCTGTCTCTGTCTCTGTCTCTGTCTCTGTCTCTGTCTCTGTCTCTGTCTCTGTCTCTGTCTCTGTCTCTGTCCATGTCTCCGTTCCTGTCTCTGTCTCTGTCCCTTGTCTCTGTCTCTGTCTCTGTCTCTGTCTCTGTCCGTGCCTCTGCGCCTGTCTCGGACTCCGTCTCTATCCCTTGTCTCTGTCTTTGTATGTGTGTTTGTTCCTGTCCCTGTCTCTGTCTCTGTCTCTGTCTCTGTCTCTGTCTCTGTGTCTGCCTCTGTCTCTGCCTCTGTCTCTCTCTCTGTCTCTGTCTCTGTCTCTGTCTCTGTCTCTGTCTCTGTCTCTGTCTGTATCTCTGTCTCTGTCTCTGTCTCTGTCCCTGTCTCTGCCTCTGTCTCTGTCTCTGTCTCTGTCTCTGTCTCTGTCTCTGTCTCTGTCTCTGTCTCTGTCTGTGTCTCTGTCTCTGTCTCTGTCTCTGTCCCTGTCTCTGTCTCTGTCTTCGTCTCTGTCCCTGTCTCTGTCTCTGTCTCTGTCTCTGTCTCTGTCTGTGTCTTTGTCCATGTCTCCGTTCCTGTCCCTGTCTCAGTCCCTGTCTCTGTCTCTGTCTCTGTCTCTGTCTCTGTCCGTGTCTCTGCGTCTGTCTCGGTCTCTGTCTCTGTCCCTTGTCTCTGTCTCTGTCTCTGTCTCTGTCTTCGCCTCTGTCCCTGTCTCTCTCTCTGTCTCTGTCTCTGTCTGTGTCTCTGTCCATGTCTCCTTTCCTGTCTCTGTCTCTGTCCCTGTCTCTATCTCTGTCTCTGTCTCTGTCTCTGTCCGTGTCTCTGCGTCTGTCTCGGTCTCTGTCTCTGTCCCTTGTCTCTGTCTCTGTCTCTGTCTCTGTGTCGCCTTCCTCTGTGTCTCTTTCTCCGTCTGTCTCGGTCTCTGTCTCTGTCCCTTGTCTCTGTCTCTGTCTCTGTCTCTGTCTCTGTCCGTGCCTCTGCGCCTGTCTCGGACTCCGTCTCTGTCCCTTGTCTCTGTCTTTGTATGTGTGTTTGTTCCTGTCTCTGTCTCTGTCTCTGTCTGTATCTCTGTCTCTGTCTCTGTCTCTGTCCCTGTCTCTGTCTCTGTCTCTGTCTCTGTCTCTGTGTCTGTCTCTGTCTTTGTCTCTGTCTCTGTCTCTGTCTCTGTCTCTGTCTCTGTCTCTGTCTCTGTCTCTGTCTGTATCTCTGTCTCTGTCTCTGTCTCTGTCCCTGTCTCTGTCTCTGTCTCTGTCTCTGTGTCTTTCTCTGTCTCTGTCTCTGTCTCTGTCTCTGTCTCTGTCTCTGTCTCTGTCTCTGTCTCTGTCTCTGTCTCTGTCTCTGTCTCTGTCTCTGTCTCTGTCTCTTTCTCTGTCTCTGTCTCTGTTCCTGTCTCTGTCTCTGTCTCTGTCTCTGCCTCTGTCTCTGTCTCTGTCTTCGCCTCTGTCCCTGTCTCTCTCTCTGTCTCTGTCTCTGTCTGTGTCTCTGCCCATGTCTCCTTTCCTGTCTCTGTCTCAGTCCCTGTCTCTGTCTCTGTCTCTGTCTCTGTCTCTGTCCGTGTCTCTGCGCCTGTCTCTGTCTCTGTCTCTGTCTCTGTCTCTGTCTCTGTCTCTGTCTCTGTCTCTGTCTCTGTCTCTGTCTCTGTCTCTGTTCCTGTCTCTGTATCCGTCTCTGTCTCTGTCTCTGTCTCTGTCTCTGTCTCTGTCTCTGTCTCAGTCTCTGTCTCGGTCTCTGTCTCTGTCTCTGTCCTCGTCTCTGTCCCTGTCTCTGTCTCTGTCTCTGTCTCTGTCTCTGTCTCTGTCTGTGTCTTTGTCCATGTCTCCGTTCCTGTCTCTGTCTCTGTCCCTGTCTCTGTCTCTGTCTCTGTCTCTGTCTCTGTCCGTGTCTATCCGTCTGTCACGGTCTCTGTCTCTGTCCCTTGTCTCTGTCTCTGTCTCTGTCCCATTCTCTCTCCGTGTCTCTCCGTCTGTCACGGTCTCTGTCTCTGTCCCTTGTCTCTGTCTCTGTCTCTGTCACTGTGTCGTCTTCCTCTGTGTGTCTGTCTCCGTCTTTGTCTCTGTCTCTGTCTCTGTCTCTGTCTCTGCCTCTGTCTCTGTCTCTGTCTCTGTCTCTGTGTCGCCTTCCTCTGTGTCTCTGTCTCTGTCTCTGGCTCTGTTCCTGTCTCTGTCTCTGTCTCTGTCTCTGTCTCTGTCTCTGTCTCTGTCTCTGTCTCTGTCTCTGTCTCTGTCTCTGTCTCTGTCTCTGTCTGTAACTCTATATCTGTCTCTGTCTCTGTCTCTGTCTCTGTCCCTGTCTCTGTCTCTGTCTCTGTCTCTGTCTCTGTCTCTGTCTCTGTCTCTGTCTCTGTTCCTGTCTCTGTCTCTGTCTCTGTCTCTGTCTCTGTCTCTGTCTCTGTCTCTGTCTCTGTCTCTGTCTCTGTCTCTGTCCGTGTCTCTCCGTCTGTCACGGTCTCTGTCTCTGTCCCTTGTCTCTTTCTCTGTCTCTGTGTCATTCTCTCTCCGTGTCTCTCCGTCTGTCACGGTCTCTGTCTCTGTCCCTTGTCTCTGTCTCTGTCTCTGTCTCTGTGTCGCCTTCCTCTGTGTCTCTGTCTCTGTCTTTGTCTCTGTCTCTGTCTCTGTCTCTGTCTCTGTCTCTGTCTCTGTCTCTGTCTCTGTCTCTGTCCGTGTCTCTCCGTCTGTCACGGTCTCTGTCTCTGTCCCTTGTCTCTGTCTCTGTCTCTGTGTCATTCTCTCTCCGTGTCTCTCCGTCTGTCACGGTCTCTGTCTCTGTCCCTTGTCTCTGTCTCTGTCTCTGTCTCTGTGTCGCCTTCCTCTGTGTCTCTGTCTCTGTCTTTGTCTCTGTCTCTGTCTCTGTCTCTGTCTCTGTCTCTGTCTCCGTCTCTGTCCGTGTCTCTGCGTCTGTCTCGGTCTCTGTCTCTGTCCCTTGCCTCTGTCTCTGTATGTGTGTCTGTTCCTGTCTCTGTCTCTGTCTCTGTCTGTAACTCTATCTCTGTCTCTGTCTCTGTCTCTGTCTCTGTCTCTGTCTCTGTCTCTGTCTCTGTCTCTGTCTCTGTCTCTGTCTCTGTCTCTGTCTCTGTCTCTGTCTCTGTCTCTGTCTCTGTCTCTGTCTCTGTCTCTGTCTCTGTCTCTGTCTCTGTTCCTGTCTCTGTCTCTGTCTCTGTCTCTGTCTCTGTCTCTGTCTCTGTCTCTGTCTTCGTCTCTGTCTGTGTCTCTGTCCATGTCTCCGTTCCTGTCTCTGTCTCTGTCCCTGTCTCTGTCTCTGTCTCTGTCTCTGTCTCTGTCCGTGTCTCTCCGTCTGTGTCGGTCTCTGTCTCTGTCCCTTGTCTCTGTCTCTGTCTCTGTCTCTGTCTCTGTCCCTGTCCGTGTCTCTGCGTCTGTCTCGGTCTCCGTCTCTGTCCCTTGTCTCTGTCTCTGTATGTGTGTCTGTTCCTGTCTCTGTCTCTGTCTCCATCTCTGTCTGTATCTCTGTCTGTATCTCTGTCTCTGTCTCTGTCTCTGTCTCTGTCTCTATCTCTGTCTCTGTCTCTGTCTCTGTCTCTGTCTCTGTCTCTGTCTCTGTCTCTGTCTCTGTCTCTGTCTCTGTCTCTGTCTCTGTCTCTGTCTCTGTCTCTGTCTCTGTCTCTGTCTCTGTCTCTGTCTCTGTCTCTGTCTCTGTCTCTGTCTCTGTCTCTGTCTCTGTCTCTGTCTCTGTCTCTGTCTCTGTCTCTGTCCGTGTCTCTGCGTCTGTCTCGGTCTCTGTCTCTGTGCCTTGTCTCTGTCTCTGTATGTGTGTCTGTTCCTGTCTCTGTCTCTGTCTCTGTCTCTGTCTCTGTCTGTAACTCTATATCTGTCTCTGTCTCTGTCTCTGTCTCTGTCCCTGTCTCTGTCTCTGTCTCTGTCTCTGTCTCTGTCTCTGTCTCTGTCTCTGTCTCTGTCTCTGTCTCTGTTCCTGTCTCTGCCTCTGTCTCTCTCTCTGTCTCCGTCTCTGTCTCTGTCTTCGCCTCTGTCCCTGTCTCTCTCTCTGTCTCTGTCTCTGTCTGTGTCTCTGTCCATGTCTCCTTTCCTGTCTCTGTCTCTGTCCCTGTCTCTGTCTCTGTCTCTGTCTCTGTCTCTGTCCGTGTCTCTGCGTCTGTCTCGGTCTCTGTCTCTGTCCCTTGTCTCTGTCTCTGTATGTGTGTCTGTTCCTGTCTCTGTCTCTGTCTCTGTCTCTGCCTCTGTCTCTGTCTCTGTCTCTGTCTCTGTCTCTGTCTCTGTCTCTGTCTCTGTCTCTGTCTCTGTCTCTGTTCCTGTCTCTGTCTCTGTCTCTGTCTCTGTCTCTGTCTCTGTCTCTGTCTCTGTCTCTGTCTCTGTCTCAGTCTCTGTCTCTGTCTCTGTCTCTGTCTCTGTCCTCGTCTCTGTCCCTGTCTCTGTCTCTGTCTCTGTCTCTGTCTGTGTCTTTGTCCATGTCTCCGTTCCTGTCTCTGTCTCTGTCCCTGTCTCTGTCTCTGTCTCTGTCTCTGTCTCTGTCCGTGTCTATCCGTCTGTCACGGTCTCTGTCTCTGTCCCTTGTCTCTGTCCCTGTCTCTGTCTCTGTCTCTGTCTTCGTCTCTGTCCCTGTCTCTGTCTCTGTCTCTGTCTCTGTCTCTGTCTCTGTCTCTGTCTCTGTCTCTGTCTCTGTCTCTGTCTCTGTCTCTGTCTCTGTCTCTGTCTCTGTCTTCGTCTCTGTCCCTGTCTCTGTCTCTGTCTCTGTCTCTGTCTCTGTCTCTGTCTCTGTCTGTGTCTTTGTCCATGTCTCCGTTCCTGTCTCTGTTTCTGTCCCTGTCTCTGTCTCTGTCTCTGTCTCTGTCTCTGTCTCTGTCTCTGTCTCTGTCTCTGTTCCTGTCTCTGTCTCTGTCTCTGTCTCTGTCTCTGTCTCTGTCTCTGTCTCTGTCTTCGTCTCTGTCTGTGTCTCTGTCCATGTCTCCGTTCCTGTCTCTGTCTCTGTCTCTGTCTCTGTCTCTGTCTCTGTCTCTGTTCCTGTCTCTGTCTCTGTCTCTGTCTCTGTCTCTGTCTCTGTCTCTGTCTCTGTCTCTGTCTCTGTCTCTGTCTCTGTCTCTGTCTCTGTCTCTGTCCATGTCTCCGTTCCTGTCTCTGTCTCTGTCCCTTGTCTCTGTCTCTGTCTCTGTCTCTGTCTCTGTCCGTGCCTCTGCGCCTGTCTCGGACTCCGTCTCTATCCCTTGTCTCTGTCTTTGTATGTGTGTTTGTTCCTGTCCCTGTCTCTGTCTCTGTCTCTGTCTCTGTCTCTGTCTCTGTGTCTGCCTCTGTCTCTGCCTCTGTCTCTCTCTCTGTCTCTGTCTCTGTCTCTGTCTCTGTCTCTGTCTGTATCTCTGTCTCTGTCTCTGTCTCTGTCCCTGTCTCTGCCTCTGTCTCTGTCTCTGTCTCTGTCTCTGTCTCTGTCTCTGTCTCTGTCTCTGTCTCTGTCTCTGTCTGTGTCTCTGTCTCTGTCTCTGTCTCTGTCCCTGTCTCTGTCTCTGTCTTCGTCTCTGTCCCTGTCTCTGTCTCTGTCTCTGTCTCTGTCTCTGTCTGTGTCTTTGTCCATGTCTCCGTTCCTGTCCCTGTCTCAGTCCCTGTCTCTGTCTCTGTCTCTGTCTCTGTCTCTGTCCGTGTCTCTGCGTCTGTCTCGGTCTCTGTCTCTGTCCCTTGTCTCTGTCTCTGTCTCTGTCTCTGTCTTCGCCTCTGTCCCTGTCTCTCTCTCTGTCTCTGTCTCTGTCTGTGTCTCTGTCCATGTCTCCTTTCCTGTCTCTGTCTCTGTCCCTGTCTCTATCTCTGTCTCTGTCTCTGTCTCTGTCCGTGTCTCTGCGTCTGTCTCGGTCTCTGTCTCTGTCCCTTGTCTCTGTCTCTGTCTCTGTCTCTGTGTCGCCTTCCTCTGTGTCTCTTTCTCCGTCTGTCTCGGTCTCTGTCTCTGTCCCTTGTCTCTGTCTCTGTCTCTGTCTCTGTCTCTGTCCGTGCCTCTGCGCCTGTCTCGGACTCCGTCTCTGTCCCTTGTCTCTGTCTTTGTATGTGTGTTTGTTCCTGTCTCTGTCTCTGTCTCTGTCTGTATCTCTGTCTCTGTCTCTGTCTCTGTCTCTGTCCCTGTCTCTGTCTCTGTCTCTGTCTCTGTCTCTGTCTCTGTGTCTGTCTCTGTCTCTGTCTCTGTCTCTGTCTCTGTCTCTGTCTCTGTCTCTGTCTCTGTCTCTGTCTCTGTCTGTATCTCTGTCTCTGTCTCTGTCTCTGTCCCTGTCTCTGTCTCTGTCTCTGTCTCTGTGTCTTTCTCTGTCTCTGTCTCTGTCTCTGTCTCTGTCTCTGTCTCTGTCTCTGTCTCTGTCTCTGTCTCTGTCTCTGTCTCTGTCTCTGTCCATGTCTCCGTTCCTGTCTCTGTCTCTGTCCCTTGTCTCTGTCTCTGTCTCTGTCTCTGTCTCTGTCCGTGCCTCTGCGCCTGTCTCGGACTCCGTCTCTATCCCTTGTCTCTGTCTTTGTATGTGTGTTTGTTCCTGTCCCTGTCTCTGTCTCTGTCTCTGTCTCTGTCTCTGTCTCTGTGTCTGCCTCTGTCTCTGCCTCTGTCTCTCTCTCTGTCTCTGTCTCTGTCTCTGTCTCTGTCTCTGTCTGTATCTCTGTCTCTGTCTCTGTCTCTGTCCCTGTCTCTGCCTCTGTCTCTGTCTCTGTCTCTGTCTCTGTCTCTGTCTCTGTCTCTGTCTCTGTCTCTGTCTCTGTCTGTGTCTCTGTCTCTGTCTCTGTCTCTGTCCCTGTCTCTGTCTCTGTCTTCGTCTCTGTCCCTGTCTCTGTCTCTGTCTCTGTCTCTGTGTCGCCTTCCTCTGTGTCTCTGTCTCTGTCTTTGTCTCTGTCTCTGTCTCTGTCTCTGTCTCTGTCTCTGTCTCCGTCTCTGTCCGTGTCTCTGCGTCTGTCTCGGTCTCTGTCTCTGTCCCTTGCCTCTGTCTCTGTATGTGTGTCTGTTCCTGTCTCTGTCTCTGTCTCTGTCTGTAACTCTATCTCTGTCTCTGTCTCTGTCTCTGTCTCTGTCTCTGTCTCTGTCTCTGTCTCTGTCTCTGTCTCTGTCTCTGTCTCTGTCTCTGTCTCTGTCTCTGTCTCTGTCTCTGTCTCTGTCTCTGTTCCTGTCTCTGTCTCTGTCTCTGTCTCTGTCTCTGTCTCTGTCTTCGTCTCTGTCTGTGTCTCTGTCCATGTCTCCGTTCCTGTCTCTGTCTCTGTCCCTGTCTCTGTCTCTGTCTCTGTCTCTGTCTCTGTCCGTGTCTCTCCGTCTGTGTCGGTCTCTGTCTCTGTCCCTTGTCTCTGTCTCTGTCTCTGTCTCTGTCTCTGTCCCTGTCCGTGTCTCTGCGTCTGTCTCGGTCTCCGTCTCTGTCCCTTGTCTCTGTCTCTGTATGTGTGTCTGTTCCTGTCTCTGTCTCTGTCTCCATCTCTGTCTGTATCTCTGTCTGTATCTCTGTCTCTGTCTCTGTCTCTGTCTCTGTCTCTATCTCTGTCTCTGTCTCTGTCTCTGTCTCTGTCTCTGTCTCTGTCTCTGTCTCTGTCTCTGTCTCTGTCTCTGTCTCTGTCTCTGTCTCTGTCTCTGTCTCTGTCTCTGTCTCTGTCTCTGTCTCTGTCTCTGTCTCTGTCTCTGTCTCTGTCTCTGTCTCTGTCTCTGTCTCTGTCTCTGTCTCTGTCCGTGTCTCTGCGTCTGTCTCGGTCTCTGTCTCTGTGCCTTGTCTCTGTCTCTGTATGTGTGTCTGTTCCTGTCTCTGTCTCTGTCTCTGTCTCTGTCTCTGTCTGTAACTCTATATCTGTCTCTGTCTCTGTCTCTGTCTCTGTCCCTGTCTCTGTCTCTGTCTCTGTCTCTGTCTCTGTCTCTGTCTCTGTCTCTGTCTCTGTCTCTGTCTCTGTCTCTGTTCCTGTCTCTGCCTCTGTCTCTCTCTCTGTCTCCGTCTCTGTCTCTGTCTTCGCCTCTGTCCCTGTCTCTCTCTCTGTCTCTGTCTCTGTCTGTGTCTCTGTCCATGTCTCCTTTCCTGTCTCTGTCTCTGTCCCTGTCTCTGTCTCTGTCTCTGTCTCTGTCTCTGTCCGTGTCTCTGCGTCTGTCTCGGTCTCTGTCTCTGTCCCTTGTCTCTGTCTCTGTATGTGTGTCTGTTCCTGTCTCTGTCTCTGTCTCTGTCTCTGCCTCTGTCTCTGTCTCTGTCTCTGTCTGTGTCTCTGTCTCTGTCTCTGTCTCTGTCTCTGTCTCTGTCTCTGTCTCTGTTCCTGTCTCTGTCTCTGTCTCTGTCTCTGTCTCTGTCTCTGTCTCTGTCTCTGTCTCTGTCTCAGTCTCTGTCTCTGTCTCTGTCTCTGTCTCTGTCCTCGTCTCTGTCCCTGTCTCTGTCTCTGTCTCTGTCTCTGTCTCTGTCTGTGTCTTTGTCCATGTCTCCGTTCCTGTCTCTGTCTCTGTCCCTGTCTCTGTCTCTGTCTCTGTCTCTGTCTCTGTCCGTGTCTATCCGTCTGTCACGGTCTCTGTCTCTGTCCCTTGTCTCTGTCCCTGTCTCAGTCTCTGTCTCTGTCTTCGTCTCTGTCCCTGTCTCTGTCTCTGTCTCTGTCTCTGTCTCTGTCTCTGTCTCTGTCTCTGTCTCTGTCTCTGTCTCTGTCTCTGTCTCTGTCTCTGTCTTCGTCTCTGTCCCTGTCTCTGTCTCTGTCTCTGTCTCTGTCTCTGTCTCTGTCTGTGTCTTTGTCCATGTCTCCGTTCCTGTCTCTGTTTCTGTCCCTGTCTCTGTCTCTGTCTCTGTCTCTGTCTCTGTCTCTGTCTCTGTCTCTGTCTCTGTCTCTGTTCCTGTCTCTGTCTCTGTCTCTGTCTCTGTCTCTGTCTCTGTCTCTGTCTCTGTCTTCGTCTCTGTCTGTGTCTCTGTCCATGTCTCCGTTCCTGTCTCTGTCTCTGTCTCTGTCTCTGTCTCTGTCTCTGTCTCTGTTCCTGTCTCTGTCTCTGTCTCTGTCTCTGTCTCTGTCTCTGTCTCTGTCTCTGTCTCTGTCTCTGTCCATGTCTCCGTTCCTGTCTCTGTCTCTGTCCCTTGTCTCTGTCTCTGTCTCTGTCTCTGTCTCTGTCCGTGCCTCTGCGCCTGTCTCGGACTCCGTCTCTATCCCTTGTCTCTGTCTTTGTATGTGTGTTTGTTCCTGTCCCTGTCTCTGTCTCTGTCTCTGTCTCTGTCTCTGTCTCTGTGTCTGCCTCTGTCTCTGCCTCTGTCTCTCTCTCTGTCTCTGTCTCTGTCTCTGTCTCTGTCTCTGTCTGTATCTCTGTCTCTGTCTCTGTCTCTGTCCCTGTCTCTGCCTCTGTCTCTGTCTCTGTCTCTGTCTCTGTCTCTGTCTCTGTCTCTGTCTCTGTCTCTGTCTCTGTCTGTGTCTCTGTCTCTGTCTCTGTCTCTGTCCCTGTCTCTGTCTCTGTCTTCGTCTCTGTCCCTGTCTCTGTCTCTGTCTCTGTCTCTGTCTCTGTCTGTGTCTTTGTCCATGTCTCCGTTCCTGTCCCTGTCTCAGTCCCTGTCTCTGTCTCTGTCTCTGTCTCTGTCTCTGTCCGTGTCTCTGCGTCTGTCTCGGTCTCTGTCTCTGTCCCTTGTCTCTGTCTCTGTCTCTGTCTCTGTCTTCGCCTCTGTCCCTGTCTCTCTCTCTGTCTCTGTCTCTGTCTGTGTCTCTGTCCATGTCTCCTTTCCTGTCTCTGTCTCTGTCCCTGTCTCTATCTCTGTCTCTGTCTCTGTCTCTGTCCGTGTCTCTGCGTCTGTCTCGGTCTCTGTCTCTGTCCCTTGTCTCTGTCTCTGTCTCTGTCTCTGTGTCGCCTTCCTCTGTGTCTCTTTCTCCGTCTGTCTCGGTCTCTGTCTCTGTCCCTTGTCTCTGTCTCTGTCTCTGTCTCTGTCTCTGTCCGTGCCTCTGCGCCTGTCTCGGACTCCGTCTCTGTCCCTTGTCTCTGTCTTTGTATGTGTGTTTGTTCCTGTCTCTGTCTCTGTCTCTGTCTGTATCTCTGTCTCTGTCTCTGTCTCTGTCCCTGTCTCTGTCTCTGTCTCTGTCTCTGTCTCTGTGTCTGTCTCTGTCTCTGTCTCTGTCTCTGTCTCTGTCTCTGTCTCTGTCTCTGTCTCTGTCTCTGTCTGTATCTCTGTCTCTGTCTCTGTCTCTGTCCCTGTCTCTGTCTCTGTCTCTGTCTCTGTGTCTTTCTCTGTCTCTGTCTCTGTCTCTGTCTCTGTCTCTGTCTCTGTCTCTGTCTCTGTCTCTGTCTCTGTCTCTGTCTCTGTCTCTGTCTCTGTCTCTGTCTCTGTCTCTGTCTCTGTCTCTGTCTCTGTCTCTGTCTCTGTCTCTGTCTCTGTCTCTGTCTCTGTCTCTGTCCCTGTCTCTGTCTCTGTCTTCGTCTCTGTCCCTGTCTCTGTCTCTGTCTCTGTCTCTGTCTCTGTCTGTGTCTTTGTCCATGTCTCCGTTCCTGTCTCTGTCTCTGTCCCTGTCTCTGTCTCTGTCTCTGTCTCTGTCTCTGTCCGTGTCTCTCCGTCTGTCACGGTCTCTGTCTCTGTCCCTTGTCTCTGTCTCTGTCTCTGTCTTCGTCTCTGTCTGTGTCTCTGTCCATGTCTCCGTTCCTGTCTTTGTCTCTGTCCCTGTCTCTGTCTCTGTCTCTGTCTCTGTCTCTGTCCGTGTCTCTCCGTCTGTGTCGGTCTCTGTCTCTGTCCCTTGTCTCTGTCTCTGTCTCTGTCTCTGTCCGTGTCTCTGCGTCTGTCTCGGTCTCCGTCTCTGTCCCTTGTCTCTGTCTCTGTATGTGTGTCTGTTCCTGTCTCTGTCTCTGTCTCCATCTCTGTCTGTATCTCTGTCTGTATCTCTGTCTCTGTCTCTGTCTCTGTCTCTGTCTCTGTCTCTGTCTCTGTCTCTGTCTCTGTCCCTGTCTCTGTCTCTGTCTCTGTCTCTGTCTCTGTGTCTGCCTCTGTCTCTGCCTCTGTCTCTGTCTCTGTCTCTGTCTCTGTCTCTGTCTCTGTGTCTGTCTGTATCTCTGTCTCTGTCTCTGTCTCTGTCCCTGTCTCTGTCTCTGTCTCTGTCTCTGTCTCTGTCTCTGTCTCTGTCTCTGTCTCTGTCTCTGTCTCTGTCTCTGTCTCTGTCCCTGTCTCTGTCTCTGTCTTCGTCTCTGTCCCTGTCTCTGTCTCTGTCTCTGTCTCTGTCTCTGTCTCTGTCTCTGTCTGTGTCTTTGTCCATGTCTCCGTTCCTGTCTCTGTCTCAGTCCCTGTCTCTGTCTCTGTCTCTGTCTCTGTCTCTGTCTCTGTCCGTGTCTCTCCGTCTGTCACGGTCTCTGTCTCTGTCGCTTGTCTCTGTCTCTGTCTCTGTGTCATTCTCTCTCCGTGTCTCTCCGTCTGTCACGGTCTCTGTCTCTGTCCCTTGTCTCTGTCTCTGTCTCTGTCTCTGTGTCGCCTTCCTCTGTGTCTCTGTCTCTGTCTTTGTCTCTGTCTCTGTCTCTGTCTCTGTCTCTGTCTCTGTCTCTGTCTCTGTCTCTGTCTCTGTCTCTGTCCGTGTCTCTGCGTCTGTCTCGGTCTCTGTCTCTGTCCCTTGCCTCTGTCTCTGTATGTGTGTCTGTTCCTGTCTCTGTCTCTGTCTCTGTCTGTAACTCTATCTCTGTCTCTGTCTCTGTCTCTGTCTCTGTCTCTGTCTCTGTCTCTGTCTCTGTCTCTGTCTCTGTCTCTGTCTTCGTCTCTGTCCCTGTCTCTGTCTCTGTCTCTGTCTCTGTCTCTGTCTCTGTCTGTGTCTTTGACCATGTCTCCGTTCCTGTCTCTGTCTCTGTCCCTGTCTCTGTCTCTGTCTCTGTCTCTGTCTCTGTATCTGTCTCTGTCTCTGTCTCTGTCTCTGTCTCTGTCTCTGTCTCTGTCTCTGTCTCTGTCTCTGTCTCTGTCTCTGTCTCTGTCTCTGTCTCTGTCTCTGTCTCTGTCTCTGTCTCTGTCTCTGTCTCTGTCTCTGTCTCTGTCTTCGCCTCTGTCCCTGTCTCTCTCTCTGTCTCTGTCTCTGTCTGTGTCTCTGTCCATGTCTCCTTTCCTGTCCCTGTCTCTGTCCCTGTCTCTATCTCTGTCTCTGTCTCTGTCTCTGTCCGTGTCTCTGCGTCTGTCTCGGTCTCTGTCTCTGTCCCTTGTCTCTGTCTCTGTCTCTGTCTCTGTGTCGCCTTCCTCTGTGTCTCTGTCTCCGTCTGTCTCGGTCTCTGTCTCTGTCCCTTGTCTCTGTCTCTGTCTCTGTCTCTGTCTCTGTCCGTGCCTCTGCGCCTGTCTCGGACTCCGTCTCTGTCCCTTGTCTCTGTCTTTGTATGTGTGTTTGTTCCTGTCTCTGTCTCTGTCTCTGTCTGTATCTCTGTCTCTGTCTCTGTCTCTGTCCCTGTCTCTGTCTCTGTCTCTGTTCCTGTCTCTGTCTCTGTCTCTGTCTCTGTCTCTGTCTCTGTCTCTGTCTCTGTCTCTGTCCATGTCTCCGTTCCTGTCTCTGTCTCTGTCCCTGTCTCTGTCTCTGTCTCTGTCTCTGTCTCTGTCTCTGTCCATGTCTCCGTTCCTGTCTCTGTCTCTGTCCCTGTCTCTGTCTCTGTCTCTGTCTCTGTCTCTGTCCGTGTCTCTCCGTCTGTCTCGGTCTCTGTCTCTGTCCCTTGTCTCTGCCTCTGTCTCTGTCTCTGTCTCTGTCCGTGCCTCTGCGCCTGTCTCGGACTCCGTCTCTATCCCTTGTCTCTGTCTTTGTATGTGTGTTTGTTCCTGTCCCTGTCTCTGTCTCTGTCTCTGTCTGTAACTCTATCTCTGTCTCTGTCTCTGTCTCTGTCTCTGTCTCTGTCTCTGTCTCTGTCTCTGTCTCTGTCTCTGTCTCTGTTCCTGTCTCTGTCTCTGTCTCTGTCTCTGTCCCTGTCTCTGTCTCTGTCTCTGTCCGTGTCTCTCCGTCTGTCTCGGTCTCTGTCCCTGTCTCTGTCTCTGTCTCTGTCTCTGTCTCTGTCTGTGTCTTTGTCCATGTCTCCGTTCCTGTCTCTGTCTCAGTCCCTGTCTCTGTCTCTGTCTCTGTCTCTGTCTCTGTCCGTGTCTCACCGTCTGTCACGGTCTCTGTCTCTGTCGCTTGTCTCTGTCTCTGCCTCTGTCTCTGTCTCTGTCTCTGTCTCTGTCTCTGTCTCTGTCTCTGTCTCTGTCCCTTGTCTCTGTCTCTGTCTCTGTCTCTGTGTCGCCTTCCTCTGTGTCTCTGTCTCTGTCTTTGTCTCTGTCTCTGTCTCTGTCTCTGTCTCTGTCTCTGTCTCCGTCTCTGTCTCTGTCTCTGTCTCTGTCTCTGTCCGTGTCTCTGCGTCTGTCTCGGTCTCTGTCTCTGTCCCTTGCCTCTGTCTCTGTATGTGTGTCTGTTCCTGTCTCTGTCTCTGTCTCTGTCTGTAACTCTATCTCTGTCTCTGTCTCTGTCTCTGTCTCTGTCTCTGTCTCTGTCTCTGTCTCTGTCTCTGTCTCTGTCTCTGTCTCTGTCTCTGTCTCTGTCTCTGTCTGTATCTCTGTCTCTGTCTCTGTCTCTGTCTCTGTCTCTGTCTGTGTCTTTGTCCATGTCTCCGTTCCTGTCTCTGTCTCTGTCCCTGTCTCTGTCTCTGTCTCTGTCTCTGTCTCTGTCTCTGTCTCTGTCTCTGTCTCTGTCTCTGTCTCTGTCTCTGTCTCTGTCTCTGTCTCTGTCTCTGTCTCTGTCTCTGTCTCTGTCTCTGTCTCTGTCTCTGTCTCTGTCTCTGTCTTCGCCTCTGTCCCTGTCTCTCTCTCTGTCTCTGTCTCTGTCTGTGTCTCTGTCCATGTCTCCTTTCCTGTCTCTGTCTCTGTCCCTGTCTCTGTCTCTGTCTTTGTCTCTGTCTCTGTCCGTGTCTCTGCGTCTGTCTCGGTCTCTGTCTCTGTCCCTTGTCTCTGTCTCTGTCTCTGTCTCTGTGTCGCCTTCCTCTGTGTCTCTGTCTCCATCTGTCTCGGTCTCTGTCTCTGTCCCTTGTCTCTGTCTCTGTCTCTGTCTCTGTCTCTGTCCGTGCCTCTGCGCCTGTCTCGGACTCCGTCTCTGTCCCTTGTCTCTGTCTTTGTATGTGTGTTTGTTCCTGTCTCTGTCTCTGTCTCTGTCTGTATCTCTGTCTCTGTCTCTGTCTCTGTCTCTGTCCATGTCTCCGTTCCTGTCTCTGTCTCTGTCTCTGTCTCTGTCTCTGTCTGTATCTCTGTCTCTGTCTCTGTCTCTGTCCCTGTCTCTGTCTCTGTCTCTGTCTCTGTCTCTGTGTCTGCCTCTGTCTCTGCCTCTGTCTCTGTCTCTGTCTCTGTCTCTGTCTCTGTCTCTGTCTCTGTCTCTGTCTCTGTCTGTATCTCTGTCTCTGTCTCTGTCTCTGTCCCTGTCTCTGTCTCTGTCTCTGTCTCTGTCTCTGTCTCTGTCTCTGTCTCTGTCTCTGTCTCTGTCTCTGTCCCTGTCTCTGTCTCTGTCTTCGTCTCTGTCCCTGTCTCTGTCTCTGTCTCTGTCTCTGTCTCTGTCTCTGTCTGTGTCTTTGTCCATGTCTCCGTTCCTGTCTCTGTCTCAGTCCCTGTCTCTGTCTCTGTCTCTGTCTCTGTCTCTGTCCGTGTCTCTCCGTCTGTCACGGTCTCTGTCTCTGTCGCTTGTCTCTGTCTCTGTCTCTGTGTCATTCTCTCTCCGTGTCTCTCCGTCTGTCACGGTCTCTGTCTCTGTCCCTTGTCTCTGTCTCTGTCTCTGTCTCTGTGTCGCCTTCCTCTGTGTCTCTGTCTCTGTCTTTGTCTCTGTCTCTGTCTCTGTCTCTGTCTCTGTCTCTGTCTCTGTCTCTGTCTCTGTCTCTGTCTCTGTCTCTGTCTCTGTCCGTGTCTCTGCGTCTGTCTCGGTCTCTGTCTCTGTCCCTTGCCTCTGTCTCTGTATGTGTGTCTGTTCCTGTCTCTGTCTCTGTCTCTGTCTGTAACTCTATCTCTGTCTCTGTCTCTGTCTCTGTCTCTGTCTCTGTCTCTGTCTCTGTCCATGTCTCCGTTCCTGTCTCTGTCTCTGTCCCTGTCTCTGTCTCTGTCTCTGTCTCTGTCTCTGTCCGTGTCTCTCCGTCTGTCTCGGTCTCTGTCTCTGTCCCTTGTCTCCGTCTCTGTCTCTGCCTCTGTCTCTGTCCGTGCCTCTGCGCCTGTCTCGGACTCCGTCTCTATCCATTGTCTCTGTCTTTGTATGTGTGTTTGTTCCTGTCCCTGTCTCTGTCTCTGTCTCTGTCTCTGTCTGTATCTCTGTCTCTGTCTCTGTCTCTGTCCCTGTCTCTGTCTCTGCCTCTGTCTCTGTCTCTGTGTCTGCCTCTGTCTCTGCCTCTGTCTCTGTCTCTGTCTCTGTCTCTGTCTCTGTCTCTGTCTCTGTCTGTATCTCTGTCTCTGTCTCTGTCTCTGTCCCTGTCTCTGTCTCTGTCTCTGTCTCTGTCTCTGTCTCTGTCTCTGTCTCTGTCCCTGTCTCTGTCTCTGTCTTCGTCTCTGTCCCTGTCTCTGTCTCTGTCTCTGTCTCTGTCTCTGTCTGTGTCTTTGTCCATGTCTCCGTTCCTGTCTCTGTCTCAGTCCCTGTCTCTGTCTCTGTCTCTGTCTCTGTCTCTGTCCGTGTCTCTCCGTCTGTCACGGTCTCTGTCTCTGTCGCTTGTCTCTGTCTCTGTCTCTGTCTCTGTCTCTGTCTCTGTCTCTGTCTCTGTCTCTGTCTCTGTCTCTGTCCCTTGTCTCTGTCTCTGTCTCTGTCTCTGTGTCGCCTTCCTCTGTGTCTCTGTCTCTGTCTTTGTCTCTGTCTCTGTCTCTGTCTCTGTCTCTGTCTCTGTCTCTGTCTCTGTCTCTGTCTCTGTCTCTGTCCGTGTCTCTGCGTCTGTCTCGGTCTCTGTCTCTGTCCCTTGCCTCTGTCTCTGTATGTGTGTCTGTTCCTGTCTCTGTCTCTGTCTCTGTCTGTAACTCTATCTCTGTCTCTGTCTCTGTCTCTGTCTCTGTCTCTGTCTCTGTCTCTGTCTCTGTCTCTGTCTCTGTCTTCGTCTCTGTCCCTGTCTCTGTCTCTGTCTCTGTCTCTGTCTCTGTCTCTGTCTGTGTCTTTGACCATGTCTCCGTTCCTGTCTCTGTCTCTGTCCCTGTCTCTGTCTCTGTCTCTGTCTCTGTCTCTGTCTCTGTCTCTGTCTCTGTCTCTGTCTCTGTTCCTGTCTCTGTCTCTGTCTCTGTCTCTGCCTCTGTCTCTGTCTCTGTCTTCGCCTCTGTCCCTGTCTCTCTCTCTGTCTCTGTCTCTGTCTGTGTCTCTGCCCATGTCTCCTTTCCTGTCTCTGTCTCAGTCCCTGTCTCTGTCTCTGTCTCTGTCTCTGTCTCTGTCCGTGTCTCTGCGCCTGTCTCTGTCTCTGTCTCTGTCTCTGTCTCTGTCTCTGTCTCTGTCTCTGTCTCTGTCTCTGTCTCTGTCTCTGTCTCTGTTCCTGTCTCTGTATCCGTCTCTGTCTCTGTCTCTGTCTCTGTCTCTGTCTCTGTCTCAGTCTCTGTCTCGGTCTCTGTCTCTGTCTCTGTCCTCGTCTCTGTCCCTGTCTCTGTCTCTGTCTCTGTCTCTGTCTCTGTCTCTGTCTGTGTCTTTGTCCATGTCTCCGTTCCTGTCTCTGTCTCTGTCCCTGTCTCTGTCTCTGTCTCTGTCTCTGTCTCTGTCCGTGTCTATCCGTCTGTCACGGTCTCTGTCTCTGTCCCTTGTCTCTGTCTCTGTCTCTGTCCCATTCTCTCTCCGTGTCTCTCCGTCTGTCACGGTCTCTGTCTCTGTCCCTTGTCTCTGTCTCTGTCTCTGTCTCTGTGTCGTCTTCCTCTGTGTCTCTGTCTCCGTCTTTGTCTCTGTCTCTGTCTCTGTCTCTGTCTCTGCCTCTGTCTCTGTCTCTGTCTCTGTCTCTGTGTCGCCTTCCTCTGTGTCTCTGTCTCTGTCTCTGTCTCTGTTCCTGTCTCTGTCTCTGTCTCTGTCTCTGTCTCTGTCTCTGTCTCTGTCTCTGTCTCTGTCTCTGTCTCTGTCTTCGTCTCTGTCCCTGTCTCTGTCTCTGTCTCTGTCTCTGTCTCTGTCTGTGTCTTTGTCCATGTCTCCGTTCCTGTCTCTGTCTCTGTCCCTGTCTCTGTCTCTGTCTCTGTCTCTGTCTCTGTCCGTGTCTCTCCGTTTGTCACGGTCTCTGTCTCTGTCCCTTGTCTCTGTCTCTGTCTCTGTCTCATTCTCCCTCCGTGTCTCTCCGTCTGTCACGGTCTCTGTCTCTGTCCCTTGTCTCTGTCTCTGTCTCTGTCTCTGTGTCGCCTTCCTCTCTGTCTCTGTCTCTGTCTTTGTTTCTGTCTCTGTCTCTGTCTCTGTCTCTGTCTCTGTCTCTGTCTCTGTCTCTGTCTCTGTCTCTGTCTCTTTCTCTTTCTCTGTCCGTGTCTCTGCGTCTGTCTCGGTCTCTGTCTCTGTCCCTTGTCTCTGTCTCTGTATGTGTGTTTGTTCCTGTCTCTGTCTCTGTCTCTGTCTGTATCTCTGTCTCTGTCTCTGTCTCTGTCCCTGTCTCTGTCTCTGTCTCTGTTCCTGTCTCTGTCTCTGTCTCTGTCTCTGTCTCTGTCTCTGTCTCTGTCTCTGTCTCTGTCCATGTCTCCGTTCCTGTCTCTGTCTCTGTCCCTGTGTCTGTCTCTGTCTCTGTCTCTGTCTCTGTCCGTGTCTCTCCGTCTGTCTCGGTCTCTGTCTCTGTCCCTTGTCTCTGCCTCTGTCTCTGTCTCTGTCTCTGTCCGTGCCTCTGCGCCTGTCTCGGACTCCGTCTCTATCCCTTGTCTCTGTCTTTGTATGTGTGTTTGTTCCTGTCCCTGTCTCTGTCTCTGTCTCTGTCTCTGTCTCTTTCTCTGTCTCTGTCCGTGTCTCTGCGTCTGTCTCGGTCTCTATCTCTGTCCCTTGTCTCTGTCTCTGTATGTGTGTCTTTTCCTGTCTCTGTGTCTGTCTCTGTCTCTGTCTGTAACTCTATCTCTGTCTCTGTCTCTGTCTCTGTCTCTGTCTCTGTCTCTGTCTCTGTCTCTGTCTCTGTCTCTGTCTCTGTCTCTGTCTCTGTTCCTGTCTCTGTCTCTGTCTCTGTCTCTGTCCCTGTCTCTGTCTCTGTCTCTGTCCGTGTCTCTCCGTCTGTCTCGGTCTCTGTCCCTGTCTCTGTCTCTGTCTCTGTCTCTGTCTCTGTCTGTGTCTTTGTCCATGTCTCCGTTCCTGTCTCTGTCTCAGTCCCTGTCTCTGTCTCTGTCTCTGTCTCTGTCTCTGTCCGTGTCTCACCGTCTGTCACGGTCTCTGTCTCTGTCGCTTGTCTCTGTCTCTGCCTCTGTCTCTGTCTCTGTCTCTGTCTCTGTCTCTGTCTCTGTCTCTGTCTCTGTCCCTTGTCTCTGTCTCTGTCTCTGTCTCTGTGTCGCCTTCCTCTGTGTCTCTGTCTCTGTCTTTGTCTCTGTCTCTGTCTCTGTCTCTGTCTCTGTCTCTGTCTCTGTCTCTGTCTCCGTCTCTGTCTCTGTCTCTGTCTCTGTCTCTGTCCGTGTCTCTGCGTCTGTCTCGGTCTCTGTCTCTGTCCCTTGCCTCTGTCTCTGTATGTGTGTCTGTTCCTGTCTCTGTCTCTGTCTCTGTCTGTAACTCTATCTCTGTCTCTGTCTCTGTCTCTGTCTCTGTCTCTGTCTCTGTCTCTGTCTCTGTCTCTGTCTCTGTCTCTGTCTTCGTCTCTGTCCCTGTCTCTGTCTCTGTCTCTGTCTCTGTCTCTGTCTCTGTCTGTGTCTTTGTCCATGTCTCCGTTCCTGTCTCTGTCTCTGTCCCTGTCTCTGTCTCTGTCTCTGTCTCTGTCTCTGTCCCTGTCTCTGTCTCTGTCTCTGTCTCTGTCTCTGTCTCTGTCTCTGTCCCTTGTCTCTGTCTCTGTCTCTGTCTCTGTGTCGCCTTCCTCTGTGTCTCTGTCTCTGTCTTTGTCTCTGTCTCTGTCTCTGTCTCTGTCTCTGTCTCTGTCTCCGTCTCTGTCTCTGTCTCTGTCTCTGTCTCTGTCCGTGTCTCTGCGTCTGTCTCTGTCTCTGTCTCTGTCTTCGTCTCTGTCCCTGTCTCTGTCTCTGTCTCTGTCTCTGTCTCTGTCCCTGTCTCTGTCTCTGTCTCTGTCTCTGTCTCTGTCTCTGTCTCTGTCTCTGTCTCTGTCTCTGTCTCTGTCTCTGTCTCTGTCTCTGTCTCTGTCTCTGTCTCTGTCTCTGTCTCTGTCTCTGTCTCTGTCTCTGTCTCTGTCTCTGTCTTCGCCTCTGTCCCTGTCTCTCTCTCTGTCTCTGTCTCTGTCTGTGTCTCTGTCCATGTCTCCTTTCCTGTCTCTGTCTCTGTCCCTGTCTCTGTCTCTGTCTTTGTCTCTGTCTCTGTCCGTGTCTCTGCGTCTGTCTCGGTCTCTGTCTCTGTCCCTTGTCTCTGTCTCTGTCTCTCTCTGTGTCGCCTTCCTCTGTGTCTCTGTCTCCATCTGTCTCGGTCTCTGTCTCTGTCCCTTGTCTCTGTCTCTGTCTCTGTCTCTGTCTCTGTCCGTGCCTCTGCGCCTGTCTCGGACTCCGTCTCTGTCCCTTGTCTCTGTCTTTGTATGTGTGTTTGTTCCTGTCTCTGTCTCTGTCTCTGTCTGTATCTCTGTCTCTGTCTCTGTCTCTGTCTCTGTCCATGTCTCCGTTCCTGTCTCTGTCTCTGTCCCTGTCTCTGTCTCTGTCTCTGTCTCTGTCTCTGTCCGTGTCTCCCCGTCTGTCTCGGTCTCTGTCTCTGTCCCTTGTCTCTGCCTCTGTCTCTGTCTCTGTCTCTGTCCGTGCCTCTGCGCCTGTCTCGGACTCCGTCTCTATCCCTTGTCTCTGTCTTTGTATGTGTGTTTGTTCCTGTCCCTGTCTCTGTCTCTGTCTCTGTCTCTGTCTGTATCTCTGTCTCTGTCTCTGTCTCTGTCCCTGTCTCTGTCTCTGTCTCTGTCTCTGTCTCTGTGTCTGCCTCTGTCTCTGCCTCTGTCTCTGTCTCTGTCTCTGTCTCTGTCTCTGTCTCTGTCTCTGTCTCTGTCTCTGTCTCTGTCTGTATCTCTGTCTCTGTCTCTGTCTCTGTCCCTGTCTCTGTCTCTGTCTCTGTCTCTGTCTCTGTCTCTGTCTCTGTCTCTGTCTCTGTCTCTGTCTCTGTCCCTGTCTCTGTCTCTGTCTTCGTCTCTGTCCCTGTCTCTGTCTCTGTCTCTGTCTCTGTCTCTGTCTCTGTCTGTGTCTTTGTCCATGTCTCCGTTCCTGTCTCTGTCTCAGTCCCTGTCTCTGTCTCTGTCTCTGTCTCTGTCTCTGTCCGTGTCTCTCCGTCTGTCACGGTCTCTGTCTCTGTCCCTTGTCTCTGTCTCTGTCTCTGTCTCTGTGTCGCCTTCCTCTGTGTCTCTGTCTCTGTCTTTGTCTCTGTCTCTGTCTCTGTCTCTGTCTCTGTCTCTGTCTCTGTCTCTGTCTCTGTCTCTGTCTCTGTCTCTGTCCGTGTCTCTGCGTCTGTCTCGGTCTCTGTCTCTGTCCCTTGCCTCTGTCTCTGTATGTGTGTCTGTTCCTGTCTCTGTCTCTGTCTCTGTCTGTAACTCTATCTCTGTCTCTGTCTCTGTCTCTGTCTCGGTCTCTGTCTCTGTCCATGTCTCCGTTCCTGTCTCTGTCTCTGTCCCTGTCTCTGTCTCTGTCTCTGTCTCTGTCTCTGTCCGTGTCTCTCCGTCTGTCTCGGTCTCTGTCTCTGTCCCTTGTCTCTGTCTCTGTCTCTGCCTCTGTCTCTGTCCGTGCCTCTGCGCCTGTCTCGGACTCCGTCTCTATCCATTGTCTCTGTCTTTGTATGTGTGTTTGTTCCTGTCCCTGTCTCTGTCTCTGTCTCTGTCTCTGTCTGTATCTCTGTCTCTGTCTCTGTCTCTGTCCCTGTCTCTGTCTCTGCCTCTGTCTCTGTCTCTGTGTCTGCCTCTGTCTCTGCCTCTGTCTCTGTCTCTGTCTCTGTCTCTGTCTCTGTCTCTGTCTCTGTCTCTGTCTGTATCTCTGTCTCTGTCTCTGTCTCTGTCCCTGTCTCTGTCTCTGTCTCTGTCTCTGTCTCTGTCTCTGTCTCTGTCTCTGTCCCTGTCTCTGTCTCTGTCTTCGTCTCTGTCCCTGTCTCTGTCTCTGTCTCTGTCTCTGTCTCTGTCTGTGTCTTTGTCCATGTCTCCGTTCCTGTCTCTGTCTCAGTCCCTGTCTCTGTCTCTGTCTCTGTCTCTGTCTCTGTCCGTGTCTCTCCGTCTGTCACGGTCTCTGTCTCTGTCGCTTGTCTCTGTCTCTGTCTCTGTCTCTGTCTCTGTCTCTGTCTCTGTCTCTGTCTCTGTCTCTGTCTCTGTCTCTGTCCCTTGTCTCTGTCTCTGTCTCTGTCTCTGTGTCGCCTTCCTCTGTGTCTCTGTCTCTGTCTTTGTCTCTGTCTCTGTCTCTGTCTCTGTCTCTGTCTCTGTCTCTGTCTCTGTCTCTGTCTCTGTCTCTGTCTCTGTCTCTGTCTCTGTCCGTGTCTCTGCGTCTGTCTCGGTCTCTGTCTCTGTCCCTTGCCTCTGTCTCTGTATGTGTGTCTGTTCCTGTCTCTGTCTCTGTCTCTGTCTGTAACTCTATCTCTGTCTCTGTCTCTGTCTCTGTCTCTGTCTCTGTCTCTGTCTCTGTCTCTGTCTCTGTCTCTGTCTCTGTCTTCGTCTCTGTCCCTGTCTCTGTCTCTGTCTCTGTCTCTGTCTCTGTCTCTGTCTGTGTCTTTGACCATGTCTCCGTTCCTGTCTCTGTCTCTGTCCCTGTCTCTGTCTCTGTCTCTGTCTCTGTCTCTGTCTCTGTCTCTGTCTCTGTCTCTGTCTCTGTCTCTGTCTCTGTCTCTGTCTCTGTCTCTGTCTCTGTCTCTGTCTCTGTCTCTGTCTCTGTCTCTGTCTCTGTCTCTGTCTCTGTCTCTGTCTCTGTCTCTGTCTCTGTCTCTGTCTCTGTCTCTGTCTCTGTCTCTGTCTCTGTCTTCGCCTCTGTCCCTGTCTCTCTCTCTGTCTCTGCCTCTGTCTGTGTCTCTGTCCATGTCTCCTTTCCTGTCTCTGTCTCTGTCCCTGTCTCTGTCTCTGTCTCTGTCTCTGTCTCTGTCCGTGTCTCTGCGTCTGTCTCGGTCTCTGTCTCTGTCCCTTGTCTCTGTCTCTGTCTCTGTCTCTGTGTCGCCTTCCTCTGTGTCTCTGTCTCCATCTGTCTCGGTCTCTGTCTCTGTCCCTTGTCTCTGTCTCTGTCTCTGTCTCTGTCTCTGTCCGTGCCTCTGCGCCTGTCTCGGACTCCGTCTCTGTCCCTTGTCTCTGTCTTTGTATGTGTGTTTGTTCCTGTCTCTGTCTCTGTCTCTGTCTGTATCTCTGTCTCTGTCTCTGTCTCTGTCCCTGTCTCTGTCTCTGTCTCTGTTCCTGTCTCTGTCTCTGTCTCTGTCTCTGTCTCTGTCTCTGTCTCTGTCCATGTCTCCGTTCCTGTCTCTGTCTCTGTCCCTGTCTCTGTCTCTGTCTCTGTCTCTGTCTCTGTCCGTGTCTCCCCGTCTGTCTCGGTCTCTGTCTCTGTCCCTTGTCTCTGCCTCTGTCTCTGTCTCTGTCTCTGTCCGTGCCTCTGCGCCTGTCTCGGACTCCGTCTCTGTCCCTTGTCTCTGTCTTTGTATGTGTGTTTGTTCCTGTCTCTGTCTCTGTCTCTGTCTGTATCTCTGTCTCTGTCTCTGTCTCTGTCCCTGTCTCTGTCTCTGTCTCTGTTCCTGTCTCTGTCTCTGTCTCTGTCTCTGTCTCTGTCTCTGTCTCTGTCTCTGTCCATGTCTCCGTTCCTGTCTCTGTCTCTGTCCCTGTGTCTGTCTCTGTCTCTGTCTCTGTCTCTGTCCGTGTCTCTCCGTCTGTCTCGGTCTCTGTCTCTGTCCCTTGTCTCTGCCTCTGTCTCTGTCTCTGTCTCTGTCCGTGCCTCTGCGCCTGTCTCGGACTCCGTCTCTATCCCTTGTCTCTGTCTTTGTATGTGTGTTTGTTCCTGTCCCTGTCTCTGTCTCTGTCTCTGTCTCTGTCTCTTTCTCTGTCTCTGTCCGTGTCTCTGCGTCTGTCTCGGTCTCTATCTCTGTCCCTTGTCTCTGTCTCTGTATGTGTGTCTTTTCCTGTCTCTGTGTCTGTCTCTGTCTCTGTCTGTAACTCTATCTCTGTCTCTGTCTCTGTCTCTGTCTCTGTCTCTGTCTCTGTCTCTGTCTCTGTCTCTGTCTCTGTCTCTGTCTCTGTCTCTGTTCCTGTCTCTGTCTCTGTCTCTGTCTCTGTCCCTGTCTCTGTCTCTGTCTCTGTCCGTGTCTCTCCGTCTGTCTCGGTCTCTGTCCCTGTCTCTGTCTCTGTCTCTGTCTCTGTCTCTGTCTGTGTCTTTGTCCATGTCTCCGTTCCTGTCTCTGTCTCAGTCCCTGTCTCTGTCTCTGTCTCTGTCTCTGTCTCTGTCCGTGTCTCACCGTCTGTCACGGTCTCTGTCTCTGTCGCTTGTCTCTGTCTCTGCCTCTGTCTCTGTCTCTGTCTCTGTCTCTGTCTCTGTCTCTGTCTCTGTCTCTGTCCCTTGTCTCTGTCTCTGTCTCTGTCTCTGTGTCGCCTTCCTCTGTGTCTCTGTCTCTGTCTTTGTCTCTGTCTCTGTCTCTGTCTCTGTCTCTGTCTCTGTCTCTGTCTCCGTCTCTGTCTCTGTCTCTGTCTCTGTCTCTGTCCGTGTCTCTGCGTCTGTCTCGGTCTCTGTCTCTGTCCCTTGCCTCTGTCTCTGTATGTGTGTCTGTTCCTGTCTCTGTCTCTGTCTCTGTCTGTAACTCTATCTCTGTCTCTGTCTCTGTCTCTGTCTCTGTCTCTGTCTCTGTCTCTGTCTCTGTCTCTGTCTCTGTCTCTGTCTTCGTCTCTGTCCCTGTCTCTGTCTCTGTCTCTGTCTCTGTCTCTGTCTCTGTCTGTGTCTTTGTCCATGTCTCCGTTCCTGTCTCTGTCTCTGTCCCTGTCTCTGTCTCTGTCTCTGTCTCTGTCTCTGTCCCTGTCTCTGTCTCTGTCTCTGTCTCTGTCTCTGTCTCTGTCTGTATCTCTGTCTCTGTCTCTGTCTCTGTCCCTGTCTCTGTCTCTGTCTCTGTCTCTGTCTCTGTCTCTGTCTGTATCTCTGTCTCTGTCTCTGTCTCTGTCCCTGTCTCTGTCTCTGTCTCTGTCTCTGTCTCTGTGTCTGCCTCTGTCTCTGCCTCTGTCTCTGTCTCTGTCTCTGTCTCTGTCTCTGTCTCTGTCTGTATCTATGTCTCTGTCTCTGTCTCTGTCCCTGTCTCTGTCTCTGTCTCTGTCTCTGTCTCTGTCTCTGTCTCTGTCTCTGTCTCTGTCTCTGTCTCTGTCTCTGTCCCTGTCTCTGTCTCTGTCTTCGTCTCTGTCCCTGTCTCTGTCTCTGTCTCTGTCTCTGTCTCTGTCTGTGTCTTTGTCCATGTCTCCGTTCCTGTCTCTGTCTCAGTCCCTGTCTCTGTCTCTGTCTCTGTCTCTGTCTCTGTCCGTGTCTCTCCGTCTGTCACGGTCTCTGTCTCTGTCGCTTGTCTCTGTCTCTGTCTCTGTCTCTGTCTCTGTCTCTGTCTCTGTCTCTGTCTCTGTCTCTGTCTCTGTCCCTTGTCTCTGTCTCTGTCTCTGTCTCTTTGTCGCCTTCCTCTGTGTCTCTGTCTCTGTCTTTGTCTCTGTCTCTGTCTCTGTCTCTGTATCTGTCTCTGTCTCTGTCTCTGTCTCTGTCTCTGTCTCTGTCTCTGTCTGTGTCTCTGTCCATGTCTCCTTTCCTGTCTCTGTCTCTGTCCCTGTCTCTGTCTCTGTCTCTGTCTCTGTCTCTGTCCGTGTCTCTGCGTCTGTCTCGGTCTCTGTCTCTGTCCCTTGTCTCTGTCTCTGTCTCTGTCTCTGTGTCGCCTTCCTCTGTGTCTCTGTCTCCATCTGTCTCGGTCTCTGTCTCTGTCCCTTGTCTCTGTCTCTGTCTCTGTCTCTGTCTCTGTCCGTGCCTCTGCGCCTGTCTCGGACTCCGTCTCTGTCCCTTGTCTCTGTCTTTGTATGTGTGTTTGTTCCTGTCTCTGTCTCTGTCTCTGTCTCTGTCTCTGTCTCTGTCTCTGTCTCTGTCTCTGTCCATGTCTCCGTTCCTGTCTCTGTCTCTGTCCCTGTCTCTGTCTCTGTCTCTGTCTCTGTCTCTGTCCGTGTCTCCCCGTCTGTCTCGGTCTCTGTCTCTGTCCCTTGTCTCTGCCTCTGTCTCTGTCTCTGTCTCTGTCCGTGCCTCTGCGCCTGTCTTGGACTCCGTCTCTATCCCTTGTCTCTGTCTTTGTATGTGTGTTTGTTCCTGTCCCTGTCTCTGTCTCTGTCTCTGTCTCTGTCTGTATCTCTGTCTCTGTCTCTGTCTCTGTGTCGCCTTCCTCTGTGTCTCTGTCTCCGTCTGTCTCGGTCTCTGTCTCTGTCTCTGTCTCTGTCTCTGTCTCTGTCCCTGTCTCTGTCTCTGTCTCTGTCTCTGTCTCTGTCTCTGTCTCTGTCTCTGTCTCTGTCTCTGTCTGTATCTCTGTCTCTGTCTCTGTCTCTGTCCCTGTCTCTGTCTCTGTCTCTGTCTCTGTCCCTGTCTCTGTCTCTGTCTCTGTCTCTGTCTCTGTCTCTGTCTCTGTCTCTGTCTCTGTCTCTGTCTCTGTCTCTGTCTCTGTCTCTGTCTCTGTCTCTGTCCCTGTCTCTGTCTCTGTCTCTGTCTCTGTCTCTGTCTCTGTCTCTGTCTCTGTCTCTGTCTCTGTCTCTGTCTCTGTCTCTGTCTCTGTCTCTGTCTCTGTCTCTGTCTCTGTCTCTGTCTCTGTCTCTGTCTCTGTCTCTGTCTCTGTCTCTGTCTCTGTCTCTGTCTCTGTCTCTGTCTCTGTCTCTGTCTCTGTCCCTGTCTCTGCCTCTGTCTTCGTCTCTGTCCCTGTCTCTGTCTCTGTCTCTGTCTCTGTCTCAGTCTGTGTCTTTGTCCATGTCTCCGTTCCTGTCTCTGTCTCTGTCCCTGTCTCTGTCTCTGTCTCTGTCTCTGTCTCTGTCCGTGTCTCTCCGTCTGTCACGGTCTCTGTCTCTGTCCCTTGTCTCTGTCTCTGTCCGTGTCTCTCCGTCTGTCACGGTCTCTGTCTCTGTCCCTTGTCTCTGTCTCTGTCTCTGTGTCATTCTCTCTCCGTGTCTCTCCGTCTGTCACGGTCTCTGTCTCTGTCCCTTGTCTCTGTCTCTGTCTCTGTCTCTGTGTCGCCTTCCTCTGTGTCTCTGTCTCTGTCTTTGTCTCTGTCTCTGTCTCTGTCTCTGTCTCTGTCTCTGTCTCTGTCTCTGTCTCTGTCTCTGTCTCTGTCTCTGTCCGTGTCTCTGCGTCTGTCTCGGTCTCTGTCTCTGTCCCTTGCCTCTGTCTCTGTATGTGTGTCTGTTCCTGTCTCTGTCTCTGTCTCCATCTCTGTCTGTATCTCTGTCTGTATCTCTGTCTCTGTCTCTGTCTCTGTCTCTGTCTCTGTCTCTGTCTCTGTCTCTGTCCGTGTCTCTGCGTCTGTCTCGGTCTCTGTCTCTGTCCCTTGTCTCTGTCTCTGTATGTGTGTCTGTTCCTGTCTCTGTCTCTGTCTCTGTCACTGTCTCTGTCTGTAACTCTATCTCTGTCTCTGTCTCTGTCTCTGTCTCTGTCTCTGTCTCTGTCTCTGTCCCTGTCTCTGTCTCTGTCTCTGTCTCTGTCTCTGTCTCTGTCTCTGTCTCCGTCTCCGTCTCTGTCTCTGTCTCTGTCTCTGTCTCTGTCTCTGTCTCTGTCTTCGTCTCTGTCTGTGTCTCTGTCCCTGTCTCTGTCTCTGTCTCTGTCTCTGTCTCTGTCTCTGTCTCTGTCTCTGTCTCTGTCTCTGTCTCTGTCTCTGTCTCTGTCTCTGTCTCTGTCTCTGTCTCTGTCTCTGTCTCTGTCTCTGTCTCTGTCTCTGTCTCTGTCTCTGTCTCTGTCTTCGTCTCTGTCTGTGTCTCTGTCCATGTCTCCGTTCCAGTCTTTGTCTCTGTCCCTGTCTCTGTCTCTGTCTCTGTCTCTGTCTCTGTCCGTGTCTCTCCGTCTGTGTCGGTCTCTGTCTCTGTCCCTTGTCTCTGTCTCTGTCTCTGTCTCTGTCTCTGTCTCTGTCTCTGTCCGTGTCTCTGCGTCTGTCTCGGTCTCCGTCTCTGTCCCTTGTCTCTGTCTCTGTATGTGTGTCTGTTCCTGTCTCTGTCTCTGTCTCCATCTCTGTCTGTATCTCTGTCTGTATCTCTGTCTCTGTCTCTGTCTCTGTCTCTGCCTCTATCTCTCTCTCTGTCTCTGTCTCTGTCTCTGTCTCTGTCTCTGTCTCTGTCTCTGTCTCTGTCTCTGTCTCTGTCTCTGTCTCTGTCTCTGTCTCTGTCTCTGTCTCTGTCTCTGTCTCTGTCTCTGTCTCTGTCTCTGTCTCTGTCTCTGTCTCTGTCTCTGTCTCTGTCTCTGTCTCTGTCTCTGTCTCTGTCTCTGTCTCTGTCTCTGTCTCTGTCTCTGTCTCTGTCTCTGTCTCTGTCTCTGTCTCTGTCTCTGTCTCTGTCTCTGTCTCTGTCTCTGTCTCTGTCTCTGTCTCTGTCTCTGTCTCTGTCTCTGTCTCTGTCTCTGTCACGGTCTCTGTCTCTGTCCCTTGTCTCTGTCTCTGTCTCTGTGTCATTCTCTCTCCGTGTCTCTCCGTCTGTCACGGTCTCTGACTCTGTCCCTTGTCTCTGTCTCTGTCTCTGTCTCTGTGTCGCCTTCCTCTGTGTCTCTGTCTCTGTCTTTGTCTCTGTCTCTGTCTCTGTCTCTGTCTCTGTCTCTGTCTCTGTCTCTGTCTCTGTCTCTGTCTCTGTCTCTGTCCGTGTCTCTGCGTCTGTCTCGGTCTCTGTCTCTGTCCCTTGCCTCTGTCTCTGTATGTGTGTCTGTTCCTGTCTCTGTCTCTGTCTCCATCTCTGTCTGTATCTCTGTCTGTATCTCTGTCTCTGTCTCTGTCTCTGTCTCTGTCCCTGTCTCTGTCTCTGTCTCTGTCTCTGTCTCTGTCTCTGTCCCTGTCTCTGTCTCTGTCTTCGTCTCTGTCCCTGTCTCTGTCTCTGTCTCTGTCTCTGTCTCTGTCTGTGTCTTTGTCCATGTCTCCGTTCCTGTCTCTGTCTCAGTCCCTGTCTCTGTCTCTGTCTCTGTCTCTGTCTCTGTCCGTGTCTCTCCGTCTGTCACGGTCTCTGTCTCTGTCGCTTGTCTCTGTCTCTGTCTCTGTCTCTGTCTCTGTCTCTGTCTCTGTCTCTGTCTCTGTCTCTGTCTCTGTCCCTTGTCTCTGTCTCTGTCTCTGTCTCTTTGTCGCCTTCCTCTGTGTCTCTGTCTCTGTCTTTGTCTCTGTCTCTGTCTCTGTCTCTGTATCTGTCTCTGTCTCTGTCTCTGTCTCTGTCTCTGTCTCTGTCTCTGTCTGTGTCTCTGTCCATGTCTCCTTTCCTGTCTCTGTCTCTGTCCCTGTCTCTGTCTCTGTCTCTGTCTCTGTCTCTGTCCGTGTCTCTGCGTCTGTCTCGGTCTCTGTCTCTGTCCCTTGTCTCTGTCTCTGTCTCTGTCTCTGTGTCGCCTTCCTCTGTGTCTCTGTCTCCATCTGTCTCGGTCTCTGTCTCTGTCCCTTGTCTCTGTCTCTGTCTCTGTCTCTGTCTCTGTCCGTGCCTCTGCGCCTGTCTCGGACTCCGTCTCTGTCCCTTGTCTCTGTCTTTGTATGTGTGTTTGTTCCTGTCTCTGTCTCTGTCTCTGTCTCTGTCTCTGTCTCTGTCTCTGTCTCTGTCTCTGTCCATGTCTCCGTTCCTGTCTCTGTCTCTGTCCCTGTCTCTGTCTCTGTCTCTGTCTCTGTCTCTGTCCGTGTCTCCCCGTCTGTCTCGGTCTCTGTCTCTGTCCCTTGTCTCTGCCTCTGTCTCTGTCTCTGTCTCTGTCCGTGCCTCTGCGCCTGTCTTGGACTCCGTCTCTATCCCTTGTCTCTGTCTTTGTATGTGTGTTTGTTCCTGTCCCTGTCTCTGTCTCTGTCTCTGTCTCTGTCTGTATCTCTGTCTCTGTCTCTGTCTCTGTGTCGCCTTCCTCTGTGTCTCTGTCTCCGTCTGTCTCGGTCTCTGTCTCTGTCTCTGTCTCTGTCTCTGTCTCTGTCCCTGTCTCTGTCTCTGTCTCTGTCTCTGTCTCTGTCTCTGTCTCTGTCTCTGTCTCTGTCTCTGTCTGTATCTCTGTCTCTGTCTCTGTCTCTGTCCCTGTCTCTGTCTCTGTCTCTGTCTCTGTCCCTGTCTCTGTCTCTGTCTCTGTCTCTGTCTCTGTCTCTGTCTCTGTCTCTGTCTCTGTCTCTGTCTCTGTCTCTGTCTCTGTCTCTGTCTCTGTCTCTGTCCCTGTCTCTGTCTCTGTCTCTGTCTCTGTCTCTGTCTCTGTCTCTGTCTCTGTCTCTGTCTCTGTCTCTGTCTCTGTCTCTGTCTCTGTCTCTGTCTCTGTCTCTGTCTCTGTCTCTGTCTCTGTCTCTGTCTCTGTCTCTGTCTCTGTCTCTGTCTCTGTCTCTGTCTCTGTCTCTGTCTCTGTCTCTGTCTCTGTCTCTGTCTCTGTCTCTGTCCCTGTCTCTGCCTCTGTCTTCGTCTCTGTCCCTGTCTCTGTCTCTGTCTCTGTCTCTGTCTCAGTCTGTGTCTTTGTCCATGTCTCCGTTCCTGTCTCTGTCTCTGTCCCTGTCTCTGTCTCTGTCTCTGTCTCTGTCTCTGTCCGTGTCTCTCCGTCTGTCACGGTCTCTGTCTCTGTCCCTTGTCTCTGTCTCTGTCCGTGTCTCTCCGTCTGTCACGGTCTCTGTCTCTGTCCCTTGTCTCTGTCTCTGTCTCTGTGTCATTCTCTCTCCGTGTCTCTCCGTCTGTCACGGTCTCTGTCTCTGTCCCTTGTCTCTGTCTCTGTCTCTGTCTCTGTGTCGCCTTCCTCTGTGTCTCTGTCTCTGTCTTTGTCTCTGTCTCTGTCTCTGTCTCTGTCTCTGTCTCTGTCTCTGTCTCTGTCTCTGTCTCTGTCTCTGTCTCTGTCCGTGTCTCTGCGTCTGTCTCGGTCTCTGTCTCTGTCCCTTGCCTCTGTCTCTGTATGTGTGTCTGTTCCTGTCTCTGTCTCTGTCTCCATCTCTGTCTGTATCTCTGTCTGTATCTCTGTCTCTGTCTCTGTCTCTGTCTCTGTCTCTGTCTCTGTCTCTGTCTCTGTCCGTGTCTCTGCGTCTGTCTCGGTCTCTGTCTCTGTCCCTTGTCTCTGTCTCTGTATGTGTGTCTGTTCCTGTCTCTGTCTCTGTCTCTGTCACTGTCTCTGTCTGTAACTCTATCTCTGTCTCTGTCTCTGTCTCTGTCTCTGTCTCTGTCTCTGTCTCTGTCCCTGTCTCTGTCTCTGTCTCTGTCTCTGTCTCTGTCTCTGTCTCTGTCTCCGTCTCCGTCTCTGTCTCTGTCTCTGTCTCTGTCTCTGTCTCTGTCTCTGTCTTCGTCTCTGTCTGTGTCTCTGTCCCTGTCTCTGTCTCTGTCTCTGTCTCTGTCTCTGTCTCTGTCTCTGTCTCTGTCTCTGTCTCTGTCTCTGTCTCTGTCTCTGTCTCTGTCTCTGTCTCTGTCTCTGTCTCTGTCTCTGTCTCTGTCTCTGTCTCTGTCTCTGTCTCTGTCTCTGTCTCTGTCTCTGTCTTCGTCTCTGTCTGTGTCTCTGTCCATGTCTCCGTTCCAGTCTTTGTCTGTGTCCCTGTCTCTGTCTCTGTCTCTGTCTCTGTCTCTGTCCGTGTCTCTCCGTCTGTGTCGGTCTCTGTCTCTGTCCCTTGTCTCTGTCTCTGTCTCTGTCTCTGTCTCTGTCTCTGTCTCTGTCCGTGTCTCTGCGTCTGTCTCGGTCTCCGTCTCTGTCCCTTGTCTCTGTCTCTGTATGTGTGTCTGTTCCTGTCTCTGTCTCTGTCTCCATCTCTGTCTGTATCTCTGTCTGTATCTCTGTCTCTGTCTCTGTCTCTGTCTCTGCCTCTATCTCTCTCTCTGTCTCTGTCTCTGTCTCTGTCTCTGTCTCTGTCTCTGTCTCTGTCTCTGTCTCTGTCTCTGTCTCTGTCTCTGTCTCTGTCTCTGTCTCTGTCTCTGTCTCTGTCTCTGTCTCTGTCTCTGTCTCTGTCTCTGTCTCTGTCTCTGTCTCTGTCTCTGTCTCTGTCTCTGTCTCTGTCTCTGTCTCTGTCTCTGTCTCTGTCTCTGTCTCTGTCTCTGTCTCTGTCTCTGTCTCTGTCTCTGTCTCTGTCTCTGTCTCTGTCTCTGTCTCTGTCTCTGTCTCTGTCTCTGTCTCTGTCTCTGTCTCTGTCACGGTCTCTGTCTCTGTCCCTTGTCTCTGTCTCTGTCTCTGTGTCATTCTCTCTCCGTGTCTCTCCGTCTGTCACGGTCTCTGACTCTGTCCCTTGTCTCTGTCTCTGTCTCTGTCTCTGTGTCGCCTTCCTCTGTGTCTCTGTCTCTGTCTTTGTCTCTGTCTCTGTCTCTGTCTCTGTCTCTGTCTCTGTCTCTGTCTCTGTCTCTGTCTCTGTCTCTGTCTCTGTCCGTGTCTCTGCGTCTGTCTCGGTCTCTGTCTCTGTCCCTTGCCTCTGTCTCTGTATGTGTGTCTGTTCCTGTCTCTGTCTCTGTCTCCATCTCTGTCTGTATCTCTGTCTGTATCTCTGTCTCTGTCTCTGTCTCTGTCTCTGTCTCTATCTCTGTCTCTGTCTCTGTCTCTGTCTCTGTCTCTGTCTCTGTCTCTGTCTCTGTCTCTGTCTCTGTCTCTGTCTCTGTCTCTGTCTCTGTCTCTGTCTCTGTCTCTGTCTCTGTCTCTGTCTCTGTCTCTGTCTCTGTCTCTGTCTCTGTCTCTGTCTCTGTCTCTGTCTCTGTCTCTGTCTCTGTCTCTGTCTCTGTCTCTGTCTCTGTCTCTGTCTCTGTCTCTGTCTCTGTCTCTGTCTCTGTCTCTGTCTCTGTCTCTGTCTGTAACTCTATCTCTGTCTCTGTCTCTGTCTCTGTCTCTGTCTCTGTCTCTGTCCCTGTCTCTGTCTCTGTCTCTGTCTCTGTCTCTGTCTCTGTCTCTGTCTCTGTCTCCGTCTCCGTCTCTGTCCGTGTCTCTCCGTCTGTCACGGTATCTGTCTCTGTCCTTTGTCTCTGTCTCTGTCTCTGTCTCATTCTCTCTCCGTGTCTCTCCGTCTGTCACGGTCTCTGTCTCTGTCCCTTGTCTCTGTCTCTGTCTCTGTGTCATTCTCTCTCC